>JACEEZ010002471.1:226974-319474 GCA_016584305.1 Chionoecetes opilio | reverse complement strand
AAACAGGTCATAGCTATAAAATATTGCATACATTCACAAAAAAAACGTCTAATGGCAGTCAAATTACAATGAAAATAACGTTCTGGGTCTCAAGGGATTAATGGTCACTCAATTATTAGTTTCTCTTATTACATTTAATCATTCAAAATAGTTATAGGATTGTGTTTATTTCTGGGACAGTAAAACCTTGATATTAATAAATGAATTGAAAATAAACAATCGTGATACAATGATTGCTGAATAGTTATTGTTGTGAAAAGATAAAAGTTGAAAGAGAGAGAGAGAGAGAGAGACACTTTATTTTTATTACCACTTTTACCACTATTACTACTACCCCCACCACCACTACTACTACTACTACTACTACTACTACTATTACCACTTAGAGAGAGAGAACACTTACGTTGATAATAACTAAATCATATATAATACCAGTTTCACCAGCGATTATTCATTTATTCATATAATGTTAAGCCTGAACTGACTCTATAGATTATTCATTATACAGTCACGAGTACTGATGCATAACTGGAAATGTTCATAAAAGTGACCTATTTTTATTGTCATTATTATCATTATTGTAGTAGACATAGTAGTAGTAGTAAAAGTAGTAGTAGTAGAAGTAGTAGTGGTAGTAGTAGTAGTAGTAGTAGTAGTAGTAGAAGTAGTAGTGGTAGTAGTAGTAGTAGTAGTAGTAGTAGTAGTAGTAGTAGCTGGTAGTAGTAGTAGTAGTAGTAGCTGGTAGTAGTAGTAGTAGTAGTAGCAGTAGCAGTAGTAGTAGTAGTAGCAGTAGCAGTAGTAGTAGTAGTAGTAGTAGTAGCAGTAGTAGTAGCAGTAGCAGTAGCAGTAGTAGTAGTAGTAGTAAGTCGTTTAAATATTTTTCAACATTTGCAAGTGTGAATAAGAATAAATAAACAAATAAAAACTAAAAATAGGTTGTATTTGACTAAACAACACACACACACACACACACACACACACACACACACACACACACACACACACACACACACACACACACACACACACACACATCCTTTCATCCACCACAAAAAAAAGACGGACGAAGCATAAATTAATCAAGACACGAACACCATCTTGACATTCAATTTCACCTCATCTATTTCTCTTCCCCAACAGGTGTCTGTGAAAGGCGGGTTGTGGGGGTGAGGGTGAGGTTAGGGGGGTTGGGGCTATATTAGAAGTCACCTGGAGTGGTCGTTGTTGATATTGTCCTCCGCAGCAGCGACTGATACGTCCTCTGAGCATAGTATAGTGGCCCGGAAATTCTCCAGCGTGCGCCAAAACTCCTCGTTCACCGCCATGTTTGTTTATGTTATGCGGTTCAACTCATGGCCCACTTTCCTCTTATTTTTTTATCCCCTTATAACCTTCATCGCTTTGTACCGCTTCGTAGGTAATATTCCACCTCATTTTCTTCTCTAAGTTTTCTATCTTCTTTTACTTCATTTCTACTCCGCCTACTTCTGTACTTACAAATAGGGAACCTTTATTATAGACAAGTCCGTTCTCACTTTCCTTTACTCGCAAAATATCAACACGACGCTTGCACTCCCAGCCATCACTTCGCTTCCCTCTCCTTCTTCACGTATATAATATAGTACAGACGGGGATCCAACTCCACTTTAAGTATATAGGTAGTCATAAAAGGGTAATCTTCTACTATTGAGTAAGATTACCGGTGTATATAATATAGCTTCTTAGTCCTGTTTCCTTGCACAACACATGAATTATACGAGAAAATGCGTATGTGTGAGTGTTATTATTGTTATTGTTGCTGTTTTAGGTTTGTCTTGTTATTTTTATGTCGTGTTCTACTTATTCGGTGTTATTGTTGTTATTGTTTTTGTTTTATGTTTGTCCTTTTATCATTGATGTGTAATTTTTTTGTTATACGGTGTTTATATTATTATTGTTGTTGTCTCATGTTTATCTTGTATCATTTATGTGTGGTGTTTGTTTATATTCAGTAAAACTCCCTTAATTAAGTCGATTTAATAGAGGCTTCAGCCCTTATTAACCCCTTGAGACCCAGAACGTAATTCCATTGTATGTTGGCTACCATTACACGATTTTTAGTGAATATAAGCAATATTTTATAGATATGACCTGTTCAGTATCCTTGGCCACTAACTAATTTAGGCATATTTATTTACTTTTCGTTATTTTATGGCTAGCAACACAATTTTTTTTATATCAAAGGAAGATCTGGGCGTGAAGGGGCTAAGACTTATGAGTATACTGAGACTTATGACTACCTAATACAAAAGGAAAAGTACATGATGGCAGCAAAAGGAAAAGTATCGATCTATCTTAAAGAAAAAAGAAAGATCAGTTGGAAATCACTGTTATGTAAATCAGTTATTTTGTATTGCATAGGATATAGTAATTTTGTATCACGTGTTTAGTAAGCTGTTTTTTTATTGTTCTAAGTATATTTGAGTTACCGTTGCATTAAGCTTTGATCATTAATATCGCATTTGCGCTTGGTGTATTAATTAAAACGCGTAATAACATTCAATAATAATATATAGCATTAATAGCAATGATAATAATACTAGCATTCAAATCAAATCAAAATCATATATAGTTTAATTAATGCTAAGCTGCGTTAAGGGGCTTATAAATCATTAATAAGATCACGCATCATAATCTTCCGTTAATTAAGTTAGTTAGTTATTTATTTATTCCTGGGTCAAAAAATAGATGTTATAGTAATACTACTACTAATAATAATAATGTTATTCTCTCCCGAAGGTATACAGGAAAACCAACAACAACAACAACAACATGATATACAGACGTGAGGGAATGACCTTGTGATTTTGGGGGGCTTGGGGTTGGGGGGGTTTAGGGTGATTTTTTGGGGGTTTTAGGGTGATTTTGGGGGGTTTTAGGGTGATTTTGGGGGGGTTAGGGTGATTTGGGGGGGCTTTAGGGTGATTTTAGGTGATTGGGGGGTTAGGTGATTTGGGGGGTTTTAGGGATTTTGGGGGTTTAGGGTGATTTGGGGTTTAGGTGATTTTGGGGTTTTTAGGTTGATTTTGGGGGTTTTTAGGGTGATTTTGGGGTTTTTAGGTGATTTTGGGGGGGGGTTTTGGTGATTTTGGGTTTTTTTTAGGGTGATTTTGGGGGGTTTTAGGGTGATTTTGGTTTTTTTGGGTGTTTTGGGGGTTTTAGGGTGATTTTGGGGGGTTTTAGGTGATTATTGGGTCTTAGGGTGATTTTGGGGGGTTTTAAAGGTGATTTTGGGGGGTTTTAGGGTGATTTTGGGGGGGTTTAGGATGATTATTGGGGGTTTTAGGGTGATTTTTGGGGGTTTTAGGGTGATTTTGGGGGTTTTAGGGTGATTTTGGGGGGTTTTAGTGTGATTATTGGGGGTTTTAGGGTGATTTTGGGGGGTTTTAGGGTGATTTTGGGGGGTTTTAGGGTGATTTTGGGGAGTTTAGAGTGATTTTAGGGGGTTTCGGGTGATTTTGGGGGTTTTTAGGGTGATTTTTTTTGGGGGGGGGTGATTTTTGGGGGTTGGGGTGATTTTGGTGGTTGTGGGAGGGGGTGTTTGTGGGTTGTGGGGTTATTGAAAGGGGTTTAGGGTGTTAAGATGTGGGGTGGGGTGATTTTAGGGTATTAGGGGCTGTAGTGTTGGGGTTAATAAGAACATTAGAAAATAAGGAACCTACGAGAGGTCGTGAGGTTTGATGTGTATAGGGGTTGTGTGTAGGAGATTTGGGGTTGTGTGTGTGTTTGTGTGTAGGGGTATTTGGGTGTGTGTAAATGTTAAAATAGAATGTTATGGTTGCATCAAGTTGTGGTTTTTGTATATTGACTAATTTTGTGATTTACACGGATATAAAAGTTTGCATTGAAGGTAGAGCGATGCATTAATCAGGCTGTAATTAAAAACTTTATTGTGTTTTATTTCTTGTTCCGCCGGTAATTACAACGTTTGACTAATTAAAATAACAGGTAGGCAAGGTTATTTTTTTTTTAGAGAGAGAGAGAGAGAATAAAAAAGGATGAGAGAGAAAAAAATGAGGATGAGAGAGAGAGAGAGAGAGAGAGAGAGAGAGAAAAGACAAAAAAGAGTTACCTTTACCTATCAGAATCAGGAAAAAGAAAGCATATAATTGAAATAGTCTTATTATCCACTCTTTCACATATCTCTAAAAAAAATGTCTCTCTCTCTCTCTCTCTCTCTCTCTCTCTCTCTCTCTCTCTCTCTCTCTCTCTCTCTCTCTCTCTCTCTCTCTCTCTCTCTCTCTCTCTCTCTCTCTCTCTCTCTCTCAAACAAGTCACAAAATATATAACAACAACAAAAAATCGGCACAATAGCACAGGTGATAAAAAAACAAAAGACTGCAGAGAAGCGCAACACACACAACCCTGCGTGACAAAATGGCCTAATATCTCTGCCGCCACCCCTCATATACCACGCTAAAGTTGGTTTTGGCAACTCGCCGCTACAAATACTCGACGCTGGGAGGCCTATAGACAGGGGGGAGGGGAGAAGGCAGGGGAGGAAGGGGTTTTGGCATGGGTGGAGGAGGGGGGAATGGGTCGGGTGGAAAGGGGGAATGGGTTGGGATGGAAGGGGGGCATGGGTAGGGTGAAGGGGGCATGGGTGGGGGAAGGGGGGGCATGGGTAGGGAGAAGGGGGCATGGGTGGGGGAAGGGAAGGAGTAAGGAAATTTATGACAACGAAACAACACTAAGGGGGAGGAAGGGAAGGACTGAGGAAAATGATGACAGTGGAACAACTCTATCGGAAATATAAAAAATCTGAAATGTATGCACTGGTTTCCCAAGTTGTTGTTTTTGATGTTCGTTTGACTTTTTTTATTTGGTTGACATTTTTTTCCTTTTTGTGACTTATTTTTGTTTTTTTATTATATGTTGGTGTTTTTGTTGGTGTGGGGTTTTTTTATGTAGCTGTATTTGATGTTTGTTTCTTATAGAAGTGTTTAAATCAGTGGGGAGAGAGAGAGAGAGAGATGCTTACTCCTCTACAAACTTTAGTCACCGAACTTGGTCCATCTGTCACGAAAGGTCTGTGGGATACGACTTTATTAACTCTCTCTCTCTCTCTCTCTCTCTCTCTCTCTCTCTCTCTCTCTCTCTCTCTCTCTCTCTCTCTCTCTCTCTCTCTCTGTCTCTCTCCCACTGATTCAAACACTTCCATCAGAAATAAACATAAAATACAGTTACATTAAGGAAATACAAATGTACAAAGTCAAGGTCTTATAGAATGATAATAAAATTACAGTAAATTTGTGCTCCTGAAATTTAGGTACTTTTTTTGAAAACATGTCACTATGAGTTTATATTTTTGTATGTTAATCTATATTTGTAAATTATTGCCGTCATCGTATACGTATGTAATATGTATATAATGTTAACTGATGTTATGTCTGCTAAGGAGCTCATGCTCAGCAGACTAATGCCTATAAAATGTGTATATATCTATTCATGTATATAATTGTTATTTGGCAAGGCAATAAACTCTATAAACTACTACTACATGGTAACAACAAATACATATCCATCATAATTCTAAAACAGGTCCCTTATTTGCCATGTTCTGCATTAATCATTCCTATCTATTAACCAGCCTCCCATTTTCTGTGAGTTAACATGATTCTACATTTTCTTTATTTGGTCCATTGCAGAGGGGACTGCGGTAGAGACATCTGCGGCCTGACTTCCTCCCCTTCCTTCCCCTCAAACAAGGTAACTCCATTAGGCACATGTTCCCCTCACTCTCCCCTTACAGCCCCTTTTCCCCTCTTTCACTCATCCCTTATTTATCCTCCTCTTGTACTATTTCAATGTTGTTTCGTTATCTTATTAGGTACTTATTTTCTTTCTTTTCCTACCTGACTCTCTCTCTCTCTCTCTCTCTCTCTCTCTCTCTCTCTCTCTCTCTCTCTCTCTCTCTCTCTCTCCCTCCCCGTCAGGGTGGCATGGTTGGTAGAGACGTGAGCTCGCAATGCGCAGCGTCTCTGCGCATTCGGTCAGCCGTTCGAGTCCGCCTAGTTCGTGCTGACGTGGTGGCGCTTTGTATAGTCAATAACCTTGTAGTTGGTACTTGCAAAGTGTCTAGATAGGATCAAAGTATCTTATCTCTCTCTCTCTCTCTCTCTCTCTCTCTCTCTCTCTCTCTCTCTCTCTCTCTCTCTCTCTCTCTCTCTCTCTCTCTCTCTCTCTCTCTCTCTCTCTTAGTTGAGTACATCACTTCTTTCAAAAGTTATCCATCTTTAGAGAGAGAGAGAGAGAGAGAGAGAGCGCTAAGAAGCCAAGAAAGTATTTCCCATTTCAACTTGAGCAAATTTATATTTTTTCCTCCTCCTCCTCCTCCTCCTCCTCCTCCTCCTCCTCTAATCCTCCTCCCATGTTATAAAATAAAACTCACATAATTCAACAGCTGATCCCTAGATTAAACACACTGTCGTCATCTACCTCCTCCTCTTCCTCCCCCTCCCCTTCCTCCTCCTCCTCCTCCCCCCCTTCCTCCTCCTCCTCCTCCACCTCCCCTTCCTCCTCCACCCTCCTCCTCCTCCTCCTCCTCCTCCTCCTCCTCCCTCCTCCTCCTCCTCTCCTCCTCTCCCTTTGTTCCTTGAGGAGACAAAGGGAGAGAAAAAAAAGTGGGAGAAATGGGCAGATTATAAGCTCTTTCTTGTGGCTGTTTTCGCTCCTAATTTCTCTCTCTCTCTCTCTCTCTCTCTCTCTCTCTCTCTCTCTCTCTCTCTCTCTCTCTCTCTCTCTCTCTTGTACTGAGTGTGAGAGAGAAAAAAAGAAAGAGCTGGAGCATAATATTTTGAATAACATCCTTTCTTCCTCCACCACCACCACCTCCTCCTCCTCCTCCTCCTCCTCCTCCTCCTCCTCCTCCTCCTCCTCCTCCACCACCATCTCCTCCCCCTCCTCTTCCTCTTCCTCCTCCCCCTCCTCCTCTTCCTCCTCCTTGGGAATTGTTTTTCTGGATTACTAGACAAAAAGAAATAAATACGAAACGTGTCCGAACAAGCTGAAAAGTACCTGTGTTTGTTTGTGTGTTCGTATGTTTGTTTGTTTGTATACCCAGAGGTGTTTTAGGAAGAGATAAAGGGGGGTAAGAGTTTTTGTTAAGAGGGATGGAAAGAGGGGAAAGCAGGAGATAGAAAGAAAATCACCAATAATAAACAAATAGTAATGATAAGAATAATATAATCTATAATAATATAAGCGAAAGTGTGTCTGCCTGTGTGTCCGCGATAGGTGCCGCCCCCCGTGGCAGAATCCCATCATATGGCACAGTTTTGGAACCAGGTTGACCAGGGGAAGGTGTTAAGCCCACTTATTTGATGATCCGATCACTTTTATTTATTTTTTTATCTCTAGTAGCCTATTAGCGAGAATTGTGAAAAAAAAGTGGGTTGCTGAGAATTGAGGAAAACTTGATGTAGGGTGATGGGTAATGGTTGGGGTGATGGGTAATGGGTGTGGGGTGATGGGTGAGTGAATGGGTGGGGGGTGATGGGTGATGGGTGAGGGAATAGGTGATGGGTAATGGGTGAGTGAATGGGTGTGTGGTGATGGGTAATGGGTGAGTGAATGGGTGTGTGGTGATGGGTAATGGGTGGGGGGTGATGGGTAATGGGGAGTGAATGGGTGCTGTGGTGAGGGTAATGGGTGAGTGATGGGTGGGGGGTGATGGGTGAGTGAATGGGTGGGGGGTGATGGGTAATGGGTGAGTGAATGGGTGGGGGTGATGGGTAATGGGTGAGTGAAATGGGTGGGGTGATGGGTGAGTGAATGGGTGGGGGTGATGGGTAATGGGTGGGGGGTGATGGGTAATGGGTGAGTGAATGGGTGGGGGGTGATGGGTAATGGGTGAGTGAATGGGTTGGGGGTGAGTGAATGGGTGGGGGTGATGGGTAATGGGTGAGTGAATGGATGGGGGGTGATGGGTAATGGGTGAGTGAATGGGTTGGGGGTGATGGGTAATGGGTGAGTGAATGGGTGGGGGGTGATGGGTAATGGGTGAGTGAATGGGTTGGGGGTGATGGGTAATGGGTGAGTGAATGGGTTGGGGGTGATGTGAATGGGTTGGCGTTAATACATATATTTCTACATCCATGATTTCAGGAAAGTTAGAAGGGGCTATCTAGAGTAGAGAGTCTGTGTTTGGTGGGCCAAAGGCCCACCAAACACAGGTGGTGGGCCATAGGCCCACCAAACACAGGTGGTGGGCCGAAGGGCCCCACCAATAGCCCTCCGCAGGAGCTAGCCAAAAAGTCCGCCCGGAGGGCGGCTTTGCGGCTAGTAACAATAATAAAAGGAAGAACTCATAAACGAAACTATTTTGTAGCTTTTTCTTTACACACACACACACAAAGCCTGGCCTATACAAAACGAGGTCCTATTATTCACCACCTGAAATCGCTCCACGGTAAATAAAAATCACTATCCAGGGACATTTTTATCGGCATGGAACAGAGAGAAAGAAAGAAGGGAGGGGGGGATCGCCTTATATCAATGGGGGGGGGTGATAGGAGGGGCAGAGGAGGTGTAGAGGGGAGACCTTTGGGGGGATAGAGGGATGGAGGAGGGGAGGAGAGAAAGAAATAAAAGAAAGGGGAGATTGCCTTATGTCATTGGGAGGGATAGGGGATAGGAGGGGTAGAGGAGCTGGAGGGGGGAGGTAAAGAAGGGAGGGAGGGGAGGGATCGCTTTAAATCATTGGGGGGGTAGAGGGGATGAAGGGGGGGACATAAAAGAATATATATAGTAATAATGATAAACTCGAGGTAACCGTAAGCTCGTTTTCTATTGATATATAAGGAAGGAGGTGTGTTGTGTGTATATGTGTGTCTGTGTGTGTGTGTGTGTGTGTGTATATGTGTGTGTGTGTGTGTGTGTGATAGGAGAACATCGCGCCTCCCATTTTCTTTTCGTGGTATTCTTATCAGCTAGTGTTCTCTTACATTGCCTTGTTTGTTTATCTGTTTCTGCGCCACTGATCCCCTTCTGTGTGTGTGTGTGTGTGTGTGTGATAGCCTGTATTATTTTTTCTCTTCGTTGTTTTCTTCTTTTCACACTTCTATTTCTTCTACTATATACACTACTACTACTAATTTATATTATTATTAGTTATTGGCATTACTTACTTCTCTCTCTCTCTCTCCTCTCTCTCACTCTCTCTCCTCTCTCTCTCCTCTCTCTCTCTCTCTCTCTCTCTCTCTCTCTCTCTCTCTCTCTCTCTCTCTCTCTCCTCTCTCTCTCTCCTCTCTCTCTCTCTCTCTCTCTCTCTCCTGCATAAACTTTTTCAGTCGTCCCTTAAAGTATACAAGTGTTGCCTGTTTTCTGTGTTGATCCATCACATGCTCTCTGTAAAGGAATATTACAGCACACACTTACTTATTATTTGTATTCTTCCTCCTCCTCCTAGAAAAGTTTCCATATACACCCGTCAATGCGTCATTCTCACATCTTACACTCCTCTCGATTACTCACATACTCCTTTTTCCTCTTATTTATCCTCTTTTATCCTCATTTATCCTTTATCCTCTCAAGTGGTCGTCCTCTCACACTACCAGCATCCATTCTACTCTTATATATCCATCTGTACATCTCACTCTCATCCATCCTCTCTCTCTCTCTCTCTCGCCCTTATTGACATACCAAATCTTCCATATTCACTCTCATTACTCTAACCATCCATGTTATTACTCTGATCTCTATTACTTTTATCATTGTTGTCATGTAAGTAGCAGATGTGAGGGAGGAAAGTAGCAGGTGCAAGAAGGGAGAGTAGCAGCAGATGTGAGGGAGGAAAGTAACAGGTGCAAGAAGGGAGAGTAGCAGCAGATGTGAGGGAGGAAAGTAACAGCTGCAAGAAGGGAGAGTAGCAGCAGATGTGAGGGAGGAAAGTAACAGCTGCAAGAAGGGAGAGTAGCAGCAGATGTGAGGGAGGAAAGTAACAGCTGCAAGAAGGGAGAGTAGCAGCAGATGTGAGGGAGGAAAGTAACAGGTGCAAGAAGGGAGAGTAGCAGCAGATGTGAGGGAGGAAAGTAGCAGGTGCAAGAAGGGAGAGTAGCAGCAGATGTGAGGGAGGAAAGTAACAGGTGCAAGAAGGGAGAGTAGCAGCAGATGTGAGGGAGGAAAGTAACAGGTGCAAGAAGGGAGAGTAGCAGCAGATGTGAGGGAGGAAAGTAGCAGGTGCAAGAAGGGAGAGTAGCAGCAGATGTGAGGGAGGAAAGTAACAGGTGCAAGAAGGGAGAGTAGCAGCAGATGTGAGGGAGGAAAGTAGCAGGTGCAAGAAGGGAGAGTAGCAGCAGATGTGAGGGAGGAAAGTAGCAGGTGCAAGAAGGGAGAGTAGCAGCAGATGTGAGGGCAGAAAGTAACAGCTGCCAGGGAGGGAAACAATCGAAATGCTCTTAAACTGCCATATAAGGCCAATACAAGGGAGAATGAGTATGTGTATAAACAGTATCGTGTTGAAAAGAACATTTACGGTAATATAGATACATTAAGAATCTCAGCGTAAATGATAAGTAACAATAAACCGAGAAATCAGGGTAAAGCCATCGCCTATTTACAGGTCATGGATTTAATGGAAAGGAGACTATTTTTTCTAACGCTATATGAATAAACTACAATATACGATTAATAGGTAGTAATTTAAGTATTTTTGGCGGTTATTATAGTTAGGCGACTGTACTTATGAAGCGATACTGCGTCAAAGGTCACAAGAAGAAGAAGAATAAAAGCAGACTTGTCAAGGGAAAAGGAGCCGCCCGACTGACTGACTCATTCTGACAACAACAAGCATGGCTGCTCCCAAGGGTTCCGGCCCACAAGTCATCGATATCTCCAAATTAAACCTTGAACAACTAACTACCTTGAAGAACCAGCTTGACCAGGTGAGGAAGGAGGCTTTGTGCTATCTGTGTGGCGGGGGAGGAGGCTGTGGGGGGGTATATAAGGGAGGGGGAGGGGCGTGTGTGGGGGGCAGGAGTGGCAGGTAGGGGGGCCATGTGCTAGGAATGAATGAAGGGATAGGAATTTATGCAAGTTAGTGAAGTATTTGTACATGTTGATAGTGCAGTGGTCCTCATGGCTGGTGCGATGGTGTTGGGTGAGTCTAGGCAGTGGGGGGTGGACGGTAATAAGGCGTTGTTAAGGAGAACTGGGCTCCTTAATTTCTAGGGGTTTATGGACCGGTACATGGAACTATCTGTAAAACTACAGCTTAGTGAAATATCCCTATAGACCAATACTCTCCTGACATAACTGGAGACCCCCTTGTGTTATTTTTCATCTCCGTCGGGTGATGTATAGGTTGGAAATGCTGCTAATGGTCAGCTCTACCAGTTGAGGATGGTTATAACTGTGTGCCTTGTAATGCTTTAACCTCCAGTAGAACCGAACTGTTTCCGACGTCGGCTACTGTTCCAAATGGCTAATATTTAGAACATGAATGTGTCTAGATTCAAGTATTTTTCACCTTTCTACTGTTTCTATAGGTCAGAACGAGTGTGAAAGTAACAATGAAATGTTGTGCAAACATTAAAATTTTCATAGGCAAGGTTAGGTTAGTTTGAGGGTAGGGTTAGGTTAGTTAAATAGTTTGACTAGGTTATTATTTGATGCTTTTACAAATGGAGTGTTTTTTTCCAGTCAAAACTTCTAAAAAGAGTTTTCAGAAATGTATCACTTTCGAATTGCTAAAAACACTGTTTTGAGGTTTACACAGGAAAAAAACTATCTCCATTGGGAAAAGCATCGGCCATTATTTAGAACATGACTGTCTCTGGATTCAAGTATTTTTTACCTTTCTACTGTTTCTATAGGTCAGAACGAGTGTGAAAGTAACAATGAAATGTGCAAGCATTATGTTTTTTCATAGGCTAGGTTTGGTTAGTTAGGTTATGTTATGTTAAGGCCGGTTCCCACTAGCCCGCTTCTACGGACGCCATTGCCGCACACCGCCCAACAATGACGTCACCATCATCACCGCTTGAGTGGTTGTAGTGGAAACCGGGCACAGTTTGCACCTCCGCTCGAGCGGACACCGCCGAGCGGGAGAGATGACTTTATTTTAACTTTCTACGGCAGCGGTACAGCGGTGCGGTCGACTTTTTTGTGACGTCATTGTCGGGCGGTGTACGGCAACGGCGGCCGTAGAAGCGGGCTAATGGGAACCGGCCTTTAGGGTAAATTTCCAGATGAACACCGAACTTCCTTTGGTGGATGAAACCATTTTTGGTCAATTTATAGTTTCACCCAACCAACGATTTTCTGATGCCCCTAATGTTTTTCTGGTGTGTTTTTGTGTTATGAATGAATCTGCTAACCGGTTCTGTCGCAATTTTTTTTTTTTTTTTTTTTTTTTTTTTTTTTTTTTTTTTTTTTTTGTTTGTTGCAAAAATGACAAAAAAAAACAAAAAAATGAACCTAAACCTAACCTAACCTTTACCTATACCTAACCTAACCTAAGCTTTACCTAACTATAAAAAATAAAAATAAAATAAAAACTAACCTTTATCTACCTAAAAAAAAAAAATGCGACAGAAACGGTTAGCAGATTCATTCAAAACATAAAAACACACCAGAAAAACATAAGGCGCATCAGAAAATCGTTGGTTGGGTGAAACTATAAATTATCCCCATTTTTTTCTGGTAAGTTTTGATGTTTTTTGAATTAATATGCTAACCATTTCTGTCGCAAATCACTTTTATTTATTTATTTTTTGTTTTTGTTTTTGTTTTTTGGCAACAAAAAAGACAAAAACAAACAAATTGAACCCAACCAAACCTATACCTACCGGGGGGCAGTACCCTAACAGAACCTAGACCTAACCTAACCTTTACCTAACTAAAATGTATATTTTATATATATATATATATATATATATTATATATATATATATATATATATTTAGGGTGGTTCTTAAAATTGAAACTCAGAAAGTCTAAGCTCCAACCCCCGGAATTCATTAGAATAGTCGAGAAAACTCTCCTGGTGAATTTTTTTTCTCAATCGGACAACATTTACCCCTCCCTCATCGACCTTGAAGTTTCACCCTGAGGATCAAAAACAACAATCCTTGAAAGAAAAAAAATTGTGCCATTAATTCCCCAAATGTTAGCTTATAACACACAACATACAGTGTTTTATAAATGGTTACCTCATTACACAGTTAAAGGACCACAATCCACTGTTAATATCAGTGAAAAAAGAAACTCCCAAAAATTTGACCATTTTCGAACTTCACAAATCTTAAGCAAAATGTCTTTCTACCTCAAATACATAGTTTGTAGCGGCTGTAGCCCAACGTAAATCAAGTGTAACTGCAGTATATTTTAACACAACATGGAAGTATCATTTTTGTTCCATGAACACAATCTGAGTCTCTTTAGAAGACTCTACAGACTACTCACAAGGCTCCTAGGCCCGTCCGACTTAGTGCTCCTGCTCCTGGTGGGCTGCCACACCAGCAGCCACGGTCTTCTTTCTGGAGTCCGGGAACTCCGCGCGATGACGAGAGACAACTTGGAGGAGAAATTGCAGTTGCTCCTCATCCTGAGTTAGCCTTCGGTTGTACTCCTGGATGAGGGCAACTCCTCGCTCCGCTCCGCGTGGTCGTTGATGACCGCTATCCCCTGCATGAAGGCCGCCGCTGTCCGGAAATCTTCCCACTCCAGCCAGGTCGCAGCATCGGCGTCGATGAAGCCGTCTTCCAGGCGCAGCTTCTGGAAAAACCATCGCGTGTTGGTTGATGCCATGTCCTGTAGTTGAAGTCCAGAGACGGCTTGGCTGGGCAGCTTTGGGCGCTTCGCTGGAGATTCATCTCCCACCGTGGTGTGAAGTGAGGTGAGGATTTGCCTCTTCTCCACCGTCACCAGGGGGTCAAAGAGCGCCAGAGCGACAAGCTCCTCTGAGAGGTACCACAGGTGCCCTTGCAGCTTGGTCAGAGCTTCCTTGCCCACGTCCCGGTTGACGTCCATGTAGGTCGTCGAATCCTTCAGCAGTTGCAGGTCGTGTCGAGGGGCAGCTGCGGACTCCGGAGCCAGTGTCTAGGCTTTCGCGTACAGGCGACTGATGAAGACGGCGATTTGCCGCAGGCCCTTCTCCTCCCTCGCTGTGAGCTTGAATTGGCTCCGGAACATCCATACCTTCAGTGCGTAGATGGCTTTCGACATCCACCTTGCATGGTGCATGGGTCCGGGGACTAGGAACCTTACTCCTCGTGGGGGGATCTGGCCGAGGAAGATCACAGTCAATTCCAGCAGCTCCTGGTAGTCGTCCCGAAGGCCCTTGTGGTTGATCAGGGTGCTCTGGAACCAGTTCTTGTCCACAGGGTCCAGCAGAGGACGCACATGGGGGTGGGAATCACCGGACTCGAACTGGTTCCGGTCGATGAACTTCCAGTGATCTTGGAAGCGCTTGAACAGGGTCACTTCCAGACCTGACGTGGGGCCCATGACCGTCGTGAAAGCCGCAGCGAGGAGCAGCTCAAGGACATGATGGCGGCATGCGAAGTACAGGAGATCTTTCTTGAGCTGCTGTTCGATCAGGACACAAGCCCCGTTGTTCCGGCCTGTGTTGGAGGATGTCGTGTCAAACGACATCCCACCGATGCGCTCAGTAAGGTTCCAGTCTTCGAGTGCCCCGACAACTGCTTTGGCCATCTCAGAGCCCGTTCCGTTCAGCAGCTTGGGGACGTTGAGGAGCTGCACCGTTCTATTGCCTGAGACCAGAATGGGAAGTCGCTCGACGTTCTCCTTGGTCGTAAGGTCTTCCATCAATTTCCCATCCCAATGAACAATGAGCTGGGGGGGCTGCACGCCCCCCCGTAGCTCCTCCTTGAGTGCCACACGAGCATCCGTCCGGTGTTTCCGCCGATGCCGCCGGATTGAGCTGCAGTTGATGTTCAGCTCGGAGACGTCGTGGCCGAGCGAGTGGGCTGCCGCTGACAGGACATAGACTGCTCCCCGGTCGGTCATCTTGGTTCTGTCCAGACACGCTGCCACACTTGGCGTGATCACGTTTGTCATAGCCCTCCTGGGGCGCTTTGGAGGTCTCGCTTCTTCGTCATCTCCGCTCTCCTCCTCAGCGGTCTCATCTGCAGAGGTGGACGACGATTCCAATTCCACTGGGGTCATGGACGTGCTGGCTTCATCCTCCGCGCGCTGCCTCTGTCGCTCCTGCAGCTCACGGTGTTGAGCGGCGTGGGCCTCCACGGCAGCTAACCGTGTGTCGACAGATCCCAGCTGTCCACGGCGACCGGGTTCGCGCTGAGTTAGCAGAAATGCCTTATCCTCCTCATTCGTGAGGACGTCCAGGGCATTGGTGGCGGCGACATCGAAGAGATTCTTCGTCCGCTTCTTGAAAGGTTCCTCACGCACCGCTTGAGAGCCAGCTCGCCCCTTGTTCCGCTTGACGTTTCCAAACTCCTTATGGAGTTTTTCAATCTTTGCCAGGATGGTGTCCTTTCGCTGGAATGGGATCCTGGCCTTCAACCAGAGCTCAATGACAATTTTCATGACATCGTTGGCCGCCTCCCGCACAGACTTCTTCTCGACCTCGATTCGGCATATCAACAGTCCCAGCACTTCTTCCGAGGGAAGTTGAGACCCGGCAATGTTTTGCAACGGAGCAATCAAATAGCGACGGTTCACTGCTGCCATGCTTGATAGAATGAAAGATTGATGAGTGATGACTCAACCTGAAAAAAAAAACATTGTTAGGGGGGCGGTGAGAAGAACGAGTAATACACATTACACATAATACACAAACACACAGATCGACGTATCACATCAAAAGAGACGATTGGACATTACAGGAGCGTTTCAAAGTTCAGCACAGGCCGATACGTCGTCGTTCTAATGTCAGCCGCCCCGAGAAACTGAGGCTAAACTTCAAGGTTGATGAGGGAGGGATAAATGTTGGAAATATAAAAAAAAAGGCAAGAGGAGAGTTTTCTCAACTTCCAACGAATTCCGGGGTTGGAGCTTAAAATAAATGAATTCGAAAAATTACCCCTCATGAAGGACCACCCTAATATATATATATATATATATATATATATATATATATATATATATATATATATATATATATATATATATATATATACACGTATATAATTATTTGCGACAGAAACGGTTAGCAGATTAATTCAAAACATCAAAACTCGCCAGAAAAAAATTGTTTCGTCTACTAAAGTGAATTGGGTGTTCATCTGGAATAATACCTATGTTAGGTTAATGGTTTGATTAGATTATTATTTGATGCTTTTACAAATGGAGTGTGTTTTCCCGTCAAAATGTCTAAAAAGTGTATTTTTAGAAATTTGTCATCACTTTTTCTAACCTGGACATTGGTTACGTAGCCTAGCCTAACTGTTCAAGCTATTGCTGGTATTTAATCCCCGAATGCAAAAACACAGAAACATGGGTAAAAGCTTATTAAATATGGTAAAAATGGACGAGAACTGCGCGGTCATTTTCTGAGACACTGAGTAATCTTTCCTGGCCAACAATTGGTGCATTTTTAGATGGAGATATATTTTATTTCCGGAACCCTGTTAAAAAATGAATTTTTGTCATTTTCATCACCAAATCATGAAATGCATGATCATGAAATGCCCTTTATTCTTCCTTTTCATCTATTACAAGTGGAACTGTCGTCTAAAATTTCTATGTCGATGACTGCTCTCAGTTAGTGTTTCAACGAGAATTCCGGTCGACGACAGTTCCATAAACCGATTGGTATTATTTTGTTAAAGGGCACCACTGTGTTAGAAGATTGCACGGCTTTCTGCCGATTACTTTTGGTGTATTTTTAATGTTTTTGGTGGAAATCAATGTTTATACTGCCCCAACCCCTCCCCCTCCCCCCTCCAACTCCAAAATAAGTTATTTCTACCTGAAACGGTTAGGTTTGGTTATAATCGTTATTAATGAGGAAAACTTGGCCATGTGTAAGCAGTTAGTAGGTCACAATGGGATGGAGTGACGAGAAGTAGTTCCATTTCCTGCTTTATTGGTTGAAAGGGACAATCTTGTGAGGAGCACCACTTGGAACGTGTACTCGGTAGGCCTGCCGGTGGCCCAACTGAGCAGATGTTGTGCTTATATTGTCCCTCGTCGTAAATATTCCGCGGACGCTTATTTAACCTAAATAACTAACAAAACCTAACTCAAACCTATCCTAAACCTAACCTAACAAGCCTAAAAGTTGCGAGTATTTTACTCGCTATGGCGAGTACATAAATTACATGGCAGGTAAAATTTATAACCTGAATTACCGTAAATGGCGGCGTATTAGTCGACCAGGCTTACAAGTCGACCCCAGGATTATTAGCTCAAGATTACGGGTTAGGCCTATACTTGCCGTATAAGTCGACCCCAAAAATACGGTAGGCTACTGGTAGGCCAAAGCTTGAATGTGGATAGGCTACGGTACTGTATACGGTAACCTGTCGCAACAAAACATAACACCACACCACTTGTATGAAGATATGAATCTTTACTATAAGCCTCTTGTTTTCACTTGAAAAACACCATAGTCCCCTGATAGTACCACTGTATACTGAATATTATAGTAAAACACGATAGTACCTATGACTGGACTGCACTCACCCTCCGCCATTTGCATTCGCCAGTGTTTACACTGTGTATCAGCTCTTGGAAACATCTGTTGGTGGAACTGCCGCTAAACGTCTTCTCCAGTTGTCGCTTTTGCTCTGGAAGTGGCACATATTGTAGTTGTCTGACTGGAGTTAGGGTAAGTGGTGTACAGCGATTTTTAGTAGTGCTGATCCACTTGTTTACCACTCGATAGTAAAGGTTCGCATTTCATCCTTGCCGTATAAGTCGACCCCTAGTTATGGAGAGATTTTTTCAGGCTCAAAGAGTCGACTTGTACGCTGCCATTCATGGTAGGTCAAGTTTTAGGTTAGGTTAGACGTGGGGTTTGATTTAGTTGGAGATAATATCAAGAAAAAAAGCCATCAACACTACAGCAGTGCAAAGCAGAGTGGAATGTTTGCGGGGCAGGGTGGAGCGAGCCGCCACAACTAAAACTAACATTGTTGGGGTTCCACTATCGTAATTTGCTCTTTTACGAGAAAAAAATATTTTTTTTCTAATTACTTTTGATATTCATTGCTTCCTGCTGCCTCTAATCCATGCCAGCGCAATCAAGAAGTTGCCACGCCACCCTCACCATACATGCTTACGGCCTCCTTCCTTGTCTCTCGGAATATTTAGGCACCATTAATGTTTCAAACCAGATATTTTGAGTAAGATTTTTGTCACTCATTATGAACAGATGTAAATGAATGTAAATGTTCACAGCCAGGGAGGGACAGGCAAGGGTCATCACATCAAATCCACAGACTTCACTGCATCACCAAGTGTTCTCATAAATATTACTTTCTTGACAGGAGTTGCAGTTCTTCAGTGAGTCTCTCCAGCAGCTCAAGATCGCACAGTTGAAATTCAATGAGTCGGGCGAGTGTGTTGAGAAGGTCAGTATTGGTGGCTTATTTCTGTCCTGGCCTTAGTTACAGCCATGCTAACAAAGACAAATTTATACATAGATGTTATTAGTTAGTGAACATACCTCACATTTTCTTTCTCTATCTTTTAAAATCTCTCATTTGATACATGAAGGATGTTTCTATGACTGTTTTGATGCCGTATAATATGCACCGGGACAGTGGGATGGAGGGCTTCTTGTCACATAATTGATAGATCAGTAAAACACCAAATGCCGTTTCATGTTGATATATTTACATGGCGTCAAAAAGATTAACCAAATGTTGCTCAGTTTCCCTTCCCACACCTTGAGTCACCTTGAATAACTTGAACTACATGTACACAGTCTAGTAGAGGCTTTTTATCCCACCTGATGGCAACTGTCAGCTTGGTTGTGCTGCCTAGAATATAAATAGTGTATAAAAACATCCTTTCCCTCTACTATAATAATAATAATAATAATTATAATATAATTTTATTATCGCCCGGAGGCATACAGACAAAAAAGCAACAACAAGACAAAGAATTAACTTGAGTACTAGAAAAAAAAAAAACACAAAAAAAACTATAAAACTACTGTTTGTCATGCCTTGCTTTCCCCTCAGCTGACCCCCGAGACCAAGGGGCAGGAGATCCTGGTTCCCCTCACCAGCTGCATGTACGTCCCGGGCACCGTGGCAAACTCTGAGAAACTCCTCATTGAAGTCGGGACGGGATATTACATTGAGAGAGTAAGTTGCCTGTGTGTGTGTATGTGTGTGTGTTGTAGTTGTTTGACTGGTGTATTAAGCTGTGTGTGTGTGTTTGTTGTGGTGGTTTTATTGGTGTATAAAATATCGTCCCCTAATATGCATTCTCATCCGTGACTCTTGCACTACGTATTGACTTCTTTGTTACCTTATAAAAAGAATATAGACACAGGTAATATAAACGTTCATAATTATTATCTCAAATCCAGTGCCCTAACATCTTCATTGTTTTCCCGAATAGATAGGCTTTGAATATGTACCATGCAGATGACTCCCATCCTTGTGTATCGTGTGTAAGGTACCAAATACAGTCAAACCTCGGGTTTCGAACGTCTCCCTTTTTGAACAATTCGGTTCACGAACAGAATTTCAAACTCATAATTGCACCGGTTGCCGTACGATAACTCGGTTGCGTAACAAGCTACTCGGAAACTGTGCACGTCAGTCTCGCCGCGGCCCTCACTTAGTAAACAACCGCTTCGAACTGCTCTTTGATTTTGACCATTTTTCTTGTGTTGTGCATTATTTCGGTATTAGTTTACACTTGGACCGAAACTCCCTACCGTAGATAACACTAAAGTCGCCAAGATAACTTTTTTTCTATTTACACCCGTGTGGTGGTGTTAATACTTACATTTCTACATCCATGATTTCAGGAAGGTTAGAAGGGACTATCTGGAGAGTTGTGTCATTTTGTGTCTTCATCTGTGTCATATTATGGCTATAAATGAACAAATTACAAAAATATCAACAGAGTGGTGACCAACACTAAGGTATGTTCTGAGTGTCCTTCCGCCGTAGTTGTCGCCCGGAAAAAAAAGAGTACGAAATTTGAAACCGTATATACTTGCAGATACAAAGCATAAAACAACACTGAAACAGAGTAGACTATACAGTCATATTATAAACTACTGTGTATCATCTTCAGTGGCACATACACATCAGTAGTGATTCTATAATTCGTAATAATTGGCGGCTGGCAACTTTATTGCAGCTGGCGACTAAAGTGTTATCTACGGTACACAATTGGAAGTTTGGTTTCCGTTTACCTTATTGGATTCTAGGAAACATTCTCTCCTATGAGCTTCCGTCTCAAATCATTACTTTTGGAGATAATGATATGTTGTTTATAGGGAGGAGAGAGACGAGGGTTTACAAGTGCCTCACTCTTCTTCCTCTTGTGACCTGCATCACCTCTGTTCTTCCCTTACTGCGGACACTTATTTAATGCAGATTTGGCTTTAGTTAGGAGGTTAAAGCGTGGGATTAGTTAGGTTAGGTTAGTGAGTGAGTCAAAAGGTGTGGTTAGGTTAGTTTAATTTAATTTTTGTAAAAAAAAAGCTATTTTGGGGTCAGGAACGGATTAATCCATTTTATATTGTTTCTTATGGAAAAATGTGTTTCGGTTTTAGAACAACTTTTGGGAACGATTGATGTTCGAAAACCGATGTTTGACTGTAGATCAATTCTGGTGGAGGTCTACCTGTGATAAGATATGAGTACAGGGCTGTTGTAAAGAGAAGAAAGATTATTAATGTGTATGAATGTTGTGGTGTCTGAAGTGTTCGAACAGACCCAAAGGAAGGATCATATATCGTTGCCAATCCTTTGTGGAGTTTTGTGGAATATGACATCTGATTTATCTATTGCACATGCTACAAAAAACAATATTAAAACTAGACATGCAATTTTCAGGCGTTGATGGATTTATGTGAAATTACAGAATACAGGAAATAAAGATAGGCCGCTATACTAAAAGTTGGCTGTGTTGGTGTGATTGTTTGAATGTAACGTATATGTATTTTTATGCCATGACCAGCTCAAAGGTTTCAAAATCTCATGTTTATAATGATGGCGACTCAAACTGTGTGAGTGTCTGTGACTTAGTGTGCTGTGTGTTGCAGGATGTCCCGGGCGCCAAGGATTACTTCAGTAGAAAGATTAAGTTTGTGACGGAACAGATGGAAAAGATTCAGAAGATTGCATCCGAGAAGAGTAAATTAAGAGAAGGTGAGTTGCTGTTGATGTGATGCTAAAAGTTGAAGCTTTCTGTGGCATGAGTGGTCTTTTGGGAAATTTTACTGCAATTTTTTTCTCTGGTGTGGATAGATTTTTACTTGTTGGTTTTAGCCTCCTCAAACATCATCATTCTGTTTTAACATCAGATTTTCCCATGATATCTTATGAGGTTAGACGGGCGATGATTCACTTCCGATTATCTCTATCCATTGCCTCACCTTCTTAAATGTTCTTACTGCACTCCACCCTCGATATCTAGCATGTCACCAAGATAACAAAACTGTTCCACTTCTATTACATCACCATTCACTTTTATAGGTGTCTCTCCTCCCCTCCCCTGATTCTTCTTACACACTGGACAGTAGCAATCTACCACCCTATTCAGGTTTCCTAGTACCGAACATCTTTTATGGCACCACTTGTCACATTCCTTACAAAGAATAGTTTACTCCCACTCCCCATTTGCTTTTTCTCTTGTGGATAGCTTTTGCTTGTTGATTTTTTATTCCTCAAACAACCTTGAGGAAAATGGTGCTGCTCTTTATGAATCTTCTACCCATTCACTGCTATTCATATATTACAAACCTCCTTTCTTGCATATTATTGCATATAGTTCTCTCATTTGCATCCTCTGTATTTCTTCATTCCTGGGTACGTTCTGAACCCGTCTTGGTCGTCAGTCCTCTTGATATGTTCACACCATCCTTCCTGTTACCTTTCTGCAATCCAAACCCCAAACCCAGCCTGCCACTCCACCTTTCTGCAATCCAAACCCAGCCTGCCACTCCACCTTTCTGCAATCCAAACCCCAAACCCAGCCTGCCACTCCACCTTTCTGCAATCCAAACCCAGCCTGCCACTCCACCTTTCTGCATCCAACCCACTGCACCCCTTCTGCAATCCAACCCAAACCCAGCCTGCCACTCCACCTTTCTGCAATCCAAACCCAGCCTGCCACTCCACCTTTCTGCAATCCAAACCCCAAACCCAGCCTGCCACTCCACCTTTCTGCAATCCAAACCCAGCCTGCCACTCCACCTTTCTGCAATCCAAACCCAGCCTGCCACTCCACCTTTCTGCAATCCAAACCCCAAACCCAGCCTGCCACTCCACCTTTCTGCAATCCAACCCCAGCCTGCCACTCCACCTTTCTGCAATCCAAACCCCAAACCTAGCCTGTCACTCCACCTTTCTGCAATCTAAACCTAGCCTGCCACTCCACCTTTCTGCAATCCAAACCCCAAACCTAGCCTGTCACTCCACCTTTCTGCAATCCAAACCCCAAACCCAGCCTGCCACTCCACCTTTCTGCAATCCAAACCCCAAACCTAGCCTGCCACTCCACCTTTCTGCAATCAAACCCCAAACCTAGCCTGCCACTCCACCTTTCTGCAATTCAAACCCAGCCTGCCACTCCCACCATCTCATACGCTTCCACTGTCACCATCATTGCTCCAACTCACACCACCACTCTAAGGAAGACATTTCTGCCCCCCTCCCCTCATTTACCATCATCATCATCTTTCTGCTTAAGGTCAGACTTTCCCTTAATATCTTATGAGGTTAGACGGTCAATGATACCCTTCTAACTGTTGCCTCACCACCTTTTCTCCTTTTCATGTGCCCAAACCACCTCAATCTCAGCTCCTTCATTTACCATCAATCTTATAGTCTTATCAGTCCAGGTGACAAAAAATAGAACCCAGAATATTCTTATTAAAATCCCTGTCTGCCTTTCAAAAATCCATTAACGGTTATAATTTTTGTATTTCACGTGGATAAGCTTTTCAATATTTATTAAATGGTGATTTTGGAACTACGTATTTCTGATAACTTACCTGTTTTTCATCTTCAGTGTCTGTGTATCAGAAATAATGTACTTTTCCTCCTCTCCACCATCTTTATATTACATTAGTTTAGCATGCATGTTATTTTCCACATTCTAAAGTCCCATCTTTATCAGATTTGATTGTCGTTTCCTCTGTTGCTCTCAGCCTTAATATGGTGAATTTCGTTACTGATATTTCTTATTTCTTTGATGAAACATTATACTTCTGGGTTCTGCGTCCCTGGCCACGGCGAGCCAAAAGGCCAATCCCTGACATGGATTGGTTGGGGAGGGGTTTGTACCCCCTTCCTGTAAAACCTGCTTTTTTTTAGCCACAAACACAGTTGGGAGTAGAGGCTGGGGCCAAGGCAACAACCGCGACCTCGACCCAGTTTTGCCGGGGACCCGACCATGCAGACCCCTCCAATGCCGACGCAGGGGGGAGGTTTGCCTATGACGAGTGCGGGGAAAAGCCCTCGGGAATCCCGCATTCTAAATTAAGTGGTAGGGCCCCCTAGCCCATCTTTTTCTTATGGGGGTGGCCGGGGCGGTGCAGAGGCGGCGCCTGCCCGTCGAATCACTCCTGGGATAAACCTCTGGAAGGTCCCACGTGTTGACTCATGAACGTTCTGAGCCTCAGACGATCGTCGACTGCCTCTCCTACCGGGCGAGCTCAGTAGGCTGATGGTGGATATAGTGGGACTCTTGAGACGAGGAGGCCTGGCAGTGTGGGTTACACCTACTACTGGTCCGGCATGAGCAATGGTCACCGTGACCGGGGAGTAGCTATAGGCATCTCCAGCAAACTGTAGCCGTCAGTTGTTGAGGTTACTCCGGTTGATGAGCGTATAATGCGGGTGAGGATGAAACACACTCTGGGTTTCATGTCTCTTGTTGCAGTGTACGCTCCTACCGAGGTGTGTGAAACTGAAGAGGAGATGTTCTATGCCAAACTCGAATATGTATTAGACCTGTGTCCTCCTCAGGACACCTCATTGTCTTGGGCGACTTCAATGCTACTACTGGCACTGTGAGAGATGGCTACGAGTTATGTGTTGGTCCCCATGGCTCCGGTACTAGGAACATTAACAGTCTCTCCTTCTGAACTTTGCAAGGTCCAGGTTGAGAATTGCAGGTTCTTGGTATCAGAGACCAGAGCTGCAAAGCTGGCTGGTATAGTAATGCCAGAGGGGTAGCTAAGGAGATCGACCACGTCCTCGTTAGTACTCGTTGGAGGATCCTCCAGAACTGCAGGGTTTACCGGAGTGCTGAGTTCTTTGCAACTGATCACTATACTGTTTCATCTTGAGAAATTGAAGGACTTGATATGTGCCCATGAGTATGCAGTGGCAGTTTCAAATCAGTTTAATGTGCTCGGTGCCCTTGAGGACCCTGTAGAACTGTGGGATACCTTCAAACGTGAAACTCTACAGGCTGCCAAGGAGTGTATTGGGGAGCGCCCGAGGTCAAGGCGTGGTTTTGTCTCGACGAAGATGCTGGAGAATGTCGAGGAAAGTCGCGCTGCCAGGCTTGATGGGAACCAGGACCAGCACAGGACTATTGTCACGCCGGACAAGAACCCTCCTGGGGAGAGACAAGAAGAGGTATGTCAGGAGTCTCGCTGAGGATGTCGAGGGCCATTTGAACGCTAATGACCTCCGACCCGCCTACCGAGCCCTGAAGAAGTTCCAAGTCTCCATCTCGGGCGAGTGCTATTCGAACAGCAGATGGGCGCCTCGTGTCGGACATGGATGGACAGATGGCTCGTTGGGCTGAGTACTTTGGGCAGTTGTTCACGGTGGACCCTCCAACTGAGCAGCTTCACACCACTGGGTTACGGGCAGCGGATGCCGATCCTCCCATTGACAAAACTGCACCCTCTCTTGACGAAGTCAGAGAGGCTGTAGCAAAGTTGAGGGGTGGAAAGGCAGTTGGTGTTTGTAATATCAGTGTTATTTTGAGGAGCTCCTCAATGGATCATGGCCCCAGCGAGGCCATGATCAGCGGATTGCATGGTGTCCTGACTGCCGTGTGGCAATCAGGTACCATTCCTCCTGACTGGAAAAGGGGGCTGGTCGTCCCTACCTGGAAAGGGAAAGGGGACTGACTGCAACAATTACCGCGGTATTACACTGCTCAGCGTGCCAGGTAAGGTGCTTGCCCATCTATTGCTGACACGGATTCGCAGTCATCTGCTGAAGCATCAGAGACCTCAGTAGTCTTGAGTTCACGCCTGGTAAGTCAACAACGGACCGTATCCTAGCGCTTCGTGTCCTGGTGGAACGCCGACGTGAGTTTCAACAGGGGATGCTTGCAGCCTATGTTGATCTCAAGAAGGTGTTTCACTCAGTGCATCGTGAGTCACTCTGTGATCTTCTGCGACTTCGCGGGATACCTGCAAGGACTGCTGGTCTGCTGACTGGCCTATACTCTGGGACTGAGAGTGGTGTGAAGT
This sequence comes from Chionoecetes opilio, assembly GCA_016584305.1. Taxonomy (NCBI): domain Eukaryota; kingdom Metazoa; phylum Arthropoda; class Malacostraca; order Decapoda; family Majidae; genus Chionoecetes; species Chionoecetes opilio. The sequence goes on along the minus strand of JACEEZ010002471.1, from coordinate 293,874 downwards.
GTGGGGCAGGTGTATCCAGCTTCTTTCCTGTTAATACAGGAGTGAGGCAAGGGTGTGTCCTTGCCCCATGCTTGCCCTCAACACTTGTATGGACTGGATATTGGGCAAAGTTATAGATCAGTGATTGTGGAGCATCCCTCGGCAACACCAAGATCACTGATCTTGTTTTTGCTGATGATGCAGTAATCTTTGCCGAGTCGCTGGAGGTCCTGGTAATGGCTCTCGAGGCGCTGCATGAGGAGGCAAAGCCTTTGGGATTTCAGGTCTCCTGGCTTAAGATCAAGGTTCAGGTGTTTGGAGGCTTACTAGATGAAACAGTAGAGTCTGTTCATGCATGCAGCAAGGACATTTAGATCTTGGAAAGTTTTACATACCTTGGTAGCGCAGTCCATAATGATGGCGGGTCATGTCAAGAAGTCTTACGGTGGATTGGCATAGCCCACGGTGTTATGGACTCGCTAGCAGGAGTATTTGGTGTTGTCGGTACCTGTGCAAGAGGACAAAGATCCGGATCTTCAAGTCGCTTGTGATCCCTGTCTTACTCTATGATTGGGAGATATGGACACTAAATAGCTTGAAGAGGCGAATCGATGCCTTTGGTAATAAGTTCTTCGAAAAATCATGGGGTATCGTTGGGATGATCAAGTGTCAAATCAGCGATTGCACCGCGAGACTGAATTGAGGCCTATTACCTGCATAGTCCGTCCGTCAGCGCTGAATTGAGGCCTATTACCTGCATAGTCTGTCCGTCAGCGCCAACTTCAGCTATATGGGCATGTGGCACGCTACCCTGAAACCAATCCTTCCCATCGGGCTGTATCTGTAAGAGACAATCCGGCGTGGAGGAGGCCAAGGGGGCGCCCACAAGGCTTGTGGTTGGGGCAAGTTTATGTTTCCTGCCGAGAGTTGCTTGGTATGGGAAGGGAGCCTGCATGGGGACTCGTGCGTGGTGACCCCCGAGAGTGGCGTCGTAGGGTTGGCGAGGCGACGCGCCCGTGATTGATTTCCTCCTTCCAGCCTTACCTCTTTGCATTTCACTGCTTTACAACCTTTAAACAGCATTTGTGAGATCAAATTATACACGTCACCTCTCAATGTCACACACTCACCTCATTTTTCCCTATCACAAACATGGGAAGGTGCTTATTGAGTATGATTACCTACCTGATTTTATTTGTTCCTCACTAGACACTCGAGTCAGTTCTTGTATCTAATTCATCATATCATTGAGCAAGTAATGCTTGCACGAGATAATAGGGTATATATATAATATATATATAATATATATATAATATATATATATATATAATATATATATATATATCTCATTGAATTCTCATTCAACGAATGCTCGTATATTGTGATCATACTGCTTACTGATTAAGCATAAATCACTTGACATAATGGAAGTCCATAGTAGGAGGCAAACTAAAGGTCCTGAAGGAATTAATGTTGTTCCTTCTTGGCACAGTTGTGATGGACATGATGGAGATGAAGTTGGACCAGCAGCTGGCGGTGATCCAGCAGCAGCAGGCGGCGGGCGGCAAGATGGGCGACGGCTTGGTGGCTGCCTGAGCCCCACACACCTCACCTCACTGGCTTATCCTCTTAAAGCTTTACCGTGCTCTGTCATGGAACCTTTATCCTATCATGCTATGTTTACATATAAATTAATAATTTCACAGTGAAAGCAATTTACCTAATTCCATTATTTAGGCAGTACTACTAACCTAGAGACAATTTGAAATGGTTAGAAGATTGAGGTTGGAAATAAGTAATTTCACAAATCCTTTGCACAATACAATAGTATAAATGAATGTTACTACTGATCATTTGCCTACCTACATACCTACACCTTCATGTGATTGATACAGTAGTTTAACATCAAATAATTTATTCTATCCCATAAGCCAACAGAAAATGGTACTCTTAGAACAGTTGATACAGTAGCATAAGGATTTACATGAAAACTCTACAGTATGTACACATGCTGCTCCCCGCCGCCACGGCCATCCAGGCAAGCGCCGCTGCGGCCGCTCGGCCACGGCAACACGCGGGTCCTAAAACAAGACCGACTTTCTGCCCGGCGCTTCACGTTGACAGGACAAAGCAGCATCAACAAAAGGACAAGTATAGTGAGCTACTGACACGGTCAGTTAAGGTTTTTCCATGTTATGTTATGTACACTTGGCTCCAATTTAATCTCACTCAGTTAACAGCAGAACAGGAAATGCTTTACAGCTGGCATCAAATACCATTATAATGATATGAGAATACAGCCATATAGATTTATCCACAATATTCCTTGGGATTATACACTGATAAAGCTCCATACCTTCTTAAATAAAATGTTTTATGAGGTCAAACATGGATATTTCTTGACAACATGACAAAGGTCTGGTGGTGATGAGCATGATTATTAAGCAGTCCTGCCACAGGCGTGCTGGCGGCACACCACAACACTTGAGTTGGCAAGAAACTAGTGGTGGTGACCATACCTTTATTGACACTATTCTGCAAACCTCTGCTTGGCATAGGCTTTGGAATATAAGCTTGTTGGACAAGAGATATTAAACAGGTACTTTTGTCGGCTGTCTCGTGGCGCCCTCCACCACTGCAGTGTGAGGGTTTGCTATTTCTGATAGTACACGAGTCTTGTCTTGAAGAAAGAAAGTTAGACTTAAGTGAAAGTTTCTATAGTGATGCACTAAAAATTACAACAGAGAAATGACGAGTCAATTTTAATGTGGAACTAAAAATCATAAACTTTAACAATAAGTCTGGATTATGGTGATAACTTGCTTATTTGATGCACCTGACATTGGTTTTTGCTCATAATTTTGAAAGTTTTCCCTGCAATAGTAGACATTTAGAATGTAGGTAGCATATGAATTAAATCAATCTTCAAAAATAGGGATTAATACCATACACATATGATAGACATACATGACCGAATAATTTTCATATATTATAAAAACTTGTGACTTAAGTATTTACATCTGTCTTAAGGCCTGGCATGATATATGGGAGATAAAAGATCACATTGCTTTCAATTTGTCGAGAATTGAAGAAATAAATGAAAGAGCAACATAAGTCCCTGAAGTTACATTAATATTCTTCCCTTTGGACTACTGGCAGACCTGGACCACCTTAATATTCAGATCACAGCACGAGCATTTATACACTAACGTGTGTATGCATGGGGCTATACATAAATATGGAACTGCACGCTACTTCAACCCTTCAATCTGCTTGCACACACTGTTGTCTGCAAAAATATTCCCCCGCCCTGTGTGTGGTGCAGCGTCTGGAGGACCCGTTGTTGTGCACAGACAACAAACTTACAATGCCATTCAAGTGGATCTTGTGTACTTCCCAAACTGGGAATGAAAGACTTGATTCCTATAAAATGCTTTGATGTTGAGGAACAGGATGAAGCCTCTTACAACCAGACAGACACTGGAATACGTGAGGAGAATTAAAAATAAAGAAACAATCTGATGTGTGGGGAGGGGAGGACACCAAGGTGATAACAATATAACTCTGCTTTGCACACTACCTGAATGAGACTCATTGCTTCACACACGCTTTCCTATCAACATGACGTGATAAAGAGGGAGAGAGAGAGAGACAACCCAAGAACCGATCCCCGCCGTGTCTGCTGCTGCGGAGACAAACACTCGGCAGGAGCGGCAAAGATATGGACAAAGGTCGAGGCGCAGCGTTTATATATCCACGTACGCGCCTCGGCCCGCTTACAAAAACTACACCTCGATGGGGGGAACATTATTATGACCCAAGTCCAGGCGAGGAGAAAAAAAAAAAAAAAAAAAAAGGTAACGGGGGGAAGAAAAAAAATGCCACCGGTTCATAATATTACATGTGGACGACCCCGTTTTTTTGTGAGTGAGCAGTTACAAGCATCTTAGGATCTCTGGACTTGCTTGGAACATGCTGCCTCAACGCAAGAACACTTACCCTTATATTCCTTGCCCTACCCTCCCATCCCCGACCCTTAAAACCCTCCCACAGACCACCCTGGCTGCAGCGAGGCCTGGTATACATAGAGGCACAGGCACACTTGTCAACACTTCATTCCCTGTGCTCGGCCTGGCTTCACCTTGATTGCTTCCTGGCTTACCTTAACGACCTTATTTATGCAAGGTAACTGTAGGTGTCCTTTTGACCATCTATTCTTTCTAGATACTCTTTCTCTATCAGGATGTCAATGCATCTCTGAAAGAAAAAAAGAAATTAACATTCAGTAACAACTTGTATCTCGTATTTTTTGCGGGTTAACTGCTCTGTCTTGGCTTTATGTATGAAAAATAAAATCTAACACATGAATTATGCACTTCTCATTCTAATAAGTCCATGTCTTCAAGATCAGTAAGTGTTGGAAGCAGCAATGATACAGACAGACATACGAAGGACAAGACACAGACAGGCAAATCACAATACAGACACTTAACACCGCTTATCTTAATTATTATGCATCTTCAAGGTCAATAAATCAGTGTTGGAAGGTAGGAAAGGGATTGTAAAGTGCAGGAATAATACAGACAGGCATACGAAGACAAGACACGGACAGACATATCACAACAGACTTGAGACCACTTATCTTAATTGTGTCTTCAGGTTAATAAATAAGTGTTGGAAGCAGGAATGACAGACAGACATACGAATACAAGACGCCGACAGACGCATTACAACAGACACTGACACCACTTATCTAATTGTGTCTTCAAGGTTAATAAATCTAAGTGTTGGAAGGTAGGAATGATAGACAGAAAGACGAGACAAATAAACGGCTCACCTTAATAGTGGGCACCCGTGGCTTGAACCTCGGGGTGAGCTGGTTGAGCACCTCCATGAGCAGCTGCTGATGTTTGCACACCTTGCGCATCTTCATGATCCGCACGATGGCCGCCTGGATCAGCAGCTTGCGGTCCTCCTCTATGTGCTTGTGTGTCAGACTCCTGTTCAATCTGGGGAACGAAGATAAGGTGAGAACTGCTGCACTTTCAATCAATCAATCTTTAACTCTGACACTATATTCCCCCTAGGAGCATCCCTTAATAGAGGTGGGTACAGTAGATCAGTCAGTCTCCACCTCTCCCTATTCAAACACTGCCCCCTGTTACATCTGCAGAAAGTAAATAAGGTGAGAATCCTTGGACTCCATTTCCCTTCATGCCCAGTAGAAAGCTTCCTGTTATTCCAGCAGATCAATTCTTCACACACACACACAGAAATGTAGAAGTTTGGAATGGACTAAATGAGGTGAAATCGGCAAAAAATGTGCAACAGTTGAAAGAAAGTCTGGATAAATGAAGATACGGAGCCGGGACCACACGAGTGTAGCTCAGGCCCTGTAAAACACAATTATGTAGTCTTTTTTTTTAATGAGGTGAAAAATCCTGACCCCTTGCTGCTTACTGACTGAAATTTGATGCCAGGAGAAAGGAATAGTAATCTTCTTCTAAATTTCAGCTGTACTTTTATCCTGTTAACTTTTAGTTAACCATATTATCAGGTAAACATAGCATCATTTTAAGCATGAGACATGAGATAGAATGGAATTTTTGCCTCGTACCTCCCTTCAAAAATAGTCTATAAGTACACACACACACACGAGGACCCCCCCCCCCCACACACACACGAGGATCCCCCCCCCCACACACACACACACGAGAACCCCCCCCCCCCCCACACACACGAGGGGACACACAACACACACACACACGAGGCTCTTCACCCGTACCTTCATCTCAGTCTTCATTGGCACGTTGATGTTGACTCTGAGCTTCTTGTTCTTGTAGCCGAGGAAGAGGTTCACGCGGGAGTCCAGAGAGACGTCGTCGTCGTCGTCGGAGATGAGCAGCTTGCACTTGAGGAGGATCTGGACCACCTGGAGCAGGATTTCCTGAGTGATCCCCGTCATCTCCTGCAATGGGAAATAATAACAAAATTAAATAAAATCAATTCCCGTCACTGGAATAGAAAATGACAGAAACAAAATTAATTAAATCAATCCGTTATCTAGAATAGAAAAAATAACAAGAAATAAAAAATAATCAATCGTTGTCATCTAGAATAAAAAATAACAAAAAATATAATCAATCCGTCATCTCCTAGAATAGAAAATAAAATAATAATAATCTATCCATCATCTCCTAGAATGAAAAAAAAAAAAGAAAAAAAAAATCCGTCATCTCCTAGAATGGAAAATTAAAAAAAAAATAAAAAAATCTAACTAAATAATAAATAAATAAATACTACAACAAAGTTTCCCTACAAGCACAGTGAATCATAAAGCTGCTTCAATCTTGTCTTAACTCTTCTTTTTTTATATACAAAAGGATTTTTCTCTAAATACAGTGTTGCATTAACACAAAGCAGAGTATGAACAATAATTAACAATTTAGCACTTTCCACATCCTTTCTTCTTTCTGTTTAACGACATATTTTCCCATACTATTTTGAGGTTAGACGGCCGATACTACACTTTCCACAGCCTAAACACACAAAACTTATTTGAAATATGTCACACCAAAATGCCTCTACAACCAAACCCCATTGCCAGTGGTGACCTCAGCCACTGTACACTGCATTAAGGAGCCAGATCTCAGCTCAGCTCTCCCCTGTGAACCCCATCGCGCCACCTCTATTTGTCCCAGGCATACCCATCACACCCCTGAGGCTCAACACTGCCTTAACCCTATCTCTTCCTCTTTCTGTTTAACGTCAGATTTTCCCATAATATCTTCTGAGGTTAGACGGCTGATGATACACTTCCAACTATCTCCATCCATTGCCTCAACTTTTCAATGCCCAATGCTGCCAGATCCTCCTCAACACACTGCCTCAATGTCTACCTTGGCCTGCCCGGTGGACGGCGACCTGAAACTTCCACTCTAACACTTCTCCCAATGCCTCACCACCTTATCTCCTCTTCACGTGCCCAACCACCTTAATTGCCTTACTCTCATCACTGTACTGTACTTAACTCCTTCAATCCACATTTTCTTGCCACCTCTTCACTGGACACTTCATCCTTCCTTAACCCAATCTCTATTCCTTTATTGGTCTTCCTCTCCCACTTTCACCTCCTCTCCTCCTCCATTCTGAGAGCCATGACAGGTGAGTGAGACCAAGCCTTACCTGCAGGTGGCTGACGCTCCATGACACAGAGGTGTTGAACTGCAGCAGGACAGCCATTTGGAAAGTAGAGGCTTGTAGCGTATACCTGCCGGGGAAACAACACAGGTCAAGGACACAGGAAGAAGACAACAGTTTGTGAGGATTATTTGACTGACCTTTATAACAGACATATATCAACACTGGAAAATGAATCACTGCATCTCTTTTCAAACTGAAGTACTTTTCTCTCTTTGTAGCAGTATTAAGGTTATTTATAATTATAGCTTCTACCACTTGCCTACTTTATTTTAGTTGAAAAAAATTGCAGGAGTAAAATTGTCATGGGGAATGAGAATGGCCTGAAAAAGTTTGCGAATGTGTGATAAGTGTGTGCAGAAGGCAGAATTTGAGGTTGATTATTAACAAAATGAAGTGACGGAAAGTTGTAAATTCTGAGAGCTCATAATATAGAGTAAGAGTTGAATGTCCAGGGGAATATGAAATTAAGTTAAATAGAGAAAGAATAAAGGCTTTCTAGTTCAGATATCCTGTTTGATTATGTGCAAATATCAAAGCACAGGTGAAACAAGAGAAGGAGCAATGCAGGGGAGGAGAGTGGCTGGATCTCAGTGGTCAGGTTTTCAGGGGCAGACATTGAACCAAAGACACGACAATGCATGGAATATACAGAGGATCCTTGCTTTCACTGGCGACTCCTTTTCTCACCTGTTTTTGAAGCAATTGGTTACTATTTCACCCTTGGACAGGTGGAAGAGCCAGTTCAGCTTGCGCCCACTGTGCTGCCCGGAGTAGAAGGAGGTGAAGCGCGACACACTCCTCTCCAGCTGTGACGGAATAACCAAGGTGTTAAGAGTAATAAGAACATACTGTAAGAACATAAGGAAGCTACAAGAGGCTGTGAGACATAAGAACATTAGAAAATAAGGAAGCTACAAGAGGCTGTGAGACATTAGAAAATAAGGAAGCTACAAGAGGCCATGAGACATAAGAACATAAGAAAGCTACAAGAGACTGTGAGACATAAGAACACAAGAAAATAAGGAAGCTACAAGAGGCTGTGAGACATTAGAACATAAGAAAATAAGGAAGCTACAAGAGGCTGTGAGACATAAGAAAATAAGGAAGTTACAAGAGGCCATGAGACATAAGAACATAAGAAAATAAGGAAGCTACTTGAGGTCATGAGACATAAGAACATAAGAATATAAGGAAGCTACAAGAGGCTGTGAGACATTAGAACATAATATAAGGAAGCTACAAGAGGCCGAGAGACCTACATGTGGTAGTTCCTGTTACTTAACACTTCCTACATCCACCTTTCATCCCCATCCATGAAATTGTCTAGCCTACTTTTAAAGCTCCCTATTGACTCCACACTAACTACCTGACAATTGAGTATTCCAATAATTTACCACCCGATTTGTGAACCAGTTTCTCCTTAAAAGTAATGGTGATGGTGAAGACACATCGTATTACTCATCGCTAACTTTTTCCCCATACGTAAGGTCCATAAGACACAAAACCCAGAGCAACTTGATAACAAAAATGTACATCCTAAATATACTTCCTAAATGTACAGCCTAAAGTATACAAAGTGATTCTAAGAAAGTCATCCACAAAAGAAAAGAAAAATGATGTACACAAAACCAGACTTTAGAAAACAATCAAACTTTGTCATCTTATAGAAAAAAGTTAAAATCTACAATAAACAAGAATTCATAAAAAGCTCAAACTTTGTAATCTTAAAAAAAAAAAAAAAATAAGAATTCATAAAATGATCAAACTTTGTCATCTTCTAAAATATCTAAAGAATCTACAAAAACAAGAATTCAGAAAACGATCAAACTTTATAATCTTAAAAAAAATAAAAAATAGAAATCAGAAATCAATCAAACTAATTTAAAAAAAATAAAAAAATAAAAAAATAAAATAAAATAAATAGAAATCAGAAATCAAACAAACTATAATAAATAAATAAAAAATAGAAAAAATAGAAACCAGAAAACAATCAAACTTTGTAATCTTAAAAAAAAAAAACCAAATAAGATTCATAAATATCAAACTTGTCACTTCTAAATATGTAGATCTACAAAAACAGATCGAAAATCAACTTTATATAAAGCCGCAAAGCGCCCCGGGCGGACTTTTTGGCTAGCTCCCGCGGAGGGCTATTGGTGGGCGGCCCACCGCCTGTGTTTGGTGGGCCTTCGGCCCACCAAACATGGACTCTCCAGATAGCCCCTTCTAACTTTCCTGAAATCATGGATGTAGAAATGTATGTATTCCCCCCACTCATTCACTCACCCATTACCCATCACCCCCCCCCCATTACCCATCACCCCCCACCCATTACCCATCACCCCCCACCCATTACCATTCACTCACCCATTACCCATTCACTCACCCATTACCCATCACCCCCCACCCATTCACTCACCCCCCACCCATTACCCATCACCCCCCCATTCACTCACCCATTACCCATCACCCCCCATCCATTCACTCACCCATTACCCATCACCCCCCACCTATTCCCTCACCCATCACCCATCACCCCCAACCCATTCACTCACCCATCACCCCACACCCATTACCCATCACCCCACCATTCACTCACCCATTACCCATCACCCTACATCAAGGCTTCCTCAATTCTCGCAACCCACTTTTGTTTTTTTTGTTTTCACAATTCTCGCTAATAGGCTGCTAAAAAAAAAAAAAAAAAAAAAAAAAAAAGTGATCGGATCATCTCATAAGTGGGCTTATGACCTTCCCTGGTCAACCTGATTCCAAAAATGTGCCATATGAGGTGTTTGCGCCACGGGGGGCGGAACCTATACCACACACACACACACACAGACAGACACACTTTCGCTTATATTATTATATAAGAAAGATTAAAAAAAAAAAAAAAAAAAAATAGAAATCAGAAAACGATCAAACTTTATAATAAAAAAAAAAAAAAAAAAAAATAGAAATCAGAAAACGATCAAACTTTATAATAAAATAAATAAAAAAAAAAAAAAATAGAAATCAGAAAACGATCAAACTTTATAATCTTCAAAAAAAAAAATCTACAGAAAACAAGAATAAAAAAATCAATCAAACTTTGTAATCTTCAAAAGAAAAAAAAAAGTAAATCTAAAAAAAATAAGAATTCAGCAAACGATCAAACTTTGTCCTCTTAACCCTTGAGACCCAGATCGTAATTTCCATTGTAATGTGGGTACCATTAGACAACGTTTTTTTGTGAATATAAGCAATATTTTATAGATATGACCTGTTTAGTATCCTTGTCGACTAACTAATTTGGTACCTATATTAAGTTACTTTTTGTAATTTTATGGCTCAACAACAGACGATTTTATTATAGCAAAGGAAAGATCTGGGCATGAAGGGGTAAAAAAAAAAAAAAAAAAAAAAAAAATAATAATCTATAAAATGCTCAGAGTTGCTAATGGCGTGTCTCACCTCTGTCGGGAGTGTGAAGGTTTGTGACTGTTGGAAGGGCCAGGAGCCCGAGGAGAGGACCTGGATGGCAAAGTCCAGGTCCAAGGGCTCATTGCCACTCGCCAGGTGCTTCTTGAACTGGTCATTGAGGTCCTTAGACACGCCGATGTCCTGGAAACAAGGTCAAGAAAGGTCAACTAGGAGGCCAAAAAAAGATCAACTCTGAGGTCAAGATGAAAGCAAATGGTGCGATGGGTGAAAAAAAAAATTATGGGAAGTGAAGAAAAAATCTACATTATGACCAAAAAAATGTAGGAAGAGGGAAGGAAGTAAAAACAATTGTTGAAAGATGGTGGGAAGTGAAAAAAAATGAACATCCTGCCACCCTAAAAATGACTACCAGACTGAGTGATAGATATAAAGTAAACAACACAATTTATTTGATTTGGAGATGCAACAAAGTCACTTAACAGACGAAATACAATAAAACATATCTTGAGTGGATCAAATTTCAAAAAACTGTTAGAAAGAAAGGATAAAATGTAGTTAAGAGATGTACGAAGCCACCTCTTTGTATATTCTATAGCCGTCTTCTTTATAGGGACTGGCAGGTAAGTAAGCAGACTTCACGTTACTTCTTTCTTTTTTTTTTTTTTTAACTTGGCCAGTCTTTTGTGATGTTTAAAAAAAAGAAAAAAAATTACCTTGGCCAGTCTTTTGTGATGTTAAAAAAATAAAAAAATAAAAATACCTTGGCCAGTCTTTTGTGATGTTAAAAAAAAAAAAAAAATATAATATATATATATATATATATATATATATATATATATATATATATATATATATATATATATATATATATTACCTTGGCCAGTCTTTTGTGATGTTAAAAAAAAAAAAAAAAAATATAAAAAAAAAAAAAAAAACCTTGGCCAGTCAGGCCAGTCTTTTGTGATTTGAAAAAAAAAAAAAAAAACTTTGGCCAGTCTTTTGTGCACTATTTCCCTCAAGCTTACCTGGAACATGCGCTGCAGCTTAGAGGTGTACTCAAAGCCGCACGCCTGCTTCAGCTTGGAGATCATGGAGGCCTCGGCGTCGTCACTGGCGGACATGTGCTGCACCAGACGCTTGGCCAGCATCTTGCTGTAGAACTTCTGGAACACATCCTTGTCCTCGATGTACTTGAACACAATCATCACCTGCAGGGAAGATGTGTGGTGATTAGTTGTTGATTTCCCATTTACAGTGCTGAGAGTAAGGAGATTGAGGTGTTTAGGGCACGTGAAGAGGAGAAAAGGTGGTGAGGGATTGGGGAGAGCTGTTGGAGTGGAAGTGCCAGGTCGCCGTCCACCGGGCAGGCCAAGGAAGACATGGAGGCAGTGTGTGGAAGATCTGGCAGTATTGGGCATTGAAGAAGTTGAGGCAATGGATAGAGATAGTTGGAAGCTTATCATCGGCCGTCTAACCTCATGAGACATTATGGTAAAATCTGACGTTAAACAGAGAACATTTATTTTTCATATTGACTTGTCATTTATTAATACTATGGATACAAAAGCCTTCATTTACATTATAAACAAATACATAAACAGCTCCTTATATATAAAACAGCATATTCAAAGTCATGACAAACGACTACAAGAAATGATGAGAAAAAAGGATGAATGGATAGTAAATTGATTGATTGATTTAATGCCAAAAAAGGTGAATGTGCCAGACATCAGAGGTCATATGGCACTATGTATAGTACAACGTTCCCCAAATGGACAATCTCAAGGAAACAGTTACCACAATCACCACAATCTCAAGGAAACAGTTACCAGGATCCCCACAATCTCGAGGAAACAATTACCACAATCACCACAATCTCAAGGAAACTGTTACCACAATCACCACAATCTCAAGGAAACAGTTACCACGATCACCACAATCTCAAGGAAACAGTTACCACAATCACCACAATCTCAAGGAAACAGTTACCACAATCACCACAATCTCAAGGAAACAGTTACCACAATCACCACAATCTCAAGGAAACAGTTACCACAATGACCACAATCTCAAGGAAACAGTTACCACAATGACCACAATCTCAAGGAAAGTTACCACAATCTCAAGGAAACAGTTACCATAATCACCACAATCTCAAGGAAACAGTTACCACAATCACCACAATCTCGAGGGAACAGTTACCACGATCACCACAATCTCAAGGAAAGTTACCACAATCACCACAATCTCAAGTGAAGTTACCACGATCACCACAATCTCAAGGAAACAGTTACCACGATCACCACAATCTCAAGGAAACAGTTACCACGATCACCACAATCTCGAGGGAACAGTTACCACAATCACCACAATCTCAAGGAAACAGTTACCACAATCACCACAATCTCAAGGACACAGTTACCACGATCACCACAATCTCAAGGAAAGTTACCACGATCACCACAATCTCGAGGGAAGTTACCACAATCACCACAATCTCAAGGAAACAGTTACCATGATCACCACAATCTCAAGGAAACAGTTACCACAATCTCGAGGAAACAGTTACCACGATCACCACAATCTCAAGGAAACAGTTACCACAATCACCACACTCTCAAGGAAAGTTACCACATTCACCACAATTTCAAGAGAAGTTACCACAATCACCACAATCTCGAGGGAACAGTTACCACAATCACCACAATCTCAAGGAAACAGTTACCACGATCACCACAATCTCGAGGGAACAGTTACCACAATCACCACAATCTCAAGGAAACAGTTACCACGATCACCACAATCTCGAGGAAACTGTTACCACAATCACCACAATCTCGAGGGAAGTTACCACAATCTCAAGGAAAGTTACCACGATCACCACAATCTCAAGGAAACAGTTACCACGATCACCACAATCTCAAGGAAACAGTTACCACAATCTCAAGGAAACAGTTACCACGATCACCACAATCTCAAGGAAACAGTTACCACAATTTCAAGGAAACAGTTACCACAATCACCACAATCTCAAGGAAAGTTACCACGATCACCACAATCTCAAGGAAACAGTTACCACAATCACCACAATCTCAAGGAAACAGTTACCACGATCACCACAATCTCAAGGAAAGTTACCACAATCACCACAATCTCAAGGAAACAGTTACCTTTATCACCACAATCTCAAGGAAAGTTACCACGATCACCACAATCTCGAGGGAACAGTTACCACGATCACCACAATCTCGAGGAAACAGTTACCACAATCACCACAATCTCAAGGAAACAGTTACCACAATCACCACAATCTCGAGGGAACAGTTACCACAATCTCGAGGAAACAGTTACCACAATCTCGAGGAAACAGTTACCACAATCACCACAATCTCGAGGGAACAGTTACCACGATCACCACAATCTCGAGGGAACAGTTACCACGAACACCACCTCACATGCACCTGGGTCAGAAAAAATGGATGAATGGATAATAAGAGGTTCCCACTATGGACTATCTCGAGGAAACAGTTACCACGATCACCGCTTCTCACCTGATTCAGTGTGTCATAAAAGGAGTCAGATAAATGGATAGTAAGAGGTTCCCAGTATGGACTATCTCGAGGAAACAGTTACCACGATCACCACTGCTTCTCACCTGGTAATAAGAGGTTCCCAATATTGACTATCTCGAGGAAACAGTTACCACGATCACCGCTTCTCACCTGATTCAGTGTGTCCTCTAGCTCCGCCTCCTCCGGGTTCTTGGATGACTTCTTAAGCAGTAGATCACAGTACTTGGCGAGGAGCTCCGGGGACTTGGAGGAGGAGTTGGGGTGCTTGGTGACGCTGTTGTTGTTGATGAAGCGCCCGCACGCCTTGTCCAGCGCCGCTACGAAGCCCGTGTCGTTGTTGAAGGCCGTCAGCACCAGGGAGTTGTATTTGCGGTGAACCTCGAGGATGGTCTGTACGTATATCTTGGGATCCTGCTGGAAGGAAAAGAAAAGGAAAAGTAACGGTTATACACCTGAAACACCTGAAAGAGAGGACGCCATTATACGTATCGTCAATATACAGTAAAACCTCTCATATTCGGACTCATTGGGCCAAGGAGTGGTCCGAGTAATGGGGGGATTATATATGGGGGGATATGAAAAAAAAAAAAAAAAAAAAAAAAAAAAAAAAAAAAAAATCTAGGTGTATAATATAAATATAGCTAGGGAATTTCGACCCCTAAAAAAAAAATTAAAAAAAATTAAAAAATAAAAAAATAAAAAAAAAGAGGAGGTGGTTCGAATAATGAGGGTCCGGATAAGAGAGGTTTTACTGTATATACAAAAGTGGCATGCTGGTTAAGTCAAATTCTACATAGTTCTCAGAAGCAATCCAAACATTATCTTTTATTCAAGGTACAGTTAATGGGCAGCATGTCATAGGTCAAGGCAGGATTGTTATAGTGACGCCTGTGATTAGAGGCTCCTGCCGCCCCCCTGTGTCCTCCGATGCACTCACAATCAAAGCTAGAGTTAATGGACAGGGCATGTGGGTGTTCTTAGGCCACTCGACAGTCCAGAAAGATTTTGGTTTTCTTCGGGGATCGAACTCTGGTCACCGAGAACGCCACTCGGAGACGCTAACCACTCTGCTACCGCCTCCCCAAGGTAACGGGGAGGCGGTTACATATGATTGTAATGAGCAGTTTTATAATTGGAGTCTCTGATTCTATTTAAGTCAGTTCTTAAGACTAAAACGAACCCAGAATGATCCAGACCTCACTGACGTTGATGGCAGAGTCGCCACAGCGGTCTATGGCGGCCAGACCCTGGTTGGTGATGTGCTGCTCTAGGAGGGTCCTCAGCTCACGCAGACCATCGGGTATCCTGCAACACCACAACACTCGTCACACACCACTCAATGACAAACACAATAAAAAAATAAAATAAACACTGATTACACACCACGCAATGACGAACAGAAAAAGAAGGAAATAAAACACTCGATGACGAACAGAAAAAGAAGGAAATAAAACACTCGATGACGAACAGAAAAAGAAGGAAATAAAACACTCCATGACGAACAGAAAAAGAAGGAAATAAAACACGCCATGACGAACAGAAAAAGAAGGAAATAAAACACTCCATGACGAACAGAAAAAGAAGGAAATAAAACACTCGATAACGAACAGAAAAAAGAAGGAAATAAAACACTCTATGACGAACAGAAAAAGAAGGAAATAAAACACTCGATGACGAACAGAAAAAGAAGGAAATAAAACACGCCATGACGAACAGAAAAAGAAGGAAATAAAACACTCCATGACGAACAGAAAAAGAAGGAAATAAAACACTCCATGACGAACAGAAAAAGAAGGAAATAAAACACGCCATGACGAACAGAAAAAGAAGGAAATAAAACACTCCATGACGAACAGAAAAAGAAGGAAATAAAACACTCCATGACGAACAGAAAAAAAGGAAATAAAACACGCCATGACGAACAGAAAAGAAGGAAAAAACACGCCATGACGAACAGAAAAAGAAGGAATAAAACACGCCATGACGAACGAAAAAGAAGGAAATAAAAGACTCCATGACGAACAGAAAAAGAAGGAAATAAAACACTCGATAACGAACAGAAAAAAGAAGGAAATAAAACACTCGATGACGAACAGAAAAAAGAAGGAAATAAAACACTCTATGACGAACAGAAAAAGAAGGAAATAAAACACTCGATGACGAACAGAAAAAAGAAGGAAATAAAACACTCTATGACGAACAGAAAAAGAAGGAAATAAAACACTCGATAACGAACAGAAAAAGAAGGAATAAAACACTCGATGACGAACAGAAAAAGAAGGAATAAAACACTCTATGACGAACAGAAAAGAAGGAAATAAAACACTCGATGACGAACAGAAAAAAGAAGGGAATAAAACACTCGATGACGAACAGAAAAAGAAGGGATAAAACACTCGATAACGAACAGAAAAAGAAGGAAATAAAACACTCTATGACGAACAGAAAAAGAAGGAAATAAAACACTCGATAACGAACAGAAAAAAGAAGGAAATAAAACACTCTATGACGAACAGAAAAAGAAGGAAATAAAACACTCGATAACGAACAGAAAAAAGAAGGGAATAAAACACTCGATGACGAACAGAAAAAGAAGGGAATAAAACACTCTATGACGAACAGAAAAAGAAGGAAATAAAACACTCGATGACGAACAGAAAAAAGAAGGGAATAAAACACTCGATGACGAACAGAAAAAAGAAGGGAATAAAACACTCGATGACGAACAGAAAAAGAAGGGAATAAAACACTCGATGACGAACAGAAAAAGAAGGGAATAAAACACGCAATGACGAACAGAAAAAGAAGGAAATAAAACACTCGATGACGAACAGAAAAAAGAAGGGAATAAAACACTCGATGACGAACAGAAAAAGAAGGAAATAAAACACTCGATGACGAACAGAAAAAGAAGGGAATAAAACACTCAATGACGAACAGAAAAAGAAGGGAATAAAACACTCGATGACGAACAGAAAAAGAAGGGAATAAAACACGCAATGACGAACAGAAAAAAGAAGGAAATAAAACACTCGATGACGAACAGAAAAAAGAAGGAAATAAAACACTCGACGACGAACAGAAAAAAATATAAATAAATAAATAAATAAATAACATAAACACTGATCACAAACCACTCGATGACAAACAGACAAAAAAAAAATATTGATCACACACCACTCCATGACAAACAGAATAAAAAATAACCTAGAGACCTATAGACAACCACCCACACTTGTATACCCAGACATAGAAGTAGAAGTTTGTAATGGATTAAATGAGGAGGGAATATCAGCAAAGAAGGTGCACCAGTTGATAGAAAGACTGGATAAATATTGATATGGAGACAGGACCATACGAGATGTAGAAAAAGTTCTCACGGCTACATAAGAACATAAGAACATAAGGAAGCTACAAGAGGCCGTGAGGCATACACGTGGTAGTTCCTGTCACCTAACACTACCTACATCCACCTTTCATCCCCATCCATGAACCTATCCAGCCCCTCTTTAAAGCTCCCTAATACTACCTGTCTACTGAGTCCATTCCAGTCATTCACCACCCTATTTGTGAACCAGTTTTTCCCTATTTCCTTTCTAAATCTACAACAACAAGGAGTAACGGATTTAAACTGGAAAAGCGTTGATTTAGAAAGGAAATAGGGAAAAACTGGTTCACAAATAGGGTGTTAAATTATTGGAATGGACTCAAGTCATCAGATAGTTAGTGCGGAGTCAATAGGGAGCTTAAAAAAGAGGCTGGATAATTTCATGGATGGGGATGAAAGATGGATGTAGGTAGTGTTAAGTAACAGGAACTACCACGTGTAGGTCTCACGGCCTCTTGTAGCTTCCTTATTTTCTTATGTTCTTATGAGTGTAGTTCAGGCCCTGTAAAACACAATTAGGTAAATACCCACACACACACACTTGTACACGTACACACGTACACACCTAGACACACACACATACGTACACACCTAGACACACACACACTTGTACACAGACACACACACACTTGTACACACACACGTACACACCTAGACACACACACACTTGTACACAGACACACACACACTTGTACACACACACGTACACACCTAGACACACACACACTTGTACACAGACACACACACACTTGTACACAGACACACGTACACACCTAGACACACACACACACGTACACACCTAGACACACACACATACGTACACACCTAGACACACACACATACGTACACACCTAGACACACACACATACGTACACACCTAGACACACACACACTTGTACACAGACACACGTACACACCTAGACACACACACACTTGTACACAGACACACGTACACACCTAGACACCAGCTGGTACATCCTGGCCAGGTCCTCGTCCTTGTCGTCGTTCAGCAGGTGTTGGAACTCATTGTGGAAGATCTCTAAATGTTTCTCAATGAGCACCTTCTCGCAGGTCTTGCCCAGCTTCTCCAGCGTGGTCTCGTGGAGGTACACCTGCACCCGCCTCTGCTCCTCCAGCAGCCGCGTCTCAGCCTGGCGGGGGTCACAAACACAAGGCTCGGGGTCAGGGTTACAACAAATCAATACAATGAGCAATGTTACCACAAGTCAATACAAGGCTCAATAGTTACCACAAGTCAATACAAGGCTCAATAGTTACCACAAGTCAGTACAATGAGCAAAGTTACCACAAGTCAATACAAGGCTCAATAGTTACCACAAGTCAATACAAGGCTCAATAGTTACCATAAGTCAGTACAATGAGCAAAGTTACCATAAGTCAGTACAATGAGCAAAGTTACCATAAGTCAGTACAATGAGCAAAGTTACCATAAGTCAGTACAATGAGCAAAGTTACCATAAGTCAGTACAATGAGCAAAGTTACCATAAGTCAGTACAATGAGCAAAGTTACCATAAGTCAGTACAATGAGCAAAGTTTCCACAAGTCAGTACAATGAGCAAAGTTTCCACAAGTCAGTACAATGAGCAAAGTTACCATAAGTCAGTACAATGAGCAAAGTTACCATAAGTCAGTACAATGAGCAAAGTTACCATAAGTCAGTACAATGAGCAAAGTTTCCACAAGTCAGTACAATGAGCAAAGTTACCACAAGTCAATATAATGCGCAAAGATTCCACCACCACCAAGCTGTAATTCCTACCCAACACCATAGTTTCCACCACCACCAAGCTGTAATTCCCACCCAACACCATCAAGCTGTAATTCACACCCAACACCATAGTTTCCACCACCACCAAGCTGTAATTCCTACCCAACACCATAGTTTCCACCACCATCAAGCTGTAATTCCCACCCAACACCATAGTTTCCACCACCACCAAGCTATAATTCACACCCAACACCATAGTTTCCACCACCACCAAGCTGTAATTCACACCCAACACCATAGTTTCCACCACCACCAAGCTGTAATTCCCACCCAACACCATAGTTTCCACCACCACCAAGCTGTAATTCACACCCAACACCATAGTTTCCACCACCACCAAGCTGTAATTCACACCCAACACCATAGTTTCCACCACCACCAAGCTGTAATTCACACCCAACACCATAGTTTCCACCACCATCAAGCTGTAATTCCCACCCAACACCATAGTTTCCACCACCACCAAGCTGTAATTCACACCCAACACCATAGTTTCCACCACCATCAAGCTGTAATTCACACCCAACACCATAGTTTCCACCACCATCAAGCTGTAATTCACACCCAACACCATAGTTTCCACCACCATCAAGCTGTAATTCACACCCAACACCAGTTTCCACCACCATCAAGCTGTAATTCACACCCAACACCATAGTTTCCACCACCATCAAGCTGTAATTCACACCCAACACCATAGTTTCCACCACCACCAAGCTGTAATTCACACCCAACACCATAGTTTCCACCACCACCAAGCTGTAATTCACACCCAACACCATAGTTTCCACCACCATCAAGCTGTAATTCCCACCCAACACCATAGTTTCCACCACCACCAAGCTGTAATTCACACCCAACACCATAGTTTCCACCACCATCAAGCTGTAATTCACACCCAACACCATAGTTTCCACCACCATCAAGCTGTAATTCACACCCAACACCATAGTTTCCACCACCATCAAGCTGTAATTCACACCCAACACCAGTTTCCACCACCATCAAGCTGTAATTCACACCCAACACCATAGTTTCCACCACCATCAAGCTGTAATTCACACCCAACACCATAGTTTCCACCACCACCAAGCTGTAATTCACACCCAACACCATAGTTTCCACCACCACCAAGCTGTAATTCACACCCAACACCATAGTTTCCACCACCACCAAGCTGTAATTCACACCCAACACCATAGTTTCCACCACCACCAAGCTGTAATTCACACCCAACACCATAGTTTCCACCACCACCAAGTTGTAATTCACACCCAACACCATAGTTTCCACCACCACCAAGCTGTAATTCACACCCAACACCATAGTTTCCACCACCACCAAGCTGTAATTCCCACCCAACACCATAGTTTCCACCACCACCAAGCTGTAATTCACACCCAACACCATAGTTTCCACCACCACCAAGCTGTAATTCACACCCAACACCATGACATTCCAGCATTGAAGCAAATCATGTGATACTATAATGGTTCAAAGGCTCAAGTTCATAGTTACCACAAGTCAAAACAAGTCTCAGGATCCTAGTTACTACAAGTCAATACAATGAGCAAAGTTTCCACCACCACACAAAAAAAATGCTAACCCAACACCAGCATTAAAGTGTGTCATAGTTAATTCCCATTCAACACCATGACAACACCAGCATTAAAGTGTGTCATATGTCACTTTCAAGATGACAAGATATAACAAGGACAGGTTCACAAAAATGACTGGAATGGACTCAGTCGTCAGGTGGTCAATGCGGAGTCTATTGGGGTCTTTAAAAGGAGTCTGGATAAATTCATGAATGGGGAAGAGAGGTGGATATAAGTAGAGTTTACTAACAGGAATTACCTCGTGTAGGTCTCGCGGCCTCTTGTAGCTTCCTTATTTTCTTATGTTCTTATGTTCCCCACAGCCCAGAATCCCCCAGACATCCCCCCCCAGACCTACCTTCTTCATGTATTCTGTGACGGGGTTATTTCTGAGGAACTCCGTGCTCTCCCGGGTGTAGAAGCGCTCCGTGTCCTCCAGGAAGGTGTTCTCGAAGGACTCCCGGTACACGGACAGGTTCTGGCCCCGGGCACTCGGCTCATCCTCATTCAGGCCTGACGGAGGGACCATCATCATCATCATTTGTTGTATTTTTTTCTTACAGTTTAACCCCTTCACACCCAGATCTTTCTTTGGCTTTAAAAAATTGTTTGTTGTCGAGCCATAAAATTACGAAAAGTAACTGAATATACTAAATTAGTTAGTCGTCCAGGATACCAAACAGGTCATATCTATTAAATATTGCTTGTAGTCACTCAAAATAGTCTAATGGTAGCCAAATTACTATGGCAATTATGGTCTGGGTCTCAAGGGATTAAGTCATTAACATTTCTCTAAAAAATGTCACCAATCTCTGCGCCTGTCATCCACACATCAAACACTTGTAAGGCATTCAAGATACACCACACACTATACATGACAGCCCAGCCCAGGTCCTCCTATAAACCTGATCTAAGGCCTCAAGGTCACACTCATTATTATACATTTCTGCATTTGCTAAGTTTTGCCCCAAAGTCCTGTCATATCAATCAATCAATCATTGGGAGCATACGCCGGGGGGCGCGTCGCCTCGCCCACCCTACGACGCCACTCCCGGGGGTCACCACGTGCGAGTTCCCATGCAGGCTCCTTTCCCATACCAAGCAGCTCTCGACTGTCATATGGTGAAGCTATATTTCATATTAAACTCCAAAACTCAACCTGTCTGACTTATATCCTGTGAGTTTCTGGGCAGTGTTTAGAGTAAATATCTGGCAGCAGAAGGATTCTCGTGGAGCCTCTACCAACTGTCGCTCTGAGTCTACAATCCTTTACACTATCCCTCATCATTATGACTCACCCAGCTCCACGTAACAGTTCATCACGCCGGAGACGAGTCTGGTGTTGATGGTCTCGCCGTTCCTCTCCCTCTCGATCAGCTTTAATACTGCGTTGGTCACCTGCCGCCACACATAAAACATGGTAGTCAAATAACCATCTTGGTGACATATGAGGTTTTGTTTGTAAAGGGCTGTACACTGGCATGTAATCATTAATCAAGGTTTCTCTTTGTTTGTGGAGAGCGGCGAGTGTACGGGGAATGTAATAATTAATCTAAGATATATTAGTCATGCATAGTAGCAGTGGTTATGGTAGTGTTGGTGAGGAAATAAAGTATAACCATAAAGTATAAACAGGTGGTAAGGAAAGATACATGAGTCACACCCAGTAGCAAGTAGTTGTTGAGGTGTTGGGGAGTAATAGAAACCTCGTAAAAAAAATAGACTATAATATATCTTGCCTTACCAGCTATTTCTACTTTATTACTTATACTTTATGACTTACCAGCTATTTATATTATTACTTTTAATTATACTTTATTACTGATAGGGTCTTCTCACCTGTTTGTTGAGTGGCTGGAAGAGGTGGTCGCGCCAGGTCACAAGAGCCAGCTGGTAGATCTCGTAGATGCCTTTGTGGCCCTCGTCACACTCCCTCTTGACCCAGTGGCGGTTCAGGTAGGCACACACCCCGTTCAACACCTGTGGAGGGAAACACTTAACACAGGTAACCCTTGCACCGTATAGTATAGGCACACACTCCGTTTAACACCTGAGGAGGGAAACACTTAACAATAACTCTTGCAACACAACAACACTACAGGCACAACACTAGCCATGGGAGCTTCCAGACAACCCACGTCATCATTTTTTAACCCTTCACACACAGTTTGTATTTTTGGCGGTAACCAACTTTTTGACATTACTTTAACCTCTTCATGCCCAGATCTTTCTTTTGCTATATAAAATGGTCTGTTGTCAGCCATGAAATTACGAAAATGGACTAAATATACTAAATTAGCTAGTGGACAAGGATACAAAACAAGTCATAGCTACAGTCGGCGCAAAAAAACTTAGGACGGCAAAAAACTTAGGACGGGAATAACGTCCTTAGTTTTTTGACAATTTCGGTGGAAGCGATTGAATTTTTTCACGTTTTTTGTATATCTGGCAGTGCATTAGGGTGTCTGCTGTAGATTTCTCGCTGCTGCCCGCTCTGTATCTTCCAAGTCATCATAGGAAGAGGTTGTTGTGTTTGGTTCTCCAACCTTCCTACACCCCTATTCGCCCCTCCATCTTATACCGCCTCCTCCAGGTCTACTAGAGCATTATGCCGGGCAAATCTCTATCCATTGTGAAGAAGACACATATAGTAACCTTGTATCGAAGTGGGAAAACCATAGGCCAGATAGCGAGGGAGATGTGTTTCCAAACATACCGTCTCGGTCTGGTGCAGGAGGGCGCCAGATGGTGAGTTAGAGACTGTTTTGGCGTGGAAGAAAGGTCAGGGCGACCAAGAAAAACTTCAAAGAAGACTGATCAACTACTCAAAAGGAGTATTGACATCAGCAATCCTTTTGAGTAGTTGATCAGTCTTCTTTGAAGTTTTTTATCAACAAACAAACCGGTATGGGACACGTACCTTACTGGAGAACTGGTATTCCTCCCACTGCCGGGTGTAGAATCTGAGCACTTCTTCATCCATCAGGTCCACCCCATCCTGTAGCAAAGACCCTCATGGTAAACAAACACAATAATAATAAAGGCGATGTAGGAAAAGTTCTTACGGGCTATAAACCAGGGTAGAACAAGAAGTAACGGATTCAAGCTGGAAAAGCGTAATTTAAAAAAGAAATAGGGAAAAACTGGTTCACAAATAGGGTGGTAAATGATTGGAATGGACTCAGTAGACAGGTAGTTAGTGCAGAGTCATTAGAGAGCTTTAAAGGGAGGTTGGATAAATTCATGGATGGGGATGAAAGGTGGATGTAGGTAGTGTTAAGTAACAGGAACTACCTCGTGTAGGTCTCACGGCCTCTTGTAGCTTCCTTATTTTCTGATGTTCTTATGCAATACAACACTGAATTCACACCCAGCTTTCCCTGTCGATGCATTGATATGTGAAATAGCCTGGACAGTGAAATTATAGATGCCAATAGTATTCATGTTTTAAAAGATAAGATTGACCACCAATTGAAACAAGGAGACGGGACCCCACGAGTGTCACTAATTTCCCGTATATCACAACTAGGTCAATACATATAGGATAGGCGACCCAAGCTACACCGTTACCGAGGTGCCCGTCACACAAACACCGACGAGTACGGGACCAGAGTCACCTCTCTGTATAAGTACCACAAGCAGTCCCGTCACTCGTAACGCCACGCCACTCACCTTCATAAGCGTAAGAAGGTAGGTCTTGAGGAAGTCTTTTAAGCGTTTATAAAGTTCCAGACCCACAAACTGTGCACCACTGCCGGCCGCCGTGCTCTTCTTGGCCCGGGGTCCCCCGCCGCTGCTGCCGGCCTTGGTGGACTGCTGGTGCACCTGCCAGGGGATCAAACACTCATAAGGGATAACTTGACTACAGATAAACTACAGACTACTGCCAAGAAGGTGTCAGTCACAGTAGCATTCAGGTGATTTATAAAGAGAGAGGCAGCAGTGAGGGCTGTGGGTCGTACCGAGGTGCAGTAGTTGTAGACGTGCGTGTAGAGCTGCATGTAGCGCGGCCGGGACATCTCCTGGCTGTTGTACACCTGTCAACACAAGGAGGGGTCAGGGCCGGCAGGGGCTCGGGATGACGACCTCCCTACGGGAGTGACTGTGATCTGCCCCGCAGGACGAGTCAAGTACTCGTTTCATCCCTTAACCACAAAGCATACTTGGCAAAATATTCAATATAGAGAACCCAGGTTAGAGCGATATGGTATCTGCTAGTTCTCTTGTGAGTATATGTAAGCACCAGTGATATGAAAATACAAGGGCATTGTACCTCTTTATAAGAGCCAGTGACTTTCCGTGATCGAGGGAAATGGACGGAATTCGCAGAATAGCAAATCTGAAATGAATTTGATAACATGAGGTGGAATTTCCACACTTAAGTCCCACAAAGTATTGCAGAAATCTGATGGAAAACAGATGAGTGGACACTTTTGAGCAGCTGCTTAAGGACAGCAATGAGTGCTGTAGCTAAATGCTGCTAGTTACAAGCCAATCAAATTGCATGAAGTGCAATCATATCCAGCCACGAGTCTATAGTCAAGTTGACTGCTTTTTGTACTTTGTGGGGATCAGTACACATTGGATGCCAAGTCCACCAGCCTCAGTGAGCCACCAGCCCTGTCGTGAGGCACACAGGACCTGGGCACTCTTAGGTCTGGTGAAGCCAAGCACAACACATCTTGCCAGATGAAGGGCAGCAGCATGGCTCTGCTGCACACTTCAAGGCATCAACACTTGTGGTTCAGGACACATGACAGCTGGAGACTTGGCCAGGTGCAGCCACGCAGGAACATAATGTGTCCTCCGCTATCATTCCATGGCTGTGTCAACTTAATATTTATGGGTTCTGGCAAAATGGACGTGAGGCTCATCAGTTGTATCTAGTCTACAGTGCACCCACAATACCCATCACATGTTGTTTATACTCAAGGGAAAATGTTTATATCTAAATAGCAAATCAGAAACTTTGGGGTTCTAATATGAGACAACTCTTTCCTTCAGGCACCATGAGCCACCCGTGAAACACCCCGACTACTGCACACAGGGGGCTGAGGTGATGCCTCAAACCCAACACCCACCCAGGACATCATTCATGGATGGCTAACACCTCGCCACCAGGCTATGTGATACACCTCAAATTTAGACAGTTAAATTTAAATACTATTTTGAGCTATTACTATCTTTGTACTGAAGTTTAGTCCATCCTGCACTAAAATAAAGGGACTTTCTTTCACATACAGGGTCAAATAAGGGACTTTCTTTCACATACAGGGTCAAATAAGGGACTTTCTTTCACATACAGGGTCAAATAAGGGACTTTTTCACATACAGGGTCAAATAAGGGACTTTCTTTCACATACAGGGTCAAATAAGGGACTTTCTTTCACATACAGGGTCAAATAAGGGACTTTCTTTCACATACAGGGTCAAATAAGGGACTTTTTCACATACAGGGTCAAATAAGGACTTTCTTTCACATACAGGGTCAAAATAAGGGACTTTCTTTCACATACAGGGTCAAATAAGGGACCTTTCTTTCACATACAGGGTCAAATAAGGGACTTTTCTTTCACATATAGGGTCAAATAAGGGACTTTCTTTCACATACAGGGTCAAATAAGGGACTTTCTTTCACCATACGGTCAAATAAGGGACTTTCTTTCACATATAGGGTCAAATAAGGGACTTTCTTTCACATACAGGGTCAAATAAGGGACTTTCTTTCACATACAGGGTCAAATAAGGGACTTTCTTTCACATACAGGGTCAAATAAGGGACTTTCTTTCACATATAGGGTCAAATAAGGGACTTTCTTTCACATACAGGGTCAAATAAGGGACTTTCTTTCACATACAGGGTCAAATAAGGGACTTTCTTTCACATACAGGGTCAAATAGGGAAACTTTCTTTCACATACAGGGTCAAATAAGGGACTTTCTTTCACATACAGGGTCAAATAAGGGGCTTTCTTTCACATACAGGGTCAAATAAGGGACTTTCTTTCACATACAGGGTCAAATAAGGGACTTTCTTTCACATACAGGGTCAAATAAGGGACTTTCTTTCACATATAGGGTCAAATAAGGCATTTCTTTCACATATAGGGTCAAATAAAATGTCAAGGTCACAACTAACCAGCCACACCACCTTCACAATCTCCAAATAACATGACCTCATCAACATAACAAAACGTTCAATATATTCCTCATAGTTTTTCCCATGCATTAGTGTTGATGCATCACCTGCATCCTACACTTTCACTTCTTTCATCACTCCCTCTATTGTCTGGTGCTCACTGCCACACATTAGAAGGGAGGGTAAATATTGATACAGCTCTCTGCTTTGTGTGCTAAAAACCGCTATCTGGGTAACCTCATAACTATAGAAGGTGATTCATTGGCCAGCTTCACTAGGATATGATAACTATATATGGTGATTCATTGGCCAGCTTCACTAGGATATGATAACTATATAAGGTGATTAATTTGCCAGCTTCACTAGGATATGATAACTATACAGGGTGATGAATTGGCCAGCTTCACTAGGATATGATAACTATACAGGGTGATGAATTGGCCAGCTTCACTAGGATATGATAACTATAGAAGGTGATTCATTGGCCAGCTTCACTAGGATATGATAACTATACAGGGTGATTCATAGGCCAGCTTCACTAGGATATGATAACTATACAGGGTGATTCATTGGCCAGCTTCACTAGGATATGATAACTATACAGGGTGATTCATTGGCCAGCTTCACAAGGATATGATAACTATAGGTGATTAACCCCTTCACGCCCAGATCTTTCCTTTGCTATATGAAATTGAATGTCGTTAGCCATAAAATTCTGAAAAAGTAACTAAATATATCAAATTAGCTAGTGGACAAGGATACTAAACAGGTCATAGCTATAAAATATTGCTTATATTAACTAAAAATCGTCTAATGGTACCCAAATTACAATGGCAATTACGTTCTGGGCCTCAAGGGGTTAATTTGCCAGCTTCACAAGGAGAGTTAGAGTGACAGAGAGAATATTCATGAAGTATTTTATTGTCAGCTTAATGTGAGGTGAGATCAAGTGCTCCTCTTATTGATAAGCTTAGTCTTATAGTAGAGACTTTTTTTACTGTATGGAGTTTTGTTTGTATTTGAATTCATTGAATCATTTGTTTATTGAAAGATGAATCAAAGTCAACCCTTGGGTATTACTGACAGTGAAGCACATAATATTAATGATGACAATGGCAGGATAGAGCAGGATGGGTAGGAGGGATGGAGGGGCAATGCTTCTATGAGACTTGGACCATGAAGTAATGGGACAAAGGCTTGGGTTAGTGTAGTGTATGGGTGATGTGAGGGAAACAAGGCAGTGTTTAGACTTGTGGGAAGGAAAGATGAGACTTGCTGGAATTGTATATAACGTGTGGGAAGGAAAGATGAGACTTGCTGGAATTGTATATAACTTGTGGAGAGGAAAGATGAGACTTGCTGGAATTGTATATAACTTGTGGAGAGGAAAGATGAGACTTGCTGGAATTGTATATAACTTGTGGGGAGGAAAGATGAGCCTTGCTGGAATTGTATATAACTTGTGGAAAGGAAAGATGAGACTTTCTGGAATTGTATATAACTTGTGGAGAGGAAAGATGAGACTTGCTGGAATTGTATATAACTTGTGGAGAGGAAAGATGAGCCTTGCTGGAATTGTATATAACTTGTGGAGAGGAAAAATGAGACTTGCTGGAATTGTATATAACTTGTGGAGAGGAAAAATGAGACTTGCTGGAATTGTATATAACTTGTGGAAAGGAAAAATGAGACTTGCTGGAATTGTATATAACTTGTGGAAAGGAAAAAATGGATTGAACTTGCTGGAAATGTTGAATTTAAAACTTGTGGAAGGAAAGATGAGACTTGATGGAATTGTATATAACTTGTGGGGAGGAAAGATGAGACTTGCTGGAATTGTATATAACTTGTGGAGAGGAAAGATGAGACTTGTTGGAATTGTATATAACTTGTGGAAAGGAAAGATGAGACTTGATGGAATTGTATATAACTTGTGGAGAGGAAAGATGAGCCTTGCTGGAATTGTATATAACTTGTGGAGAGGAAAGATGAGACTTGATGGAATTGTATATAACTTGTGGAGGAAAGATGAGACTTGTGGAATTGTATATAACTTGTGGAGGAAAAATGAGACTTGATGAATTGTATATAACTTGTGGAGAGGAAAGATGAGACTTGCTGGAATTGTATATAACTTGTGGAGGAAAGATGAGACTTGATGGAATTGTATATAACTTGTGGAGAGGAAAGATGAGACTTGCTGGAATTGTATATAACTTGTGGAAAGGAAAGATGAGACTTGCTGGAATTGTATATAACTTGTGGAGAGGAAAGATGAGACTTGCTGGAATTGTATATAACTTGTGGAGGAAAGATGAGACTTGATGGAATTGTATATAACTTGTGGGGAGGAAAGATGAGACTTGCTGGAATTGTATATAACTTGTGGAGAGGAAAGATGAGACTTGCTGGAATTGTATATAACTTGCGGAAAGGAAAGATGAGACTTGCTGGAATTGTATATAACTTGTGGAGAGGAAAGATGAGACTTGCTGGAATTGTATATAACTTGTGGAAAGGAATGATGAGCCTTGCTGGAATTGTATATAACTTGTGGAGAGGAAATATGAGACTTGCTGGAATTGTATATAACTTGTGGAGAGGAAAGATGAGCCTTGCTGGAATTGTATATAACTTGTGGAAAGGAAAGATGAGACTTGCTGTAATTGTATATAACTTGTGGAGAGGAAAGATGAGACTTGCTGGAATTGTATATAACTTGTGGAGAGGAAAGATGAGCCTTGCTGGAATTGTATATAACGTGTGGAGAGGGAAGATGAGCCTTGCTGGAATTGTATATAACGTGTGGAGAGGAAAGATGAGACTTGCTGGAATTGTATATAACTTGTGGAGGAAAGATGAGCCTTGCTGGAATTGTATATAACTTGTGGAGAGGAAAGATGAGACTTGCTGGAATTGTATATAACTTGTGGAGAGGAAAGATGAGCCTTGCTGGAATTGTATATAACTTGTGGAGAGGAAAGATGAGACTTGCTGGAATTGTATATAACTTGTGGAGAGGAAAGATGAGCCTTGTTGGAATTGTATATAACTTGTGGAGGAAAGATGAGACTTGATGGAATTGTATATAACTTGTGGGGAGGAAAGATGAGACTTGCTGGAATTGTATATAACTTGTGGAGGAAAGATGAGACTTGATGGAATTGTATATAACTTGTGGGGAGGAAAGATGAGACTTGCTGGAATTGTATATAACTTGCGGAAAGGAAATATGAGACTTGCTGGAATTGTATATAACTTGCGGAAAGGAAAGATGAGACTTGCTGGAATTGTATATAACTTGTGGAGAGGAAAGATGAGACTTGCTGGAATTGTATATAACTTGTGGAGAGGAAAGATGAGACTTGCTGGAATTGTATATAACTTGTGGAGAGGAAAGATGAGACTTGATGGAATTGTATATAACTTGTGGAGAGGAAAGATGAGACTTGCTGGAATTGTATAAACTTGTGGAAAGGAATGATGAGCCTTGCTGGAATTGTATATAACTTGTGGAGAGGAAATATGAGACTTGCTGGAATTGTATATAACTTGTGGAGAGGAAAGATGAGCCTTGCTGGAATTGTATATAACTTGTGGAAAGGAAAGATGAGACTTGCTGTAATGTTATATTATAACTTGTGGAGGAAAGACTTGCGAATGTATATACTTGTGAGGAAGAGACTTGCTGGAATTGTATATAACTTGTGAGAGGAAAGATGAGCCTTGCTGGAATTGTATATAACGTTGTGGAGAGGAAAGATGAGACTTGCTGGAATTGTATATAACTTGTGGAGAGGAAAGATGAGACTTGCTGGAATTGTATATAACTTGTGGAGAGGAAAGATGAGCCTTGCTGGAATTGTATATAACTTGTGGAGAGGAAAGATGAGACTTGCTGGAATTGTATATAACTTGTGGAGAGGAAAGATGAGACTTGCTGGAATTGTATATAACTTGTGGAGAGGAAAGATGAGACTTGCTGGAATTGTATATAACTTGTGGAGAGGAAAGATGAGACTTGCTGGAATTGTATATAACTTGTGGAGAGGAAAGATGAGACTTGCTGGAATTGTATATAACTTGTGGAGAGGAAAGATGAGACTTGCTGTAATTGTATATAACTTGTGGAGAGGAAAGATGAGACTTGCTGTAATTGTATATAACTTGTGGAGAGGAAAGATGAGACTTGCTGGAATTGTATATAACTTGTGGAGAGGAAAGATGAGCCTTGCTGGAATTGTATATAACTTGTGGAGAGGAAAGATGAGACTTGCTGTAATTGTATATAACTTGTGGAGAGGAAAGATGAACTTGCTGGAATTGTATATAACTTGTGGAGAGGAAAGATGAGACTTGCTGGAATTGTATATAACTTGTGGAGAGGAAAGATGAGACTTGCTGGAATTGTATCTAAATATTCTGAAGAAGGCAGAGCATCGGGGGACAAATAAGAGAAGGGATGAGGTACTGAGGGGGAACTTGAATAGAAAAAAGTTGATTGATTGATTGTACTGTCACAAAAAAAGGGGAAAATATGAGAAGAGTTGAAAATAATATAGAAAATAGAAGTTAAAAGAGTTCAATAGATAAGTTGCATCTAATCACGGTGCTAAACAAACTGTTGTCAAGTAGCAAAGACTAACTAACCCCAAATAACTATGGAACCTGCCTAACAAACCAATGATGATGATGATGATGAATGCTCACCAGAAAAACAGGACATCAAACAATCACTAACCAGATCAATACAATAAAAGATAAATAAATATAAGATAAGATGATAAGACAAATATGATAAGTTTCTCTACATTTATTGGACTTTTTGCTACCTCTTCTTTTTTTGCGCCCCCTTTTTTCCCCCCCTTGGCCAGTCCTTTATTATGAAAAAATATATGAAAAAATAAAAAGGACCTCCAGGTGGCGTCTTACTCACCTGTTCGATGCCTTGTCTCAGGTCGCCCCAGATCTGGTCCAGGTCGATCTGCTTGAGGCCGTGGGGGTTGCTGCTGGAGCTGTTGGTGTTACCACTGGACCCCCCGCCACCACTGCCCCCGCCCCCCACACCACCACGCTGCCCGGACATGCCTCCTGAAACACACACACACAGGTTAGGTTGAGGGCAGGTTAGGTTGAGGTTAGGTTGAGGGTAGGTTAGGTTAGGTTGAGGTTACGTTAGGTTAGGTTGAGGTTAGGCGGAGGTTAGGTTAAGGTTAGGTTGAGGTTAGATTAGGTTAGGTTGAGGGTAGGTTAGGTTAGGTTGATTATTCGTGTTCGCGTGAAACCGTCTCATACAGTAAACCCTCAAAATTAGTGACCTCATAATTGCCGACTTCACTAATTAGCAAGTTCATCCCGAAAATTTAAAAAATCTTAAAATTGCTAAATAAATTTTTGAAATGGAACAAAACAGTTTATAGTTCATGAATTATAGTAACTGGGCTTGAGAGAGAGAGAGAGAGAGAGAGAGAGAGAGAGAGAGAGAGAGAGAGAGAGAGAGAGAGAGAGAGAGAGAGAGAGAGAGAGAGAGAGAGAGAGAGAGAGAGAGAGAGAGAGAGAGAGAGAGAGAAATATTCCAAGTCATGATTAAAAAATATGGACACTATCTAAATATAAGCAATTAGCAAAAAATTGTATGGCAAGTGTAATCAAACCACGGCCTGATCTTTCGCCGGCCATTTATTACCAGTGATATATTCCTATATGTACGATATACTCCCTTAATTGCTTACGGCTTAAACGTCTCACAGCTTAAATGGTTCACGGCCGAAAATAATGCGGCCTAATATACCCGAACTTCATGAAAAGGAGTGAAGGGAAGTTACCAATCTCTCTCCACAAGGAAGGGAAGTTACCAATCTCTCTCCACAAGGAAGGGAAGTTACCAATCTGTCTAAAATTAAAGGGAAGTTATCAATCTGTCTAAAAATAAAGGGAAGTTACCAATCTGTCAAAAAATAAAGGGAAGTTACCAATCTGTCTAAAATTAAAGGGAAGTTACCAATCTGTCAAAAAATAAAGGAGTAATCCTTCCACGGGGAATTACCATCTCTCTCCACAAGGAAGGGAAGTTACCAATCTGTCTAAAAATAAAGGGAAGTTACCAATCTGTCTAAAATTAAAGGGAAGTTACCAATCTGTCAAAAAATAAAGGGAAGTTACCAATCTCTCTCCAAAAATGAAGGTAAGTTACCAATCTGTCTAAAAATAAAGGGAAGTTACCAATCTATCTCCAAAAATGAAGGTAAGTTACCAATCTCTCCAAAAATTAAGAGAAGTTACCAATCTGTCTAAAATTAAAGGGAAGTTACCAATCTGTCTAAAAATAAAGGGAAGTTACCAATCTCTCAAAAAATAAAGGGAAGTTACCAGTCTCTCAAAAAGAAGGGAAGTTACGGTAAATCTTAAGAACAAAGGCTCCACCCCCTATCTTCTTCTTATAGCCAACAAGCTTGGGGACATGGTGGGAAACCAGGGTTTTTAGGTGGGGGAGCACACCCACAAGGGAAATATGGCCTCCCACAAAAAAAAAATCCATAAACTAGGGAAATTTCCCTAGTTCATAGACTTTATCAGGGCCATATTTCCCTTATATGTGTGCTCCCCCACCAAAAAACCCCAGTTTCCACTATGTCCCCTGGCTATGATATGATGATATCATCAAGCAGACCACCAAGCTTCTTGTCATGGGAAATACTCTACAGAGGAAATTCTCCTACTGTAGCAGAGAGGTGAAGATGGAGTTATTCAGGAGTCACTGCTACTCTATATACTGCAACTCGCTGTGGTCGCGGTACAAGGTGGCCACTATGAACCGCCTTAAGGTCTGTCACAATGACATCCTTAAGAGGCTTCTGGGGCTGCCCAGGTGGTGCAGCTCGTCCCTGGCTTTCGCTAGGAACGGGGTGAACAATCTGGATGTGATCCGTCGACACTCCGTGTTCAGTTTAAGGAGTAGGGTGGAGCTCTCTACGAACTCCATCATCACCTCTGTCAGGCAGAGCTCGGCCTATGTATGTGGACCTATACAACAGCGGTGGCTGGGTCTGCTGTTTGTGCAGAATGTGGGGTAGCACAGGTGTCCATGTATGCTTTTCTATGTACTTTGATACTATGTCCCCTAATGTGCCTGTACTTTGTTCTTGTTTTTTGTTTCTGCTCTAGTACTTAAGTTTACTCCTTGGCTTGTTCTTGTTGCTTTGTTTTTTGTCTGTATGCCTCCGGGCGAGAATAAAATTATTATTATTATTATTATTATTATTATTATTATAAGAAGATAGGAGGTTGAACCTTTATTCTAAAGATGACAAAACTCTAGACCTAGTACCCCTCCTCAACCCCTCGTGCTCTGCACTAACCTAACCTAACCTGCCTTAACCTAACGGGGGGGGGGGGGCCTCCGCCCCCCACCATGCCGTGCACTAACCTAACCTGCCCTAACCTAACAGGGGGGGGCTCCGCTCCCCCTCGATCCTCCCGTGCTGTACACTAACCTAACCTAGGGGATGGGGGCGCACTTCTCAAAACTTGGGAAAAATATCATAAAAGTAGACCAATTCTCAAACTTGTCGTCCATTGCGCATCTCGCTGGACTTAGTTTTTTTCAAGAACCTGAAATTTAATATCGGCCATGTAGGCAAAGTAAGGATCGGCACTCATTAAAATCTAAACAGATGTGTTAAGGACAGTAAGTATACTACGTAGAGCCAACATTTGGGTCAGCTTAGCGTGGAGCCCTTGTTCTTAAGATTTTCCGAAGTTACCAATCTCTCCAAAAATAAAGGGATGTTACCAATCTCTCTCCAAAAAGAAGGGAAGTTACCAATCTCACTCCAAAATTAAGGGAAGTTACCAATCTCTCTCCACAAAGAAGGGAAGTTACCAATCTCTCTCCAAAATTAAGGGAAGTTACCAATCTCTCCAAAAAGAAGAGAAGTTACCAATCTCACTCCAAAAAGAAGGGAAGTTACCAATCTCACTCCAAAAAGAAGGGAAGTTACCAATCACTCTCCAAAATGAAGGGAAGTTACCAATCTCACTCCAAAATGAAGAGAAGTTACCAATCTCACTCCAAAATGAAGGGAAGTTACCAATCTCTCTCCAAAATGAAGGGAAGTTACCAATCTCTCTCCAAAAAGAAGGGAAGTTACCAATCTCTCTCCAAAAAGAAGGGAAGTTACCAATCTCTCTCCAAAATGAAGGGAAGTTACCAATCTCTCTCCAAAAAGAAGGGAAGTTACCAATATCTCTCCAAAATGAAGGAAAGTTACCAATCTCTCCAAAATGAAGGAAGTTACCAATCTCACTCCAAAATGAAGGGAAGTTACCAATCTCTCTCCAAAAAGAAGGGAAGTTACCAATCTCTCTCCAAAATGAAGGGAAGTTACCAATCTCTCTCCAAAATTAAGGGAAGTTACCAATCTCTCTCCAAAATGAAGGGAAGTTACCAATCTCTCTTCCTCAAAAGAAGGGAAGTTACCAATCTCTCTCCAAAAAGAAGGGAAGTTACCAATCTCTCCAAAAGAAGGGAAGTTACCAATCTCTCTCCAAAATGAAGGGAAGTTACCAATCTCTCTCCAAAATGAAGGGAAGTTACCAATCTCTCTCCAAAATGAAGGGAAGTTACCAATCTCTCTCCAAAATGAAGGGAAGTTACCAATCTCTCTCCAAAATGAAGGGAAGTTACCAATCTCTCTCCAAAATGAAGGGAAGTTACCAATCTCTCTCTCGATCAATCAGCTCGAAGTTTGTCCCAGGTGAAGAAAAAAAAAATTGCAAATAAAGTCTTACTGATAAAAGATAAGAATGAGGGAAAAGAATGGAGATAATAACACAATTGAACCAAACTACGCAACATAGAAGAGGAGAAAATGAATAGTGTTCCAAATAAATCATGAAATCAGACGAAAATCATAAAAATAAGGTAACTTTTTGTCTACCATATATTCAGCACCTTAATTTGGCACATTGAGATCAAACAGGCATATAAACAGTCTTACCAGTTGTGAAATATAAGCATAAGGGACTAATATAACATGTAATAACCCTAAAATACAAAGCAAATTGATGAATATGAAAAAAAATGGTGTAAACATAACCTACTTTAACCCAACTAGGAAACACGGAAGCACAAAACAAGAAAATCGTCCATAAAAAACACATCACAGGCGAGAAAGACATAAAAATAAGCTTAGTTTCCCGTCCCTTACCCACCACATGCTTAACACCACCCAGTAGTTAGTGAATCACCTTAATAGCGTGTTGTGTTGATGTGACGGAGGTAACACAACAGTAGCACAACAGACCCCAACAGAAACACGTATTAACAGGCAGCAACAGGAGGAGGCGCCCTTTGAGTTGCTTCCAGTGTTGCGTGATCACTGTTCACCCTCCTCTGTACCGCCTCCCTCACACCCTGGCCTCATGCCGCGGCTCTCATCACACGTATTTCAGGTTAAAACAGAGACACTATCTTCCGCCGTCAGCATGGAGGAGCAACACAGGCAATGGGATAACAGGGAGCACAGGCAGTGGGGACTCCGATCTTAATCTTGAACTTGATGAAACAGGTGGTCTTTTTCTTCCCTTCCCTCCCTCCCATGACTCGCTCAAGTAGGATATATAGAAAAAGAAAAAGCAAAGAAGCCATATGTAAGCATAAAAAGCTGTTTGCTATTTCTCCGATGTCGTTTTATCACCAGAAACGCTATTTAAGTCGTTTTACTAGACGTCTAACTCCACAGGCTTCAGTAAATTCACGGTGACAACAGAACGCTTGACATCTGCAGGTTTTGTGAATTACGTGTCCTGTGGCGTGTCAGTTTATTTCTCCCTCCCAGATGTTTTTTTTATCTAGGCTAGATACGTACAGAGGCCTTATCCGCCCATGTATGGAGTACTATGTCTCATATTTTTTTTTTTTTTTTTTTTAAAGAGATCCTGTAGATCACTTGAGGAGATCCTACAGTTATTTATACAGTGTCTCATTATTATTATTTTTTTTAAGAGATCCTGTAGAGATCCCGAGATCCTATAGGCAGTGTGACCCAGGGGTGGGATGGTAGTCTCTGGAGGCTCAATTGAGGGTTGTGATGGCTGGCCCTCGCCCGTGGCGGCGCAGGCAGGATTGTTATAGTGAGGCCTGTGATTAGAGGCTCATGCCGCCCCCCTATGTCCTCCGATGCACTCGCAATCGAAGGTAGAGTTAATGGACAGGGCATGTGAGTGTTCTTAGGCCACTCGACGGTGCAGAAAGATTTTAGTTTTCTTCGGGGATCGAACTCGGGTCACCGAAAACGCCACTCGGAGACGCTAACCATTCTGCTACCGCCTCCCCAAAGGGGGGTTCGGGGGGATCCACTCATACGGCTCTCCTAAACAGGGTGGAGTCAGAAAAAAGTTTTTCGTCTCATCAACTCCCCTCCTCTGAATAATCAAGGACTGTCTTTAATCTCTCAATCACCGCCGCAATGTTGCCTCTCTTATCTTCTACCACTAATTGCATGCTAACTGCTCCTCTGAACTTGCTTTAACTGCATGCCTCCTCCCCTCCCTCGGCCTCGCTGCACAATACTTTCTACTTATTCCTATCCATATTCTGTCCATCTAACTAATGCAAGAGTTAACCAGTATCTTCATTCTTTAGTCACCTTCACTGGTAAACTCTTGGGACAATAGGTGTCTTGCACGTGACGTCACAGCCCTTGTTGTGGCTGCGACAGACGCGGCTTCAAGCCAAATGCCGCCCGTCGGAGCAATCTGGAGGACCAACAAACTCCACTTGCCGCCCGTGTTTGCCAGCTTATGGTACTTTTCCCCTACCAAATATATGTTTATCAGTATAAAAGATATAATTTTATCTTCGGAAATACTTGTTCTACAATATTATCAAATAAAAAATCGTAAAACACACTAGAGAAAGGCCATTATGAGACTCAAGAAATATGCATGAACTTGATATTCACCAACTCCAGCTCCCATTTAATACTTTGCTCGAAAACATTTTACATGGAGAATATCAATAGAAGCGGAATTCCATTAGCTTTCCATTGATATATTTTTTTTCTGATAAATGAATTAGAACCATGCATAAATTAGCATTAACTAAATAAATAACATCATGAAATCGGGTAATTTTTCCCGATTGATGAGGTTATTTATCTATCAGATAACGAAATATATCAATGGAAAGCTAATGAAATTCAGCTTCTATTGATATTCTCCATGTAAAAAGTTTTCCCGCAAAATATTAAATGGGAGCTGGAGTTGGTGAATGCATATTTCTTGAGTCTCATAATGGCCTTTCTTTAGTGTGTTTTACGGTTTTTTATTTGATAATATTATAGAACAAGCATTTCCGAAGATAACAGTATATCTTTTATACCGATAAACATATATTTGGTAGGGGAAAATTACCATAAGCTGGCAAACATAGGCGGCAAGTGGAGTTTGTTGGTCCTCCAGCTCGCTCCGACGGGTGGCATTTGGCTTGAAGACGCTAGATCGTGACGTCAGTGCAAGGCACCTATAGGGAACTAGGAATGGGGTCAAGAGCATCAAGCATGAAGCTGTCTTCTCTGAATACTATAATGCTGAATATATATATATATATATATATATATATATATATATATATATATATATATATATATATATATATATATATATATTTTTTTTTTTTTTTTTTTTTTTTTCCCTTGGAATTATTTCTACCTTTGCGTGCGTTTTTTCAGTCTGTTTTGTGCGGATTGCTTTTGTTCTACTATTACTACTACTACTACTGCTACTACTACTACTACTGTACTATATAGTCAACTTCATAATACTGTGAATAACATACGAATAACACAACACATATTACCGCCTTGAGAGATAGATGCACACAAGATCACGTTAAGGACAAAGAGATAAGAGTAATAAGTAATATTTATAGACAGCACCTAAGGAGTATAAGAGCCTACATGACATAGGAATGATGGGGTTATTAAGGATCACAACTGCTGCCTGAATATAAGGTGTAAGGGTTGTATTCATGAAGGGTTTTGAAGGTAATAGATAGCAAGGAAGAAAAAAGAACTGTGGTATTTCTTCTTAGAGAGAGAGAAAGAAAGAGAGAGAAAAGAGAAGAGAGAGAGAGAGAGAGATGATAGAGAGAGAGAGAGAGAGAAGAGAGAGAGAGAAGAGAGGAGAGAGAGAGAAAGAAAGAGAGAGAAAAGAGAGAGAGAGAGAGAGAGAGAGAGAGAGAGAGAGAGAGGAGAGGAGAGAGAGGAGAGAAGAGAGAGAGAGAGAGAGAGAGAGAGAGGAGAGAAGAGAGAGAGAGAGGAGAATATATGTATATGAAAAAAGAATTATAGATATATTTTCGAGTGTTCAACCTAACATTTCAATAATGAAAAAAACAGAGGAAATCAAATATATACATGATTAATTTTCCAAGATCCCGACAAAAGAGAGACAGCATGACAAAGTATGAGTGTCGAATAAATGTCAAGATTAATAAGAGAAGGATAATATAGACTATTTCTTTACTATTAATTGAAAGACAATGACATAGACTTTGTACATAGATCAAGGACGATATTAGCCTGAGAGAGAGAGAGAGAGAGAGAGAGAGAGAGAGAGAGAGAGAGAGAGAGAGAGAGAGAGAGAGAGAGAGAGAGAGAGAGAGAGAGAGAGAGTGTGGGAGACAGAGAAAGAGAGACAGAGAGAGAGGGGGAGAGAGAGAGAGAGAGAGAGAGAGAGAGAGAGAGAGAGAGAGAGAGAGAGAGAGAGAGAGAGAGAGAGAGAGAGAGAGAGAGAGAGAGAGAGAGAGAGAGAGAGAGAGAGAGAGAGAGAGAGAGAGAGAACAAAAAAATCAAAATCACCATAAACGGCAATAGAATAAATAACAGATCATTTCGTACATGAACGTAAAATGATCGCACATACATACACACACACGGACAGACAGTACAGTACACACACATCCTGTCATGGCCGAGGTGTACATAGGGAAAGTACACATGAGTAACGCACACAGGAATAACAGACACAAGTACACATAAACACACTTGGCACATTTGTCCACATTTTCTATAATAAACAAATGAGTAATATTAGAACGCACTTTATAACTATCTTATTATTGTTTGTATATTTTGGCACATTATCTTAATTAAGGTAAGATTCCGTTTTCTTTCAGTGTTTATGAGGTCACTTTTGGTGGTCTGGGTCACAGGTGGGTTACATTGGGTTACACGTGGGTTATATGGGGTCACACGTTTTTTTATTTTATTTTTATTTTGTTTTCGTTGTAGCCTATAGCCCCTGTAGGCATATGGAGAGTCTTGATGCTGATCGATCTCGCCCGTTAGTGGCGCAGACTGGATTTTTATTGTGACACCTGTGGTCTCGGGTGAAGATCCCATTTTCTGTGATGTTCGGATCCTCAGTTTAGGCGCATGCAGCCCCTAGAGTCCACCGTCACACTCGCAATCGGCAGACAGGTATACGCTGCATGTAGGTTGCTTCGGTCACTCGACGATGGATTTGACAGTTGTTCCTTGGTGAGACTTGAACTTGGGACCTTCTGCTCCCCTACCAGGCTCTTGAAAGAGTTGCCTCCGGCAGGATTCGAACTCGGGACATTGAGCTCAGCACTCCAAGACGCTAACCACTCGGCCACCGCCTCCCCCAATATAACGTGGGTTATATTGGGGTCACACTTGTGTTATATTGGGTCACACCTGGGTTATATGGGGTCACACCTGGGTTACGTTGGAGTCACCTGGGTTTGAGGATGTCACAGCTGGGTTACATTGGGTCACATCTGGGTTAGGGGTGATGTAGTTGTACACCGCGTCACAGTCGGGTTAAAAGGAGTCACAGCTTGAGGTGAGGTCGTGGCTGTATTAAATCACAGCCGTGAATCATGCATACGTGTGTGTGTGTGTGTGTGTGTGTGTGTGTGTGTGTGTGTGTGTGTGTGTGTGTGTGTGTGTGTGTGTGTGTGTGTGTGTGTGTGTGTGTGTGTGTGTGTGTGTGTGTGTGTGTGTGTGTGTGTGTTATTCACCCATGATCTTGTCCACGCGAGTTGAACTCGCGATCGCCAGGTTTACCCTCCCGGTGCGAGCTTTTAGCTCATTATTACCGATCTTTGGGTAATGCTGGGACCTCACACACCACACACCCATCCCTTGCTCAAGGGGGAGAGTAACCGTCAGAATTTGTCCGTGAAAAATCCCCGGGAGCAGTGAGGATTCGAACCGGCTAACCACAGAATGACAGGCCAGCGCTCTATCCACTTGTTTATCGTGGTGGCGTGTGTATGTGTGGATGTGTGTGTGTGGGTAAGTGGGTGCGGCTACAAGGCACCACCACCACCTCCTGCGTCGTGGTCAGCGTCGCCTGCGTCGCGTGAGGGCGCGGCGTCCCTAGGCATCTGAGACGTTGTCGGGGGCGAGGGAGGTGACCCCGTCTTCCTCTTCATGCACGCTGGGCAGGGCCACTACACCGAAGGTGGCCAGCGAGGACCTCCGCCGCCCTCCAGCCCCGGCCTCAAGATCCAGTTCGGGTCCGTCACCGTCTGAGGACTGCGAAGAGAGCGAACTGCGGCGCGTGTCCATCTGGCTGACGGAGGTCGCCAGGTGCGGATGCGTCTTGGTGCGTACAGGCCCGGCAGAATCTGATCGAGAATCATTGGAGTTTGAGCTTCTGATGGAGGACAGCTGGGTTATAGTAGTGGCTATTGACATGTGTCGCCGCCCCGGGCCCCCTACCTCTGAGGCCCCGGCACCTGTGGAGGGCATGTCCGTCCCGTGCCTCCCGCTGCTGCTGCTCGGCTCGTCACTC
This sequence comes from Chionoecetes opilio, assembly GCA_016584305.1. NCBI lineage: Eukaryota > Metazoa > Arthropoda > Malacostraca > Decapoda > Majidae > Chionoecetes > Chionoecetes opilio. The sequence continues at coordinate 251,952 of JACEEZ010002471.1, read as the reverse complement.
CTCATGGACTTGGCGAAGCGACTCACGCCGGACTGCCGCGCCAGATCCATCAGCGTGCGGCGGATCTGTACGCGTCGCTCGGGCGTCAACACCAGGATGACGAAGATGCCCACGCCTCGCAGGGCATTGACGCTGGAGGGCACGTACCACAGGTAGTCGTACCAGGACTCGGAGGGCGTCACCATGTACTTGGTGATGATGAAGCTCATCACCTCCAGGAGCCACGTCACCCCAGACCACACCACCAGCTTCACAGACTCCAACCACCTGCAGGACGACACACAGAAGGACTCAGGGTTAGGGCACGGCACACACACACACATACATACATACACACACACACACACACACACACACACACAGACACACACACACACCACACACACACACACAGACACACACACACACACACACACACACACGGGAAAGAAATGAAAAGAAAGACTGGATAAATGTATATATGGAGACGAGACCACACGAATGTAGCTCAAGCCCTGTAAAACACAACTATAGGTAAATACAACTAGGTAAATACACACACACACTTACAAATTACGCGTCTGGTGGGTGCGCATGCCCGAGGGCTGTACAGGGCGAGGGGCGGGGGTAGAGTTAGGGGTCTTGCCGGGACCACCACGACCCTGCATCTCCGTCCCTTCGCGTTCTTGGGCTAAAAATGGGAAGAGATGAAGAAAAAAATAAGATCAACAACAGTAATATCAAAGTCAAAGGAAGCAGAGATGTAGTTTTAGTAGAGAAGAGTAGAGAAGAGTCTTGTAATTTCTTTTTATATCGTATTCCTCCTTCTTCTCCTCCTCCTCCTCCTTTACCTCCTCCTCCTCCTCCTCTACTTCCTCCTTCTCCTCTTCTACCACCACCTCCTCCTCCTCCTCCTCCCCCTCCTCCTCTTCCTCCTCCTCCTCCTCTTATAGCACCCCCTCTCCTCCTCCTCCTCCTCCTCCTCCTCCTCCTCCTCCTCCTCCTCCTCCTCCTCCTCCTCCTCCTCCTCCTCCTCCTCCTCCTCCTCCTCAAAATAAGAGATCCTGCTTAACAGATCTACTCGATTTTTTTTATGTCATTTATTCAAACTGGGACGCTAAAACTCCCTCGGATATAATATACCTTGATTTTCAGAAAGCCTTCGATACAGTTCCCCATAAGCGACTTTTGACCAAACTAAGGGCACATGGCTTAGGAGAGCAGTTATGTTCATGGATTAGCGATTGGCTTTCAAATCGTAAACAACGGGTAGTAATAAATGGCGAGGCATCTGATTGGTTAGATGTTACTATAGTCTATTCACTTAAGCCTGGATTCCTGGGCTGGGAGCTGCTCGCTGCCTAGCCGAGTTTGTAAGGACGTCGCTGATTGGCTGATAGACTCGGGCTGGGTGGCGATGGTGGTGGTACTTGCTTCGCCGCAACCCAAAACCCTTGCGTTGCCTCAGAAAAATATTCATATTTCTTGGCTTTACTCATCTCTTACACAAGATAGGCCTATTTTGTTTGCATCAGTAAATCAGGCAGTGATTGTTCAACAACAACACGCCATTCATAACTCAATAGGGTAAAAAATAAAGTCATGACTGACTATCACAAGAGTAGGCGGACTTTTAGGTTTTCAGTGCATTGAAATGTTGTACTCCTACCCGATATAACCAAGCTACCAGATGATATTTATGAAAGCTGAGCCTACCATCGTGTTCATAATACATTGCTGCATATCATGAGCATAAAAAAAATACAGTAAGACCACACTAATATTAAGATATTAAAGGAAAGTAAAAGAGTGTATAAACATTATTTCTTGCTTATTTTGCTTCAACTCGCTCTAACTCCATAAGTTTTGGTCACATTCAATTTTCAAGAACTGTTTCAAAATCCTTATACTTTTCCGCTTCCTGTGGTATGTAGCACGTACAATAAGGAAAATAGTAGGTGGTCAAAATGGCTAAGAAAGTTAAACTGTTTCAAACTGGTGCCGTGACGGGTGGAGCCTCTGATAGCTCTCCCGAAAACAGTCTCTCCTATATAGGGAGCAATGCTCACCCGTCACTGTGCCAGTTTGCAGTAGTAGTTTTAACTTTCTTAGCCATTTTGACCACCTCCTCTTTTCCTTATTGGTACGTGCTACATACCACAGGAAGCGGAAAAGTATAAGGATTTTGAAACAGTTCTTGAAAATTGAATGTGACCAAAACTTATGGAGTTAGAGCGAGTTGAAGCAAAATAAGCAAGAAATAATGTTTATACACTCTTTTACTTTCTTTAATTATCTTAATATTAGTGTAGTCTTACTGTCTTTTTTTTATACTCATGATATGCAGCAATGTATTATGAACACGATGGTAGGCTCAGCTTTCATAACTATTATCTGGTAGCTTGGTTATATCGGGTAGGAGTACAACATTTCAATGCACTGAAAACCTAAAAGTCCGCCTACTCTTGTGATAGTCAGTCATGACTTTATTTTTTACCCTATTGAGTTATGAATGGCGTGTTGTTGTTGAACAATCACTGCCTGATTTACTGATGCAAACAAAATAGGCCTATCTTGTGTAAGAGATGAGTAAAGCCAAGAAATATGAATATTTTTCTGAGGCAACGCAAGGGTTTTGGGTTGCGGCGAGGCAAGTACCACCACCATCGCCACCCAGCCCGAGTCTATCAGCCAATCAGCGACGTCGTTACATACTCGCCTAGGCATCGAGCCGCTCCCAGGAATCCAGCTTAAGTGAATAGACTATAGTGGGGTGCCTCAGGGCTCGGTCTTGGGTCCTACTCTTTTTCTGATATATATCAATGATCTGGACTGCGGACTTATATCTAAAATATCGAAATTTGCTGATGACACCAAATTAGGCGGTAAAGCATATACTAGAGAAAACTGCAAACTCATACAACGTGATCTCGACAAACTATCAGATTGGAGTGATAAATGGCTATTGAAATTCAATTCCGATAAATGTAAAGTAATGCATATAGGCAACGATAACCTCAAATATAACTATCAAATGCAAAATAAATCGTTAACTGAAGTACAACAGGAAAAGGATTTAGGTGTCATCATTAGTAATGATCTTAAAACCAGTCCGCATTGCCTAGCTGCCAGTAAAAAGGCGAATATGATGTTGGGCTTCATTAAACGCAACTTTGAACATAAAACTCCGAAAGTAATGACACGATTATACACGTCTTTGGTTAGGCCGCACTTAGAATATGCCGTTCAATTATGGTCGCCTTGTTTCGTAAAAGATCAAGCCAAATTGGAATCAGTGCAAAGAAGAGCAACCAAACTGATACCATCTCTGCGAAATTCATCTTATGAAGAGAGACTGCGGAAACTTAATATGTTTTCCCTATAGGATCGTAGAATCCGTGGGGACTTGATAGAAACCTTTTAAGATCCTAAAAGGATTTGATGTCATTAATCAAGAGAACCTATTCGAGCTTTCTCCTCAAGTGACAACAAGAAATAACGGTTTTAAACTGAACGGTCAACGTTGCATCACTGATCTCCGTAAAAATAATTTCAATGTTAGAGTTGTTGATCGATGGAACAAATTACCAGAAAATGTTGTCGATGCCAGCACATTAACTTCATTTAAAAACAGACTTGACGCGCACTGTAAAGTAAATGGGTATTGATAGTGCCCTGCGAATTCATAATATAGTCCCCCGGATCAATTAGTGTTAGTGGTAGTTGTAGTTAGCATATTTCATATCCTATCATTCTTCACTACGAAACTGCCATGTTCCTATCTTCTTTAGGGACATGGTATCATTTTCCAACTACGGAAAAGGAAGCTAGGCTAGAAGTAGGCTACAACGTTTAAAAAAAAAAAAAAAAAAAAAAAAAAAAAAAAAAAAAAAAAAAAAAAAATCCAACTGTCTTCTTACATGTAGTTGATAGTTAGTAGTATGTAGTACAACAGATACCCTAGTTATGGACCAATAGGTCTCCTGGTGTCTGTTATTCCTATGTATTCCTATGTATTCCTCCTCCTCCTCCTTCTCACCTTGCCTCCTTACGGGCCCAAGCTCCAGGCGTCTCAGCTTCTCGGCGCGCACATATCGGCTCACCAGAAGCAAGACCATGTTAGCCACCAGACTGATCAGCATGGGGGCGTAGAAGTAGACAAGGGTGGCGGAGGGGTCTGTCAAAGGGATCCAAAAAGACATAGAGAGATTAAAAACTGTGGGAATGAGATAACCTTTAAGTATACTAATGTGATGGAGAGAGAGAGAGAGAGAAAAGAGAGAGAGAGAGAGAGAGAAGAGAGAGAGAGAGAGAGAGAAGAGAGAGGGGAAAAGAGAGAGAGAGAAGAGAGAGAGAGAGAGAAGAGAGAGAGAGAGAGAGAGAGAGAGAGAGAAGAGAGAGAGAGAGAGAGAGAGAGAGGGGAGAAGAGAGAGAGAGAGAGAGGAGAGAGAGGAGAGAGAGAGAGAGAGAGAGAGAGAGAGAGAGAGAGAGGAGAAGAGAGAGAGAGAGAAGGAGAGAGAGAGAGAGAGAGAGAGAGAGAGAGAGAGAGAGAGAGAGAGAGAGAGAGAGAGAGAGAGAGAGAGAGAGAGAGAGAGGAGAGGAGAGAGAGAGAGAGAGAGAGAGGAGAGAGAGAGAGAGAGAGAGAGAGAGAGAAGAGAGAGAGAGAGAGGGGAGAGAGAGAGAGGAGAGAGAAGAGAGAGAGGAGGAGAGAGAGAAGAGAAGAGAGAGAGAGAAGAGAGAGAGGAAGGGGAGAGAGAGAGAGAGAGAAAAGAGAGAGAGAGAGAGAGAGAGAGAGAGAGAGGAGAGAGAGAAAAGAGAAAAGAGAGAGAGAGAGAGAGAAAAGAGAGAGAGGAGAGAGAGAGAGAGAGAGAGAGAGAGAGAGAGAAAAAAAAAAAGGACATATTTTGTAAGAGACGAAAAAATCCAATAACAGAATTAATCAATATGCCGGAAAAAAAGGAGATCAAAAAGAAAAAAAAGGTGAAAAAAGAAGACAAAATATATACTGCACGATAACAAAATCAGTCAATACACGTAAACAGAAAACAGAAAAGAGTTCAAAAGGATAATCACCTTAGGGAGAAAGGGCGAGAGGGAAGGAAGAAGAAAGGCTAAAGAGGTGGATAAAAGGCCTAAAGTGGTGGAAAAAGCCCTAAAGAGGTGGAAAAAAGACCTAAAGAGGTGGAAAAAGGTCTAAAGAGGTGGAAAAAAGGCCTAAAGGGGGTGGAAAAAGGCCTAAAGAGGTGGAAAAAAAGGCCTAAAAGGTGGGAAAAAGGCCTTTAAAAGGGGGAAAAGGTCTAAAGAGGTGGAAAAAAGGCCTAAAGAGGTGGAAAAAGGCCTAAAGAGGTGGAAAAAAGGCCTAAAGAGGTGGAAAAAGGCCTAAAGAGGTGGAAAAGGTCTAAAGAGGTGGAAAAAAGGCCTAAACAGGTGGAAAAAGGCCTAAAGAGGTGGAAAAAAGGCCTAAAGAGGTGGAAAAAGGCCTAAAGAGGTGGAAAAAAGGCCTAGTGGTGGAAAAACGACCTAAAGAGGTGGAAAAAAGACCTAAAGAGGGGGAAAAAGGCCTAAAGAGGTGGAAAAAAGGCCTAGAGAGGTGGAAAAAAGGCCTAAAGAGGGGAAAAAAGGCCTGAAGAGGTGCAAAAAAGGCCTATATGTGGAAACAAGGCCTAAATAGGTGGAAACAAGGCCTAAAGAGGTGGAAAAAAGGTCTAAAGAGGTGGAAAAAAGGTCTTGAGGTAGAAAAAAGGCCTAAAGAGGTGGAAAAAAGGCCTAAAGAGGTGGAGTTAAGAAGGATGTTCACCTTATATTAGGGAAACACTTTATTTTTATTTTTTTGCTTAACACTTATTTAACGTACCAGAGAAGAAGCACCTGTAGAGGCCGACTTTGGGGGTTATGACGCTGCAGGGGAGGGCGTGGCGGTAGTGGTCGAGGGTGAGGGCGAGGGAGGCGATGCAGGCAGGCACGCCCCACGCCCACAGGGAATGGTACAGGTAGCGAAGACCCTCCGTTGTCTCCACGTGCCTGACGGAGGAGCAGAAGGTGGTGGTGATGGGGGGAGGGGGTGGTGATGGTGGTAGTGGTGGTGATGGTGGAGGAGGAGGGGAAGGGGTGGAGGTGGTGGTAGCGGTGGTGGTGGTTTTGGGGGTGATGGTGGTGGTGGGGGGGGGGTATGGTGGGTGGTGGTGGGGAGGAGAGGGGGTGTTGGTGATGGTGATGGTGATGGTGGGGATGGTAGTGTTAGTGGTGATGGTGGTAATGGTGGTGGTGGTGGCGGGGGGAGGATGTGGTGGTGATGGTGGTACGTGTTGGTGGTGGTGTGGTGGTGGTGGTGGTGGTGGTGGTGGTGGTATTTATTTTTCGGATTTGTTCCCTGGTACTATTATACAATTTGTCTTGATTGATTAAAGTTGTTGTCAGTCTTGGCCGTGATGGATTAAAGTCATGTGTTGCCCCCATCGCGTTAAGGTTGGGGTCAAGGCAGGTTGCTGTGCCTGTCGTTGCCTTTTACACCTCCGTGTGGAGAGGTGGCTACGACGCCCTGCCCATCCAGGGGTTCGAATCCGACTTGGTACTGTTATACAATTTGTCTTTGATAATGATAATGATACTTATAATAATAATGAAAATAATAATGATAACAATAAAAAATAAAATAATACTTCTTCTATTACTACTATACTACTATACTACAACTACTTCTACTACTACTATCACTACTACTACTACTACTACAACTACTTCTACTACTACTATCACTACTACTACTACTACTACTACAACTACTTCTACTACTACTATCACTACTACTACTACTACTACTACAACTATCACTACTACTACTACTACTACAACTACTTCTACTACTACTATCACTACTACTACTACTACTACAACTACTTCTACTACTACTATCACTACTACTACTACTACTACAACTATCACTACTACTACTACTACTACAACTACTTCTACTACTACTATCACTACTACTACTACTACTACAACTACTACTACTACCACCACCACCACTACTACTCCTACATACCACTACTACTCTACAACTACTACTACTACTACTCCTCCTCCTCCTCCTACTCCTACCACTACTACTACTACTACTACTACTACTACTACAACTACTACTTGGTCAGCAGTACTCACAGCGTCAGTAGCAGCGACTCGAGGCAGATGGAGGTGTTCCACTGGAAGGCCGCTAGCAGGAAGAAGATGAGGAGCCACGCTGTTGAGGGAAAGAGAGAAAGGAGTGAGGGAGTGAAGTGAGAGAGAAAGGAGTGAGGGAGTAAAGTGAGAGAGAAAGGAGTGAGGGAGTAAAGTGAGAGAGAGAGAGGGAGAGGGGAGGGAGGGAGGTGAGAGAGAGGGAGGGGAGGGAGTGAAGTGAGAGAGAGGGGAGGGAGGTGAGGGATGAAGTGAGAGAGAGGAGAGAGGGGGGAGAGAGAGAGAGAGAGAGAGAGAAGAGAGAAGAGAGAGAAGGAGAGAAGAGAGAGAAGAAAAAAAAAAACTGCAAACAAACACGAATATTCCCAAGAAGAAAAAAATCATAAGAAGAAAGTAAACAAATAAAAACGAAACAAACACAATCGATGAGAAATAATAGAGGTGGAAGGATAGAGGGAAAGAGACTCACGAAGAGAGACACAAGGGGACAAGGGTAGAAGGAAGTCAAGGAAGGAAGGAAGTACAAGTAAGGAAGGAAGAAGGTGCAGGTAAGGTGACAGGTGTGGATTAATGACTCACCTGTCACCTGGCACTCGCTGTTTCCCTCCTTCACTTCTACCTTCATGTTCACCATCAGGAGCAGGAAGCCCACCAGGTAGGACATCACGTAGCTCAGCAGGATGCGGCCTGCCAGGGTATTGACCTGCGGAGGGAGGAAGGATTAGGGGAGGGAGGGAGGAAGGAAGGGAGGGACGGAGGAATAGAGGAAGGGAGGGAAGGGAGGGAATCAAGGTAAAACTGAGGCCTGGCGGGAGTGAAAGGGCATTATGACGGTGGACATTTATGGAGTTTAAAGATTTGAGGATGAATAGGAAGGAAGATATATGGACGTATGAATAGAGAACATGACAAAACTTCAATCAGATAAAAATGAGAGTCGTGGAGGGATAAGTAGAGAAGTGTGAGGCGCTGCCCACCTTTTTGACGGTGACGAGGCCCCTCCTGACGCGCGTGGAGATGAGGGTGAAGGCCGTGACGAAGAGTGCGGCGCAGGACACGCCCAGCAGGATGCCAGTGAGGCCGAACTTCTCGGTGTGCAGGTCGTGGCCTTGCCACATGCCCGGGCACACCAGCACGCCAGGGCGCGCGTCGCTGCCGTCCACGGTGTACTCGAGGCAGTAGGCGTGCCTGGGGAAGGAGTGTCGGGTGAACACGCAGCCGTACTCCAGGCCCACCACCTCCAGCAGGTAGCCAGGGGCGAGCAGCGCGTGGTCGTCCTCCATGGCGGGATCCACGTAGTAGTGGTGGTAGCCGCCCGTCGCCTGGCACACGGGGAACGATGTGTACGTCAGCTTGGACACGTTGGCGTCAACCATGATCGGGTGTTGCAGCAGCTCCAGGCTGGTGTCATCCGGCCTGCACGTGTAGCTGGTAGCGCTGAAGTGGTGGCCGTGCGGGCAGCACTTGCCTACGGTGCCCTCCAGGCTGGGGTGCAGCGACAGGTGCACGTGCACCAGCTTCTCCAGCTCGGCGTGGCACAGCACCGCCACCGTCTGGGACTTGTTGAAGGGACCCACGTAGTCGTCCACGCAGTAGCGCATGGTTTCGTGGTTGTCGCCGCGCGTGTCCACCGAGAGGTAACCGTTCTTGCTGATCCACCACTGCACGTCGGCGTCGTCAGGAGTGATGAGCTCCTGCACGCACAGCTGGCCGCCGTTCTCGGTGGGGAAGCCGTAATGGGGCTCCAACACCTCCACCAGCTGCCGCATGTGTGCCGAGACGTGCCTGGGCCCGGCGAGCGCACAGCCTGTCTCGGTGAGCACGTGGTCGCTCGGGCAACACTTGTGGAAGGCCTCCACGGGGCAGACGGAGGCCACGGCGGTCATGGTGGTGTCGCCCGCCGCCCACAGCCACTCCACGCAGTAGGAGGAGGTGGTGTGGCACTTGCCTGTGAGCCGCTCACACAGCTGGCTGGTGGCGTCCAGGAAGGCCTGGTCGGCCACCACGATGCGCGGCGCGCCACGGTCGCACTGCAGCGTGCCCGTCTGCACCTGGATGGACGTCACGCCGGCGTCGCTGCGGATGAAATCCCGCACCAGCGTCTCGTGGTCACTCATGTTGGCCAGCTTGGGGCGGCAGTTCGCGAGGGCGTGGTCAAAGTACTGATCGAGGCTGCAGCACTTCCTGGTGATGACCTTGGTGGGCCACGGGTGGCACTGCGCGGCCACCATGATGCTGGCGTCCAGCTGGTCGGGCCCCGGCGCGGCCAGCTCCAGGCAGTAGTGGTCGTGGTCGTGGTCGTGGCCCGTCACCTCGCTCCGCAGGAACCCTTGGTCCACCAGCAGGTGGGACCCGTGGTCCACCTCACTGATCACGGGAGTCTTGCCCGTGCCGGGACACGTGGGCAGCAGCCCCGGCAGGAGGTGCACGGCACCGTGGCCACCGTCATCCAGCTTCCGCAGGCCGCGCACCACGTCCTCAAACCCCAAGTCTATGTGCGCCATCTCACATTGCTGCGTCTGCAGGCTGAAGAAAAAGCCCACGGCGCAACACTTCCTCACCGGCATGATGGGCACGCCCACACGCCGGCTGGCCTCCGCCGCTGCCAGGACATAGTTGTGGTGCTGCGCGGTGCCCTCATCCAGGAGGCTCAGGCTTCTCCCCGCAGCTTCTGCCTCTGCCTCCTCGCCAGGGATCGCCCTCACCTCGGGGTGCTCCGGGCCGGTGTTTTGGTGAGCCTCGCCGTCGATCAGCGAGCGGCCGACCACACCAGCCTCGCCCTGCGCCGCCGCCTCGCCGCCGCGGGACACCTGCGGCTCGCCAGGGGGTGCCGGGGCCGCCGCCTCGGCCGCGGGGTCGTCTTGGATCACACTCTTGGCGGCGCCGAGCAGCAGCAGCAGCAGCAGCAGCAGGAGGGGCGGGCGTGAGGGCAGCATGGCGGGCCGGCTCGCCTCTCACATAACACACCTGCAACACACACAGACAGGTGTTAAGGGCCGTGCATGCCGCGACAACAACAACCACCACCACCACCACACCGGCCTAATACCACCAAGACACACACGTGGCCGCCAAAGCAAACAATAAAGTGTACACAGTAGAGACATACACGCTTTCATGTCCAACACAGCCAAGATAAATACACGAAAAATGTTCAATGCGAATACGTGGCTAGAAAAGCAATGCATTTACTTTTCTCTCTTGGCAGAGGTGAAGACAGGGAGGCACAAAGGAGGAGGAGGAGGAGGAGGACAGCTTAGGTCAGGCCTCGTCACTAAGGCAACAAAGGTGAACAAAGCAAGTCACGCCCGTGGAATAAAAGCCTCACTCACCCCCACCCCCCTCACCCCTCCTTTCCCCTCCCTTCCCATTTCCCTCCCTTCCCTATCCTACCTCTCCCCCTTCCCTTCGTTCGCTCCCTTCACCCCTTCCCCTCCCTTTCCATATTTTGCGCGTCTCCTCCCCTCCCTGACCTTCCCCTACTCCTCCCCCTCCTCCCTTCATGACCCCCTCAAAAACCTTGAACTCCCCTTCCTCTCCCTTCCCCTTCCCCTTCCTTCTCCTCCCCTTCCTTACACCACGACTCGGAGGAAGGGGTGAAAGGGAAAAATGGAGGAAATAAATAAAAAAGAAAGAAAGAAAAGCAGAGAGACCTATCAAGAAAAGATATAGCAAGACAATAGATGCACAAACAGACAGGCAGACACACATTCAGACAGAAAAAAACCCCCAGACAGACAAGCAGACAAAAAAAAGGCTTGAAATGACTGGAAAACTGAAAAAAAAAAAATCATGAGAAAGAAGAGAGAGAGAGAGAGAGAGAGAGAGGAGAGAGAGAGAGAGAGAGAGAGAGAGAGAGAGAGAGAGAGAGAGAGAGAGAGAGCAAATTTACAAAGTCAACTGAGCTTCTAGACACATCATGACGTTGTTGAAATGTTACTCAATTAAGAGGAAGAAAGAGTTAAATTCTGCCCCGCTACCCACCTCCTCTACCACCTCTTCGTCTTCCTCTACCACCTCCTCCTCCACCACCTCCTCCTCCTCCTCTACCACCACCTCCTCCTCCGCTTCTACCACCACCTCCTCCTCCTCCTCCTCTACCACCACCTCCTCCTACGCCTCTACCACCACTTCCTCCTCCGCCTCTACCACCACCTCCTCCTCTTCCTCTACCACCACCTCCTCCTCCTCCTCCTCCTCCTCCTCCTCCTCCGCCTCTACCACCACCTCCTCCTCCGCCTCTGCCACCACCCCCTCCTCCGCCTCTACCACCACCTCCTCCTCCTCCTCCTCTGCCACCACCTGCTCCTCTCTACCACCACCTCCTCCTCCTCCTCTACCACCACCTCCTACTCCGTCTCTACCACCTCCTCCTCCTCCTCCTCCTCCTCCTCCTTGTCGTCAGTCTTCCCGGAAAGCCTCACCAAAGGGCGTGGTCGCGTCTCCTAAAAGTTACGTCACCAAACTATGTGAACTGAACGTCGCCTCGTCGCTCCTGACACAACCTTGAACGCTTGAACGGTTCCCTTGACTCCGGCTTGGGAACGTAAACAGACGCGCTCTCATGATTGTGTTGAAATCATAATACCACCACTATAAAAATGAGATTACTTTTAGTATTTTCATTATTATTGTCACTTTTATTGTTCCTTTAAAATAATAATGATAATAATAATAATTGTGTTGTAGAAATTTCGTCGTTTGAATCTAAGATATCTTGCTTTGAATGAATGAAATTACGTATCGAATGTAAAAATATCATGTTGTGATTGAAAATAAAAATCGGGTTTTGAATCTAAAATATATGTTTAGAATGTTAAAAATTGCGTTTCTGGTAATTTTTTTTCTTGAGTCTAACTAAGGTGCACATTACAACCTCTTACATTACCATCATCATTACAACAACAACAATAACAACAACAACAATCGCAACAACAACAACAACCGCAACAACAACAACAATAACAACAACAACAACAACAACAACAACAATAACAACAGCAGCAACCGCAACAACAACAACAACAACAACAACAACCGCAACAACAACAACAATAACAACAACAACAACCGCAACAACAACAACAACAACAACAACAACCGCAACAACAACAACAATAACAACAACAACAACAATAACAACAGCAGCAACAACAACAACAACAACAACCGCAACAACCGCAACAACAACAACAACAACAACCGCAACAACAACAACAACAACAACAACAACAACAACCGCAACAACAACAACCGCAACAACAACAACAACAACAACAACTACTACTACTACTACAACAACAACAACAACAACAACTACAACAACAACAACAACAACTACTACTACTACTACTACTACTACTACTACTACTACTACTACTACTACTACTACAACAACAACAACTACTACTACTACTACTACTACTACTACTACTACAACAACAACAACAACAACAACGACAACAACAACAACAACTACTACTACTACAACAACAACAACAACGACGACAACAACGACAACAACAACAACAACAACAACAACAACAACTACTACTACTACTACTACTACTACTACTACAACAACAACAACAACAACAACAACAACAACAACAACAACAACAACAACAACTACTACTACTACTACTACTACTACTACTACTACTACTACTACAACAACAACAACAACAACAACAACTAATACTACTAACTACTACTACTACTACAACAACAACAACGACAACAACAACAACTACTACTACTACAACAACAACAACAACAACAAACGACAACGACAACAACAACAACAACAATAACAACAACTACTACTACTACTACTATTACAACAGCAACAACAACAACACAACAACTACTACTACTACTACTACTACTACTACTACAACAACAATAATAACAACAACCGCAACAACAACAACAACAACAACAACAACAACAACAACAATAACAGCAACAACAACAACATTAGCTACTACTACTACTACTCATACAACCATATCTTTATCCCTTCACAAATATCTGTTTTGTTGTGCATAAAAGAATTTCCTCAACTGTTCCGAAAATCCATTCAGGGAGCTGTCGTAAAATTTTCCCTCACCCTCCAGGGCCTCCACCCTTTTTTTTTTTTTTTCCAACTAGTAATAAGGTTCGTTTTCTGACTTTTTTCTTCTTCTTTCCTTTTGTTCTCCATATTCTTTATTTTTTCTTTGGGGACCTATGATGTTCTAAAAAATATATACTTTCATAATATTCTCTCTCTCTCTCTCTCTCTCTCTCTCTCTCTCTCTCTCTCTCTCTCTCTCTCTCTCTCTCTCTCTCTCTCTCTCTCTCTCTCTCTCTCTCTCTCTCTCTCTCTCTCTCTCTCTCTCTCTCTCTCTCTCTCTCTCTCTCTCTCTCTCTATGTTTTTAATTTCGTATTTAGTCTGCTTTTCTTTCTCTCTTTTTTTTTTTTTCTCTCTCTTTTCTCTCCTCTCTCTCTCTCTCTCTCCCTCTCTCTCTCTCTCTCTCTCTCCTCTCTCTCTCTCTCTCTCTCTCCCTCTCTCTCTCTCTCTCTCTCTCTCTCTGCCTGTCTCTATTCTGTCTGCTTTCTCTCTCTCTCTCTCTCTCTCTCTCTCTCTCTCTCCCCTCTCTCTCTCTCTCTCTTCTCTCCTCTCTCTCTCTCTCTTCTTCTCTCTCTCTCTCTCTCTCCAGTTCACAAAAAAGCCTTCAACTGCTCTCAACTTCTACAATAACAAGAAGACGCAAATCGCTACATAGATAAATAAATACGAAAAAAATAGTAGAGGAGGAACTACTACTAGGGATCCTCTTCTCTACTATTTTTTACTATTACTATTCTTACTACTACTATTCTACTACTACGGATCCTCTTAGTCGAGAACGTGATGCTGGTGGGAAGTGAAACGTTGGTATTAAAAAAGTAACCTTCGATGGAGCAATAAAAAAACACTACAGCTATTAAACGTCATGGTTCCTCTCTCTCTCTCTCTCTCTCTCTCTCTCTCTCTCTCTCTTCTCTCTCTCTCTCTCTCTCTTCTCTCTTTCTTCCTATCTCTCTCTCTCTCTCTCTCTCTCTCTCCTCCTCTTCTTCTCTCCTCTCTCTCTCTCTCCTCTCTCTCTCCTCTCTCCTTCTCGTCTCTCTCTCTCTCTCTCTCATTCTCTCTCTCTCTCTCTCTCTCTCTCTTTTTCTCTCTTCTCTTCCTTCTATCCTCTCTCTCTCTCTCTCTCTCTCTCTTTTTTTCTCTCTCTTCTCTTCCTTCTATCCTCTCTCTCTCTCTCTCTCTCTCTTTTTCTCTCTCTTCTCTTCCTTCTATCCTCTCTGATTCAAGAAGAGGGAGAAGAAGAGGGAGAAGAGGAGGAAGAAGAAAAGAAAAAAGGTGATGCTGAAGGAAATTAGATACAAATAAGAAATTAGAAAGAAGATGAAGAAGAAAAAGAAATTAGAAAGATGATGAAGAAAAAGAAAAAGAGGAAAACTTATGGAAAAAACTGAAAATTAAGAAGAAATCAAAGAATGGATAGAAAAAACAGAGAACGGAAAAAATATATATAGGAAATGAGAAGAAAATAAGATACTGTATAATGAATAAGGCCATACCAACTCCATGCACAATAGAAGAAAAAAATACATATCTACGCAACAGATTATATAAGCCCCCCCAAAAAAATAATAATAATAAAAAAATAAACCTACATTTGACCTTCTAATAAGTAAAAAAAAATAGTACCTTGATTACAAAATACGATCTTTCATTCATATACAAACCTTCCATTCATATTCAAACTTGTAAAGAAGAAATTATAAGACAGTTCCTAGTACCTACTCAAAACACTACTAGAGACTAAATACTTCTTACTACTTACGATACTACTTACGAGAAAACTTTGTGAGTGGCCAGAGAGCGAGGAGACAAAAGGCAAATGCTGTAAACTTTGACCTTTACGTGGAGAGTAATAAAGGGTGAAAATAACAATGATGGGAGATGCATACCATGAATAGTTGTGTGTGTGTGTGTGTGGTGTGTGTGTGTGTGGTGTGTGTGTGGTAGAGAGAGAGAGAGAGAGAGAGAGAGAGAGAGAGAGAAAAGAGAGAGAGAGAGAGAGAGAGAAGAGAGAGAGAGAAGAGAGAGAGAGAGAGAAGAGAGAGAGAGAGGGAGAGAGAGAGGAGAGAGAGAGAGAGGAGAGAGAGAAGAGAGAGAAGGGAGAAGAGTCCTTTCGTGGTGTGATGCCCGAATTTCAAGGTATTTCTCTCTCTCTCTCTCTCTCTCTCTCTCTCTCTCCTCTCTCTCTCTCTCTCTCTCTCTCTCTCTCTCTCTCTCTCTCTCTTCCTCTCTCTCTCTCTCTCTCTCTCTCTCTTGCCTTCACCTGTACCTGTTGAGCCATCGAGGTTATGAGCACCAGACGACATCACAATAGTCTTTTACACTCTCCTCTTCCCCTCTCTCTCCTCTCCTTCCCCTCTCCCCTCTTCCCCTCCCCCTTCCCCTCTCTCCCTCTTCCCCTCCCTCTTCCCTCTCCCTCCCTCTCCTCCCCTTCCCCTCTCTCTCCTCCCCTTCCCCTCTCTCCCTCTTCCCCTCCCTCACTCTCTTCCTCCTCCCCTTCCCCTCTCTCCCTCTTCCCCTTCTCTCTCTCCTCCTCTTCCCCTTCCCTTCTCTCCCTCTTCCCTACCCCTCTCTCCCTCTTCTCTCCTCTCTTACTCTCCTCTTCCCTCCCTCTCACTCCTCTTCTTCCCCTCCCTCTCCTCCCCTTCCCCTCTCTCCCTCCTCCCCTTCCCTCTCACTCTCCCTCTTCCCCTTCCCCTCTCTCCCTCTTCCCTCCTCTTCTCTCCTCCTCTTCCCCTCCCTCTCAATCCTCCTCTTCCCCTTCCCCTCTCTCCTCTTCCCCTCCCTCTCTCTCCCCCTCACTCTCCTCTTCCCCCTCCCCCCTCCCTTCTTCCCTCACTCCCCCCCCTCCCCCTCTCCTATCCCTCCAGTGACGTTTCAAAGCAGAGGGAAAATACCCGATTCGTTTTTTTTTTTTTTTTTTTGTCTGGCATTTTTTTTACATAATTGTAAAAGCCTCTGTTGAAGTGATTGTTCACTGGGGTAATCTATGTCGAAATGTTCTGTTAGGGACTTATCATTATTGTCATTATTATCATTATTTATATTTTGTTTGTCCCATATTGTTGTACTTTGTCTATAGAATGTTTATTAGTATTATTATAAGCGTCATTTTTTACGTTTTTTGATGGTTAGGGATGAGTTGATGTGTTTTATGGTTTTTACATGTATAAGTTATGTCTTAATCATTACTATAATCATCATCATCACCATTACTCAATCAATCATCATCATCAATCATCACCATTACCACTTTCATCACCATTATCACGGGAAAACAATAGTGTAGAGATATAGGTGTTGCCTTATCATCACCATCATCACCACCATTACCACTTTCATCACCACCATTACCACTTTCATCACCACCGTTACCACTATCATCACCACCACCACCATTACCCCTCTCATCACCACCATTACCATTATCATCATCACCACCACCATTACCACTATCATCATCACCACCACCATTACCACTATCATCATCACCACCACCATTACCCCTCTCATCACCACCATTACCACTATCATCATCACCACCACCATTACCCCTCTCATCACCACCATTACCACTATCATCATCACCACCACCATTACCCCTCTCATCACCACCATTACCACTATCATCACCACCACCACCACTATCACCCCTTTCATCACCATTACAGGGAAACAATGGTGAGCAGCATCATGGTAATTTCCTGTAACCTTGTAAATTTGGCAACACTTACGCCATTATGACCTTTTTCCTCCGGTTTTTTATCACCTCATGTCTTTTAAATCGTTTGTTTTTATAGCAAGGAAGTGTTTTTTGTAGTTATTATTGTGTGTGTGTTTTTAATATGAATCTTGACTATAGTATTGTTTTAAGTAGTGAGGCTGATAACCGAGAGGGGAATGGGTGCTTTAAATAAATGTCGTACTGCTCTATTTTGATCTTTAGATTTTTTCAAAGCTAATATTTTATCATGACTTTCTTGAATATGGAGAGTTGACTTATTTTAGTTTCTCTTTCGTTTGCCGTTATTTTCCAGAGAGAGAGGAGAGAGGAGAGGAGAGAGAGGAGAGAGAGAGAGAGAGAGAGAGAGAGAGAGAGAGAGAGAGAGAGAGAAGAGAGAGGAGAGAGAGAGAGGGAGAGAGAGAGAGAGAGGGGGGGGGGGGAGACACGGTTTTCTCTGAATCTATCGTAATGAACGGATGAATTTCGATCAGGAATTTCCTACTGTGTTTTCATTTTAATTATTTTTTTCTTCCTTTTGACTCCTTCATTGTTGCATGTATTTTATTTACTTTTTTCTTTCTTTTCTTGTCATTTATGACGTTTGTGTGTGTGTGTGTGTGTGTGTGTGTGTGTGTGTGTGTGTGTGTGTGTGTGTGTGTGTGTGTGTGTGTGTGTGTGTGTGTGTGTGTGTGTGTGTGTGTGTGTGTGTGTGTTTGCGTATTTAACAGTTAAGAAATAGCGCGCACACACACACACACACACACACACACACGACCCTCACGGACGAACCGAAAAAAATACTACTTCCTTACATGCTTCCCCGTGTGTGTGTGTGTGTGTGTGTGTGTGTGTGTGTGTGTGTGTGTGTGTGTGTGTGTGTGTGTGTGTGTGTGTGTGTGTGTGTGTGTGTGTGTGTGTGTGTGTGTGGTGTGTGTGTGTTAATGATGATGATGATGATGATGACCATATTAGCAGCAGCAACAGCAAAACACTTCAACACTAAAATAAAACAAACAATAAGCAAACAAACAAACAAACACGGAAGTAAGCAAACAACTGGACTCCTTAAATTTACTCTGAATTAATGAACTATCAACAAAAAATAGAAACGCCCACAAAATCAAAATAATAATAATAACAATACTATTAATGATGATAATAACAATAATAACAATAACAATCAACTAATAAAAAAAATATGAGGTCTAAAATATCACTAACCCACAAAAACGCACAAAAAACAACCTTATCCTCAATAGTATCACGTTACATCGCCATTAAAAGAAAGATTATAGCATTTCAAAAGATTATCAAAAGAAAAAATGAAAGATTATAAACACATATCCCATAAAAATACTTCTGCCCCTTAAAAAAAAAAAAAAGATGCTCGTTTTCTTCCACTGAGGAGGATCTAAACACCGAGAAATCCTTGGTTCTCACGTACCTCCCTTCCCCCCTTTCCTGCCTTACTCACCCTGACCTAACCATCTTCACGCCCTGACCTTATTCTGACCTGACCTTCAACTCTGATCTCTTTATTCGTGAGGAAGAGGAGGAGGAGGAGGAGGAGGAGGAGGAGGAGGAGGAGGAGGAGGAGGAGGAGGAGGAGGAGGAGGAGGAGTGGGGAGGAGGAGGAGGAGGAGGAGGAGGAGGAGGAGGAGGAGGAGGAGGAGGAGGAAATTGTGATGTACTTCTTCCTTATATTATAATAGTATCTTCCTATTGGTGTTATTTGTTAATGTTTTTCTTGTGTTTTTGTTTTGTTTTGTTTGGTATCCTTTTTTTGTTTACTTGTGTTTTGTTTTGGTAGGTCGTACGTTTGTTTTTGTTTGTTTTCTTTTCTTCTTCGCTTGTGTATTTTTTTTAGTTTTTTTGTGATTATTGTGTGTCATGTATTTCGATGTGATAGAAATTTACGTCAAGGCAAACACACACACACACACCCACACCCACCCACACACACACACACCACACACACACACATACACACACACTCACACACGTACACGAATACATTAATCAACGCCCCGCTTCGAATACATAATAAGAAAAGAGCCGATACAATGGTTGTTGACCTTCATATTTCCGTTGACAATTTACCAAGAAGCGGCCGCGTCATTTTCCTGCCGGTGAAATAAAAAGGAAAAAGAAAAAAGAAACAGGAACTCTGGCACAATAGAAGAGGAAGAATGACTAATGGACAGGTAGACAGGTAGACAGATAGAAGGTAGATAAAATAGACAGATAGGAGAACAGATTGATAGGTAGATAGGTAGGACAGCAGTTAGATAGGTAGATAAATGGATAAATGAGTAAGTAGACAAGATAGATAGGTAGTAGAGAGAGAGAGAGAGAGGAGGAGAGAGAGAGAGAGAGAGAGGAGAGGAGAGAGAGGAGAGAGAGAGAGAGAGAGAGAGAGAGAGAGAGAGAAGAGAGAGAGAGGAGAGAGGAGAGAGAGAGAGAGAAGAGAGAGAGAGAGAGAGAGAGAGAGAGGAGAGAGAGAGAGAGAGAGAGAGAGAGAGAGAGAGAGAGAGAAAATAAAGAAAAAGACCAGTTCACACAGTCTTACCAAAACAAAACAAAACTCCAGTATTACCAACTTGATATTCAACTTTTTAAAACCAACATGTGAGTAGAAACAAATCTATTAAACAGCTGGAAAGAATAAAAGACAAAAAGACAAAAAAAAAAAACCAGGGAAAGAAGACATAGGAGAAAATGAAGTATAGAGGAAGGAGAAGTAGGAGATAGAGAGGAAGGAGACAGAGAAAGAGAGGAAGAAGTAGAAGAGAGAGGAGGAGGAGGAGAAATAGGAGATAGAGAGGAGACAGAGAAAGAGAGGAAGATGTAGAGGAGAGAGGAGGAGGAGGAGAAATAGGAGATAGAGAGGAAGGAGACAGAGAAAGAGATGAAGATGTAGAAGAGAGAAAAGCAGGAGGAGAAATAGGAGATAGAGAGGAAGGAGACAGAGAAAGAGAGGAAGATGTAGAAGAGAGAGGAGGAGGAGGAGAAATAGGAGATAGAGAGGAAGGAGACATAGAAAGAGAGGAAGAAGTAGAGGAGAGAGGAGAAGGAGGAGAAATAGGAGATGGAAGAAGGATAAAAAGAAGGAGATGAAGAAGTAGAAGAGAGAGGAAGGAGGAGGAGGAGAAGTAGCGGGATAAAGACAGAAGAAGAAGAACAAAAAAAAGATCCTTAGTTAAAAATGATGAAAAAAAAAAAAAAGATGATGAAAAAATAGAAAAGGAAGAAGAAAAAGAAGAGGAAGAAAACTAATGATGGCAAAATAGAAAAAAGAAATCAAAGAAAAAAAAAAAAAAAACAGATAAAACCTCCACAATAATGCAATTCTGTGACCATGAAAACCGCTAACAGCTGTAGGCACGCAAATTTGTTTATAATTATTCACAGCCTATATGGTGTGAATGATTGCAATACCCCCGCTCAGGTACCGGATATGGGGCTTTTACCTGAGTCCTTAGTAGCCGGAGGGAGGCAGAAACCGGAGGAAAGCAGTGGAGAGAAGGGAGGGAAGGGAGGGAAGGGAGGGAAGGGAGGGAAGGGAGAGAAGGGAGGGAAGGGAGAGGAGATGGAGGGAATGAGGGAAGGCGAGAAGGGAGGAAGGAAGGGGAGAGAGAGAGGGAAGGGAGAGGAAGAGGAA
Organism: Chionoecetes opilio; assembly: GCA_016584305.1. NCBI lineage: Eukaryota > Metazoa > Arthropoda > Malacostraca > Decapoda > Majidae > Chionoecetes > Chionoecetes opilio. Next base: position 231,296 of record JACEEZ010002471.1, on the reverse strand, counting down.
GGAGGTAAGGGACGTGAAGGAGAGAGTACGACGTGCAAGTGAAGAAGGGAGAGGGAGAGAACTGCCACGTATAAAAAGCCCATACAATAGAAAAAAAGATCATCATATCCTGTTAGGTGGTACGTACGCTTTCGTGTTTTTATTTATATTTGTGCCTATATATAGCGCGTGTAGGCCGTGACCTCCAGGGGTGGGGTGGTAGGCCCTGGAGGTTCACTTGAGGGCTGTGATGGTTGGTCCTCGCCCGTGGTGGCTGCAGGCAGGATTGTTATAGTGACGCCTGTGATTAAAGGCTCATGCCGTCCCCCTGTGTCCTCCGATGCACTCACAATCGAAGGTAGAGTTAATGGCAGGCATGTGGGTGTTCTTAGGCCACTCGATGGTGCAGAAGATTTTAAGTGCACATTTTGGTTCTAATTGGGGATCGAGCTCGGGTCACCAAGAACGCCACTCGGAGACGCTAACCACTCTGCTACCCCCTAACGTACGCATATACACGTACACAAAGGCGTACATGACCTCCACCTGTGTATGTAAATGACCTCAGTTAAGTTATAGGAATGGATGTGACCCGCGATTTGGTCAGCTTGGCTTGGCGTGGAGGGGTAAAAACTGGCTCAATTGGGCAACCTTAGTTCGAGGCCGCCAGGTGAGGGAACAGGTAAGGGGGGGAGGGGGGGCGCTACTCACCCACTGCCGGGACAGGGAGACAGGTAGTACAGGTGTGTGATTACAGGTGTTTGTTCTTCTCTACAGGTGTTTAAGTACGAGTGTTTCATGAAAAGATTGTCCTTAACCCATTTTTTCTTCGACTTTTCTTCAACTTTTCATTAGCTTTACTACAAAATACCTGTCATAAAGAAAATTAATTAACCGAAACGCCTGTAATTCAAAGCACCTATAGACGATTCACCTGAAATCTATGCCTTCGTGGTACATAATTACAGGTGAATCGTCTACAAGTGCTAAATTACAAGTGTTTCGTTGAATTGACTTTTCCTTATGACAGGTATTTTGTAGCATAGGTAATGAAAAGTTAAAGAAAAAATGGGAACTCAAGAAAGGTTGAAAAAAAGAATGGAAGTGGAAATGAAGAAAGAAGAAAATTTAGCGTTTTTTCTCTCTCTAATCACTGTTTTATCATGTGTTTTGTTTATACAGGTGTGTCGTCTGTAGGTATGTCTACAGTTTAGTTTACAGTGTTTTAGTTTACACTTAGATACATTTTAGTTACGTTTAGCTTAGTTTTAGTTTAAGTACTCTTGTTTACAGGTGTCAACGAGTATTATTTAAACAGGTAACTTGTCTCATGGCGCTGGGCTCATAAGAATAATCTAATTAAACCAACTGAAATTATCGACTCTCAAAATTCTGTTCTCACCTTCGAAAAAGTTAAAACGCCAAAAGTCACAAGGTATATTTTTTTATCACAAGTTTTTTTTTCTTTTTTCCAAGATCCAGTTTCGTAGAGGCTGTGTTGCGTACAGGTAAGCGTGTTGCGTAGGTAGTGTAAAGGTAATCAAGGTATAAGTTGTCCTATGTATATGTGTGTGTGATGTTAAGCCCTTCACGCCCAGATCTTTCCTTTTGCTATATATTATCGTCTGTTAGCCATTACGAAAAATAGCTTAATATAGCAAATCAGCTACCGTAGATAACAGTAAAGTCGCCAGGACAACTTTTTTTTCTGTTTACAGACGTGTGGTGGCGTTAATACTTACATTTCTACATCCATGATTTCAGGAAAGTTAGAAGGGGCTATCTGGAGAGTCTGTGTCATTTTGTGTCTTCATCTGTGTCATATTAGGGCTATAAATGAACAAATTACAAAAATATCTACAAAGTGGCTACCAACAGTAGAGTCGCCATCTAGTGTTTATTTACTGAGTGTCGTACCGCTGTCGTCGTCGCCTGAAAAAAAAATGCGTAGCGAAATTTGAAACCGTCTATACTCGCAGATACAAAGCATAAAACAACGCTGAAACAGGGTAGATTATACAGTCATGATATAAACTACTGTGTATCATCTTCAGTGGCACATAAAAATCAGTATTAATGCTATAATTCGTAATATATGGCGCCTGGCGACATCACTGCAGGTGGCGACTTTACTGTTATCTACGGTAGTGGACAAGGATATTAAATAGGTCGTATCTATAGAATTATATAGCTTACATTCATTATAATTATGGTATAGCCAAATTACAATGGAAATTACGTTCTGGTCCTCAAGGGGCGAATTATTTACTTATGATAGAGTTATAAATCGTCTTAGAACATGTGATATATAGGTGAGCAAGCACATAGAGTATTACCTTATGTATGCATGTGTGTATATAAGGCGTATCTTTTAGTATAGATAATAAGAATGCAAGGTTAAGTTAGGAAAGGTTAGGTTAGGTTAACACATAGTAATTATTTTCTATCTATTTATCCACCTGAAACCATCGGCCTTAACTTAAGCATGTAATTTGCCGAGTGTTTTTTTAAAGGAAGCTGATAATAATTCTTACTTAGAAGGATGCATGAAAAAAAATCTAATATTAACTTATAAGCAAAAAACTGCATTGATATCCCGTTACCTGAATCAAGGGGTAAAATGTAGTGGTAAAATGATAATGATATACTAATGGTAATGATGATGATAGTAATGGTAATGATGATGATGATAATAGTAATAATGATGATAAAAATGATGATGATGATGATGATGATGATGATGAGGAGGAGGAGGAGGAGAATAACAATAATAATAATAGTAATGACAAAAATAATACTGGTAATAATATGATAATAATGATAATAATGATAATAATGAACATACCAAACACATATTCTTCTAGTAATTAATATATAGAGATGAATGAAATCCCGTTAACTTCAAAGATAACGCACACACACGCACACACACCATACACACGCACACACACACACATACACACGCACACACACACACACGCACACACACGCACACACACACACACACACACACACACACACACACAGACACACGCACTCACAGGTTGAAGGTCTCAGTATTCACGCCGCCGTTTCCTTGTTATTGTAGAGTACCAGTTCTGATATTTCCTCTTGAATTAGCAGTTCTCTTCCTCTTGTGTTCCTCTTGATTGTAGTAATTTCTTGTCACTTTAACCTATTTATATTTATGTCACTATTATATATTTTAGTTGTTATTTTTATGTTCTAAGTTTATTTCTAACACTTCCTCTTGATTTCCAGTATTTCTTCCTCTTCTTTTTCTCTTGATTGGAATTTCTTGTTACTTTCTCCTATTTCTTAAGTTTCGTCACTAAGATCTCTTCCCTTATTTTCACTTATCGCTTATCTATGATCACTTATTTTAGTTCTTTTCTTTCTGGTTTTAGTTTTTATAGTATTTCCTCTTAACTGTCTATTCTTTTACACGTGTCTTTATAGAATTCCTCTTGATTTTCAGTTATTTTGCACTCTATTACAACTTCATACCACTTTTACTCTTTCAACATTTCCATCACAAAGTAACTAACTAATCCACGACCTCCTCTTAACTCTTGATATGTAACTCTTAGTCGTTATATATCCCTTTTCTGTTTCTCTCTCATCCTCTTCTGGGCACGTGTGAGAGGTGTGCAGGGAGCGAGTGAGTGAGCGAGGGAGCGAGCGAGAGTGCGAGGGACAACAGACTACCGCCCAGCCGTCTTCCCCTCCGCTGCCTGACTGTCTAGTGTCTACCACCTGGAGATGTGGCTCTGTGCCCTTACCCCCCCCAACACCCTCACCCTCCTCCTCCTCCTCCTCTTCCTCCTCCTCCTCCTCCTCTTCCTCCTCCTCCTCCTCCTCCTCTATCCCCGTTCCTCTAATTCAGTATTATTATTTTGAATGATTTGACTACTAATTTTCCTACATTTTCCTCCTCCTCCTTCTTCTCCCCTCTTCCTTCTTTCCTTCTTCTCCTCCTCCTCCCTCCTCCTCTCCTCCTCCTCCTCTTCCTCCTCTGTCCCCGCTCTTCTAATTCAACATCAGTATTTTTCAGTGTTTATCTATTGCTTTGCCATCCTCCTTCTCTTCCTTCCTCCTCCTCCTCCTCCTCGTTCCTCTAATTCAGTATCATTATTTTTCTGTGTTTATCTACTGTTTCTCCTCCTTCCTTCTCCTCTTTATCTCCGTTTCTTTATTCTGGGATCACTATTTTTCAGTGTTTATCTATTGTTTCTCATCCCTCCCTCTTCCTCTTCCTCCTCCTCTCTGTCCTCGTTCTTCTAATTCAAGATAATTATTTTTCATTATTACCTCCGCCAACGAAGTTGGAGGGGTTATGTTTT
>JACEEZ010002471.1:199308-222394 GCA_016584305.1 Chionoecetes opilio | reverse complement strand
GGCCCAAAGGAATCACTCCCCCCAAAATTTCAGGGCGCAGGGAAAGGGAAGGGGAAGGCCGCAGCTGCCCCTGCCCCGCCACCGCCTTGTCCCTGTTACAGGGCCGCGTGGCAGGGTCTTGGCCCAGCGCGATGCTCATCGCCAAGGCGATGGAGCACACGCCGCAGCTGTACGAGTGCCGCTGCTGCTGCTGCTGCTGCTGCTTCTGCTGCACATATAGGGGAGGGCCAGGCCGGGGCTGGCGTGCAGGCCCGGCAGGTGCTGCACCAGGCAGGGTCTTGGCGGAGCGCAAGGCTCTGCTGTACACACAGGCATACAGGGCGGAGGCTGCCGCGCTCAGCGAGGCCACAAGCCAATGCCACCCCGCAGGGCGGAGGTACTCCTCCAGAGAGGCCGCCTGCCAGTGCCACCCCGCGGGGCAGAGGTACTCCTCCAGCGAGGCCGCCTGCCAGTGCCACACCGCGGGGCGGAGGTACTCCTCCAGCGAGGCCGCCTGCCAGTGCCACCACGCGGGGCGGAGGTACTCCTCCAGAGAGGCCGCCTGCCAGTGCCACCCTGCGGGGCAAAGGTACTCCTCCAACGAGGCCACCAGCCAGTGCCACCCCGCGGGGTGGAGGTACTCCTCCAGCGAGGCCACCGAGGACGGCATGAACGTGCTGAGGATCTAGAGAAACAGCGCGTCGTCAGCGGGGTCCAGGGGCTCCGGCGTGAAGGCTCCCGCGCACGCGAGCCTCGGGACGCCACCGGCGCACCATTTCCTGCGCCAGATCCATCACGGCATCGCAGAGCCCCTCGAGGCGAAGAGGTAAAAAGGGAAGAAAAGAAGAAAACTATGCTATGAATGAAGGGAAAAGCAGTGAAGGGAAAGATGAGTGCAGACCATATCTCTCCCATTCTAACTATGATATGACCTTGCCGAACCTTTAGTCTCTCTCTCTCTCTCTCTCTCTCTCTCTCTCTCTCTCTCTCTCTCTCTCTCGTCTCTCTCCTCTCTCTCTCTCTCTCTCTCTCTCTCTCTCTCTCTCTCTCTTCTCTCTCTCTCTCTCTCTCTCTCTCTCTCTCTCTCTCTCTCTCTCTCTCTCTCTCTCTCTCTCTCTCTCTCTCTCTCTCAACATACATTGTAATAAATCGTTGCACTTAGTTTTAATCAACTAGTAGTATCTCTAGGTTGAACTAAATCCATTCACCTCCTACTCATTCCCACCCTCTATATAAACACAGAAAAACCGAAATCTTGTCACAATGACAAGATCGGCCTTCGTCATTATAGTCTGACAAGAAAACTCGTCACACTGACAAGATCTCTTCCTCATTTTCTTCTGCACATGACAAGTTCGTAAGCTTGTCATGAAATTCAACGTAGTAGGTACTCGTGAAATATTTTTCTATTAACTATCCCTACCTCCTCTTCCCCTCTCTTTTCCCTCTCTCTCTCTCTCTTTTCCCCTCTCTCCCCCTCTTCATCCTCCTCTCCTCTCCTTTCTCCCCCTTCTTCTCTCTCTCTCTCTCTCTCTACCGTTAACCGTTATCCAAAAAATAATTTCGATAACCGTTAATCAGTTATTCTTTAAAAATTAAAGGAAGTTATCGATAAACCGTTTAACGCTAACTTTTTTATAGAAAAAAAACTAAAAATATTTTTTGCTCTAAAACCACCTAAAAACACCCTTTGAAAAAGTGCCAAAACTATAAGATCCCTTTATGTTTTTTTTAAGGGCTTGAGAACCCAAAACTAAAGGTTTTTTTGCTTTTAGAGTAAAAAAAAAAAAAAAAGGCAGATTTTTATAAGTATTACTAAAAAACCAAAAAAGGTGATTTTCATATTTTGGCCCTGTTTTAGGTTTTTTAAAGGCTTTTGACCCAGAAAAAGGGGTGAACTATTTGTGTATATATGGGTTTTCTATATAGTAAGTAACTAATATTTTCAATAACTTTCAATCACAACAGAGGAGTTGTCGTTAATAAAGTATGAAAAGGAAGTTTTGTTCGTCACTCATATGTTTCGACCATTTGGTTTTAAACTCGCTCAAGAAATCAGGACACCGTAGCGAGGGGAAGGGCGGCATTTACTACCGCCATCGAGGAATAAAAACAGAAGAAAATACATAATATAACGATTGTGCCAAGAACTTATATACTAACAGCATAGGGAAAGTTTGTAGCATATAGGTTAACAACCATAGTAGCAAGGCGCTATAGGCTTCAATGTAAGAAAAAAAAAGAAAAAAAAGCTGTAGCTAAAGGGTAAAAAGCATAATAGTCTACGGGCATAAGGATTCAACGTAAAAGAAGAAAAAAAAGAAGAACATATATCGTGAACAAGGCATGCGAGTGGCACATAATTCTCAGCCGGGACTCCCCAGTACAGACCCCATGCAGCCTCGCTATTCATGGAAAAGTACCCGGATCAAAAACTGCCAGTGAGTAGGATAGGGTGACTTTTAGGGTGGCGGTACGAGGCATGACAGCCACTCAATATAAGGAGTAAACTTGATTAAATACTATCAACTTAGAATAGTTAAATAGTTACAAGACGCAAATTATTCTTGTGATAATCTTACTATAATGAAAAAAAACCGAATGTCATCTACCTTTCTGAGGAGAGAGAGGAGAGATGAGGAGAGAGAGGAGAGAGAGAGAGAGGAGAGAGAGAGATAGGAGAGAGGGGGAGAGAGAGAGAGGAGAGAGAGGAGAGAAGAGAGAGAGGGGAGAGAGAGTAGAGGAGAGAGAGGAGATAGAGAGAGAGAGAGAGAGAGGAAAAGAAGAGAGAGAGAAAACAGTGTTGTGTACAAAGCCATTCCGATTTTTCTTTCTAAGCATTATACTTATTACGGGTAACTTCTGCTAGTGATAATACAATAGTGACGATTAATTTAAAATAGTAATGGTAATGATATTGGTGGTAAACAACAGTAATATTAATGTCTATATTAATTGGTAATAAAGGGTAATGTCGTGGCCTGTCAGCACGTGTACACATTGGCATAATATGAGGAATCAAAAGAAACAGTTGACACGGGACAGTTGAGATGATGACAGTGTAAAGATCATGGCACTGGATATGAAGTCGCGGATTACGAAGACGGGCAAACATATCAGCGGCCGATAGTGTGGACAGTGTTTTTTGAAGGTGTTCACAGTGTGGGGCGTGGAGCCTCACTCTGGTGCCCCAGGTTCGCCTGGCTACCATGGCGTCCAGCTCCTGCCGCCCGCCTCCTTATCTTTTTATTCAGGGCGTGCAGACGTTTGGGTCCCACTGCAGTAGGAGGCCCTGGCGGTTTTGTTAGTAGTCCTTGTACCGCAGCTCGCGCTCCTTGACGGGCTGGGGCACGTCGGCCATGTTGAAGCGCAACTTCTGGCCCGGACAGTGTCGGGCACTTGCTCGCCCTCGCCGGTGGGCTTCGCGCTATATTTATTACGCATTTTCTTTTTCGGCGTCCCACTCATCGTTGAGTTGGATACCCGTCCCCCCCCGGGCTTCCAGATTTTCAAAGTACTGCCGCTTAAGCACGCGATACTGCCGCTGAAGCTCCGCTTGACTCATCGTCTCCTTGCATTCCGTACAGTCAAAAAAAACAGAGGCAGTGTTCACACTTCATTTTAAACACTGAGTCACCCTGCTGCGGCGGGCCGTCACCCTCCCGCGCAGGGGCACTCCTCTGCTGGCGTGCTGACACGGTGTTCATGGGGGCTTGGGATGCAATCACTCATAGCTGAGGATACTTGCATTGTCTTGAAAGTGTTTGGGCTGCACTAGCAGGGTAGGGAAGAAATGGGTAAAGGTGCTTGGAGTTAAGACGCTGGTCGAGGAACCTTATCCAAGTGTTTGGATTCAGGGTAGTCAATAGACTTACTTTCTCTCAGATTCTGTCAAACATGCACCCTCGCAATATTAAGGATCTTTTTTTTTTAAATTTCAAACAGGTTGGAGTTGAGACGGTTCCATCCACAGCCAACTCCAGGCTCACCTTGCAGTAGTCAGGTACTTATACCCAATGCCTCACAAACACGGACCCCTCCGGTATTATTCCGGAGTATTTTCCTAAAGTTCTATTCTTCTTAACTCCAACCTCCACTTGGAACCTATTGTGTTCCAAGCTTCCTCGCCCCCGCCAATCAGCTCCAACTTACGCAGGGTGATGAAGGGCATTTGCACGATGACGCGCCGACGGTACAGAAGTGGGTCCCAAGCTTCTGGGTGTTGCCCGGAGTGGCGGGGTGAGCCGCCCGTGGTCCCCCGGTGTCCCTGGCTGCTGCAGGACCTGCACTCCCAGGGAAGGACTGGTGTCTCCTCCTGGCGGTGGCGGGCGTGCTCCGGGGCGTGCTGGATCACCATGCACCACCTCCGTCTGCAGGGTGGAGCAGTGTCACGGCAGTGTCCTCCAGGACACCACCTCCCCGTTGGCGACCACCCGCCGAGCCTCTCTCCATGTTACTAACTTGTTCTTTTTGTGAAGGGAGAGATGAAGGCGAATAGGATGTATTTGATATTTTCCTTAAATTTTTTTTATCTTCGTCTTCATTCTTCACGGATTTTTACCCACCATCAGTAATATAAGGAAAACTTTGTCTATATTGATTTTTCATTCTAATCTAAAGATCTAAGTCTTGTGCACTTTTTATTGGACGTTTTATATTAAATTATGTATTTGTTTACTCATCGATTTGTTGCCACGTTATCCAATTGTTTTGGAGAGAGGAGAGAGAGAAGAGAGAGAGAGAGGGGAAGAGAGAGAAGAGAGAGAGAGAGAGGGGGAGAGAGAGAGAGAGAGAGAGAGAGAGGGGAGAGAGGGGAGAGAGAGAGAAGAGAGAGAATGTACGAGGACACATATCTGCTATCATGCACAATCATGGGCCGCATCCACATCTTTTTAGCATTTATCTTTTATAAAACTTTAAAGACGGTTATATACTTTATATTACCTTAGCTCCATACTTTTATATACTTTAATTATAATTTTTAAAACTTTATATTACTTAGCTCCATATTTTTAATTTCAGTTAATATCTGCATCCATATTAGATCAGTCAGTATCTTCATCCGTATTCACATTATTTATTGATATCCTAACATATATATATATTTTTTTTTTCTCTCTCTCTCCTCTCTCTTTTCTCCTCTCTCTCTTTTCTCTCTCCCCTCTCCCCTCTTTTATCTTCTCTCTCTCTCTCTCTCTCTCCCCTCTCTCTCCTCTCTCTCTCTCTCTCTCCTCTCTCTCTCTCTCTCTTTTCTCTCTCTTTTCTCTCAAGGGAGATGGAAGGAGAGCTAGAGAGAAAGACAAAAGAAAATTAGAGAAAAAAGAGAGATGGGGAATTCATAAACACAGTGTTACGTGTACAAAGCCATTCGGATTGCCTTTCAGAGCATCATACTAATTACGGGGAACTTCCTGCTTGTAATAAAATGTAGTAATAATAATGGTAATGTATTAGTAGAAAAAATATTGAATGGAATCATATCTAAGCCTTGGTGGGGCATTGCGTCGTGACATGACGGCTCGTCAGCCCCACCCTGGGGAAGGATTGTCCATTCCCTTCAGGTGATGGAGATGGTAGGATCAAAGTGAAAATTCATCGAACAGATTTTCTGGTAGCTTTTCTTCGAATAATTATACATTACTTAGTCCAGACAGCTCCGTTATACTTAAAAGCAAATAACATAGTTTCATCATGATTGTTTTCATCGGTAAAAATGAAGGGGAAAATGTTGACTTTACATATTTTTTTAGGGAAAATAAAGACTCTTTGTTATCTAGCCGGAAACAAGGCGTCACCTTATTTTCGAAAAATAGAGATGAAAAACGACGCTAATTTCCTAAAACGTCGCATAAAGTTGGCCTTCTTGGAGAATGCTTTCCTTTGTCCCGTGTATTGGTGCATGGAGTTGGCCATGCTGGCCACCGAGGGCCGGTGTGCAGGGTCAGGAGACAAGGTCGTGGCGGCGAGCACCCCCAGGGTTGGGTTAGCACGCCTCACACTGACCCAGGATGTGTCTGAGGACGTAGCCAGAGAATACACGTTCCACGCAGGTCTTGCAGGGCGCAGGGGAAAGGGAAAGGGGAAGGGGCCCCCAGCTGCCCCTGCCCGCCACCTTGTCCCTGTTACGGGCCGCGTGGCAGGGTCCCTTGGCCCAGCGCGATGCTCATCGCCAAGGCGATGGAGCACACGCCGCAGCTGTACGAGTGCCGCTGCTGCTGCTTGCTGCTGGGTGCTTCTGCTGCACATATAGGGGAGGGCCAGGCCGGGGCTGGCGTGCAGGCCCGGCAGGTGCTGCACCAGGCAGGGTCTTGGCGGAGCGCAAGGCTCTGCTGTACACACAGGCATTTCAGGGCGGAGGCTGCCGCGCTAGCGAGGCCACAAGCCAATGCCACCCCCGCAGGGCGGAGGTACTCCTCCAGAGAGGCCGCCTGCCAGTGCCACCCGCGGGGCAGAGGTACTCCTCCAGCGAGGCCGCCTGCCAGTGCCACACCGCGGGGCGGAGGTACTCCTCCAGCGAGGCCGCCCCAGTGCCACCCACGCGGGGCGGAGGTACTCCTCCAGAGAGGCCGCCTGCCAGTGCCACCCTGCGGGGCAAAGGTTTCTCCTCCCAACGAGGCCACCAGCCAGTGCCAACCCCGCGGGGTGGAAGGGACTCCTCCAGCGAGGCCACCGAGGACGGCAAAGAAACGTGCTGAGGATCTAGAGAAAAAAGCGCGTCCGTCAGCGGGGTCCAGGGGCTCCGGCGTGAAGGCTCCCGCGCACGCGGGGCCTCGGGACGCCACCGGCGCACCATTTCCTGCGCCAGATCCATCACGGCCCCCGCCAGAGCCCCTCGAGGCGAAGAGGTAAAAAGGGAAGAAAAGAAGAAAACTATGCTATGAATGAAGGGGAAAAGCAGTTTAAGGAAAGATGATGCAGACCATATCTCGCCCATTTCTAACTATGATATGACCTTGCCGAACCTTTAGTCTCCTCTCTCTCTCTCTCTCTCTCTCTCTACTCTCTCTCTCCTTCTCTCTCTCTCTCTCTCTCTCTCTCTCTCTCCTCTCTCTCTCTCTTTCTCTCTTCTCTCATACCCTATCTCTCTCTCTGCTCCTCTCTCCTCTTACTCTCTCTCTCTCTCTCTCTCAACAATACATGTAATAAATCGTTTGCACTTAGTTTTAATCAACTAGTGGGTATCTAGGTTGAACCTACACCAGTTCACCTCCTAACTCATTCCCACCCTCTATATAAACAACAGAAAACCGAAAAATCTTGTCACCATGACAAGACGGCCTTCGTCATTATAGTCTGACAAGAAAACCTCGTCACACTGCAGATTCTCTTCCTCATTTTCTTCTGCACATTGAAGTCGTTTAAAGCTTGTCATTGATAAATGAAATCAACGTATATCAGATAAGGTACTCGTGAAATTATATATATTATCTTTTTCTATTAAACTATCCTACTCTCTCCTCTCTCTCTCTCTCTCTCTCTCTCCTCTCTCTTCTCTCTCTCTCTCTCTCTCTCTCTCTCTCTCTTTCTCTCTCTTCCTCCTATCTCTCCTCTCTCTCTCTCTCTCTCCTCTCTCTACCGTTAATCCGTTATCCACAAAAATTAAACTTCGATAACCCGTTAATCAGTTAATTCTGTAAAAATGTAACGGAAGTTATCGATAATATTAAACTTAACGATAACTTTTATTAGAGAAAAAAAAAACTAAAAATCAGTTTTTTGCTCTCTAAAAACCACCTAACAAACACCTTTGTTTGTGAAAAGTGCCAAAAACTATAAGATCGCCTTATGTTTTAAGGGGCTTTAGAACCCCAAAACTAAAGTTTTTGCTTAGAGTTAAAAAAAAAAAAAAAGGCAGATTTATAGGATTAACATAAAAAACCCAAAAAAGGGCTGATTCATAGTTTTGGGCCCTGTTTCTAGGTTTTTTAAAGGCTTTTAGAGCCAGAAAAGGGGAACTAGTTGTGTATGATATGGGGTTTCTAATTATAGTAAAGTAACTAATGATTTCATATAACTTTCAATCACAACAGAGGAGTGTCGTTAATAAAAGTAAGTGTAAAGGAAGTTTTTGTTCAGTTCACTCATATGTTTTCGACCATTTGGTTTTCGACCGCTCAAGGAAATCTAGGACACCCGTAGCGAGAAGGAAGGGCGGCATTACTACCGGACCATCGAGGAATTAAAAAAACAGAAGAAAATACATACATATAACTGATTGGCCCAAAGAACTTATTACTACAGCATAGGGTAGCTGTAGAATATAGGGTAACAACCATAGTAGCCTACAGGCGCTATTATAGGCTTCCAATGTAAAGAAAAAAAAAGAAAAAAAAAGAAGCTGTAGCATAAAGGGTAACAAGCCATAATAGTCTACGGGCGCTATAGGGATTCAACGTTTAAAAGAAGAAAAAGAAAAAAGAAGAAAGAATATACTCGTGACAAGGCATGCGAGTGCACCATAAATACTCAGCCGGACTCGCCAGTACAAGGACTCCATGCAGCCCGCTATTCATGGATAAGTACCCGGATCCAAAACCACTGGCCAGTGAGTAGGATAGGGGACTTTTAGGGTGGGCGGACGAGGCATTGACAGCCACTCAAGATTAAAGTGAGTAAACTTGATTGCATACTTATCATACTAAGAATAGTTTTAAATAGTTACAAGACCGCAAATTATTCTGTGATAATCTTACTATAATGCACCGAATGTCAGATCTACCTGTCTGAGGATCGAGGAGAAGGAGAGAGATGAGAGAGAAGAGAGAGAGAGGAGAGGAGAGAGAGGGAGAGGAGAGATGAGAGATGAGAGAGGAGAGAGAGTGGGAGAGAAGAGAGGATCGAGACGCGACCGAGAGGAGACGAATGATGGAGAGAGAGAAGGAGAGAGAAGGATGAGAGAGTAGAGAGACGAGAGAGAGAGAGAGGAGAGATGAGAGAGAGGAGGAGAGAGAAACAGTGTTGTGTCACAAAAGCCATTCGATTGTCTTTTCTAAGCATTCTACTTATTTCGGGTAACTTCTGCTATGATAATACAATATGACGATAATTATAATAGTAATGGTAATTATTGGTGGTAACAACTTAGTAATATTAATGTCTATTATTAATGGTAATAAAGGTATGTCGTGCTGTCAGCACGGACACATTGGCATAATATGGGAATCAAAAGAAACAGTTGACACAGACAGTTGACGATGATGACAGTGTAAAAGATCATGGCACTGGATATGAAGTCGCGGATTACGAAGACGGGCAAACATATCAGCGGCCGATAGTGGGGACAGTGTTGAAGGTGTTCACAGTGTGGGGTCGTGGAGGCCCTCACTATGGTGCCAGGTTTCGCCTGGCTACCATGGCGTCCATCTCCTGCCGCCACCCGCCTCCTATCGTTATTAGGGCGTGGCAGACGCTTTGTCCCACTGCAGTAGGAGGCCCCTGGCGGTTTTGTTAGTAGTACATGTACCGCAGCTCGCGCTCCTTGACTGGCTGAGGGCACGTCGGACATGTTGAAGCGCAACTTCCTGGCCCGGACAGTTGTCGGGCACTTGCCTCGCACTCGCCGGTGGGCTTCGCCTATATTTATACGCATTTCTTTTCGGGGTTCCAAACTCATCGTTGAGTTGGATAACCCTGTCCCGCCGGGCTTCCAGATTTTCAAAGTACTGCCGCTTAAGCACGCGAAACTGCCGCTGGAAGCTCCGCTTGACTCTTTTTCGTCTCCTTGCATTCCGTACAGTCAAAAACAAACAGAGCAGTTTTCCCACACTTTCATATTGAACACGGGAGGTCCCCTTTGCTGGGGCCCTGCTGCACTAAGCAGGGAGGGAAGAAATGGGTAAAAAGGGGCTTGGAGGTTAAGACGCTGGTCGAGGAACCTTATCCAAGTGTTGGATTCAGGGGTAGTCAATAGACTTACTTTCTCCAGGGTTCTGTCAAACATGCACCCTCGCAATATTAAGGATCTTTAAAAAAAAAAAATTCAAAACGGTTGGAGTTGAGACGGTTCCATCCCCAGCCAACTCCAGGCTCACCTTGCATTTCCTCAAGTTCTATTCTTCTTAACTCCAACCTCCATTGGAAACTAATTGTGTTCCAAGCTTCCTCGCCCCCGCCAATCAGCTCCAACTACGCCCGGGTGATGAAGGGCATTTGCACGATGACGCGCCGACGGTACAGAAGTGGTGCAAGCTTCTGGGTGGTTGCCCAGAGTGGCGGTGGTGAGCCGCCCGTGGTCCCCCGGTGGTCCCCGGCTGCTGCAGGACCTGCACTCCCAGGGAAGGACTGGTGTCTCCTCCTGGGCGGTGGCGGGGCGTGCTCCGGGGGCGTGTGGATTCATCATGCACCACCTCCGTCCTGCAGGGTGGAGCAGTGTCACGGCAGTGTCCTCCAGGACACCACTCCCCGTTGGCGACCACCGCCCGAGCCTCTCTCCATGTTTCTAACTTTTTCTTGTTGTGAAGGGAGGGAGTGAAGGTAGAAGATAGGATGTATTTGATATTTTCTTTTAAATTTTTTTTATCTTCGTTTCATTCTTCACGGGGGTTCTACCCCATCAGGTAATATNTTCACGGGCTAACCCTTGTTCCCCTGTGTGGGGAAGGGAGGAGATGAAGGCAGAATAGGATGTATTTGATATTTTCCTTAATTTATTTTATCTTCGTCTTCATTCTTCACGGATTCTACCCACCATCAGTAATATAAGGAAAGCTTTGTCTTATTTTGATTTTTCATTCTAATCTAAATGATCTAAGTCTTGTGCATTTTTTATTATGGACGTTTTATATTAAATTATGTATTTGTTTACTCATCGATTTGTTGCCACGTTTATCTCAATTGTTTTGGAGAGAGAGAGAGAGAGAGGAGGAGAGAGAGGAGAGAGAGAGAGAGAGAGAGAGAGAGAGAGAGAGAGGAGAGAGAGGAGAGGAGAGAGAGAGAGAGAGAGAGAGAGAGAGAGAGAATGTACGAGGCACACATATCTGCTATCATGCCCACATCATGTCCGCATCCACATCCTTTTTAGTTACATTTTATCTTTTTATATACTTTAATATGACTTTTAAATATAATTATATATTACTTAGCTCCATACTTTTAATAGTTTAAAAAATTATAATACTTTAATAGTCAGTTATCTCCATATTTAATTTCATTTATTGATATCCAATATTATATAGTTTTATTCTTCTCCTATTCACTCTCTCTATTGCTTTCCTCTCTCTATCTCTATTTTTTTTTTCTCTCTCTTCTCTCCTCTCTCTCTCTCTCTCTCTCTCTCTCTCTTTTCTCCTCTCTCTCTCTCTCTCTCTCTCTCTCTCTCTCGCTCTCTCTCTCTCTCTCTTCCTCTCTCTCTCTCTCTCTCTCTCTCTCCTCTCTCTCTCTCTCTCTCTCTCTCAAGGAGATGGAAGGAGAGCTAGAGAGAAGACAAAAGAAAATAGAAAAAGAAAGAGGAGATGGAGAGATTCATAAACACAGTGTTACGTGTACAAAGCCATTCGGATTGCCTTTCAGAGCATCATACTAATTACGGGTAACTTCTGCTTGTAATAAAATGTAGTAATAATAATGGTAATGATATTAGTAGAAATAATATTGAATGGAATCATATCTAAGCCTTGGTGGGGCATTGCGTCGTGACATGAGCGGCTCGTCAGCACACCCTGGGAAGGATTGTCCATTCCCTTCAGGTGATGGAGATGGTAGGATCAAAGTGAAAATTCATCGAACAGATTACTGGTAGCTTCTCTTCGAATAATTATACATTACTTAGTCCAGACAGCTCCGTTATACTTATAAAGCAAATAACATAGTTTCATCATGATTGTTTTCATCGGTAAAAATGAAGGAATATGTTGACTTTACATATTTTTCAGGGAAAATAAAGACTTTGTTATCTAGCCGGAAACAAGGCAGTCACCTTATTTTCGAAAAATAGAGATGAAAAGCGACGCTAATTTCCTAAAACGTCGCATAATGTTGGCCTTCTTGGAGAATGCTTTCCTTTGTCCCGTGTATTGGTGCATGGAGTTGGCCATGCTGGCCACCGAGGGCCGGTGTGCAGGGTCAGGAGACAAGGTCGTGGCGGCGAGCACCTCCAGGGTGGGGTAGCACGCCTCACACTGACCCAGGATGTGTCTGAGGACGTAGCCCAGAGAATACACGTCCACGCAGGTCTTGCAGGGCGCAGGGGAAAGGGAAGGGGAAGGGCCGCAGCTGCCCCTGCCCGCCACCTTGTCCCTGTTACAGGGCCGCGTGGCAGGGTCTTGGCCCAGCGCGATGCTCATCGCCAAGGCGATGGAGCACACGCCGCAGCTGTACGAGTGCCGCTGCTGCTGCTGCTGCTGCTGCTTCTGCTGCACATATAGGGGAGGGCCAGGCCGGGGCTGGCGTGCAGGCCCGGCAGGTGCTGCACCAGGCCCGGGTCTTGGCGGAGCGCAAGGCTCTGCTGTACACACAGGCATACAGGGCGGAGGCTGCCGCGCTCAGCGAGGCCACAAGCCAATGCCACCCCGCAGGGCGGAGGTACTCCTCCAGAGAGGCCGCCTGCCAGTGCCACCCCGCGGGGCAGAGGTACTCCTCCAGCGAGGCCGCCTGCCAGTGCCACACCGCGGGGCGGAGGTACTCCTCCAGCGAGGCCGCCTGCCAGGCCACCACGCGGGGCGGTAGGGGGGGGGGGTTAGGTTGGTACCTCCTCCAGAGAGGCCGCCTGCCAGTGACACCCTGCGGGGCAAACAAAAGGTATCCTCCAACGATGGCCACCAGCCAGTCGACCCCCCCCGGGGTGGATGTGGTACTATCAGCGAGGCCACCGAAGGACGGCATGAACGTGCTGATGGGATCAGAGAAACAGACGCTTTCGTAGCGGGGTCAGGGGCCCCGGCGTGAAGGCTCGGGAAGGCTCCCGCGCACGCGAGCCTCGGGGACGCCACCGGCGCACCATTTCCTGGCCAGATCCATCACGGCATTCGCAGAGCCCCTCGGGCCGAAGAGGTAATTTAAATATTGGGTAAAATAAAAAAAGGTTAAAAAGGGAAGAAAAGAGAGAAAAGAAGAAAAAACTATGTATGAATGAAGGGGAAAAGCAGTAGTGAAGGGAAAGATGAGTGCAGCCATACTACTCCCCATTCTAAACTATATGACATGACCTTGCGAACCTTTAGTCTCTCTCTCTCTCTCTCTCTCTCTTCTCTCCTCTCTCTCTCTCTCTCTCTCTCTCTCTTCTTCTTATCCTCTCTCTTCCTCTCTCTCTCTCCTCTCTCTCCTCTCTCTCTCTCAACTACATTGTAAAATAAATCGTTTGCACTTAGTTTTAATCAACTGAGTAAGTATATCTCTTTAGGTGAACTAAATCCATTCACCTCACTAATCATTCCAAACATCTATATAAAACACAGAAAAAAAACGAAAAAGTCTTTTGTCCACAATGACAAAGCTCGGCCTTCGTTCATATATTAGTCTGACAAGAACACTCGTCACACTGACAAGGATTCTTCCCATTTTCTTCTGCAATGACAGTTCGTAAAAGCTTGTCATGAAATTCAAAAACCGTAGAGTAGGTACTCGTGTGAAATATTTTGTTTTCTAGAACTATCTACTCTCTCTCTCTCTCTCTGCTCCTCTCTCCTCTCCTCTCTCGTCCTCTCTCTCTCACTCTCTCTCTCTCCTCTCTCTCTCTCCTTCCTCTCTCTCTCTCTCTCTCTCTCGCTCCTCTCTGTCCTTCACCTACTCCTTCTCTCTCTTCTCTCTCTCTCTATCTGGCCAGTTATAATATATTGATTGAGTTATTGATTGATTGAAATTGATATACGTAAGGGATGTGTCAACATAGTAGATGTGTTTCGTTTGTTTGTTTTTTATCTTGTTGTTTTAGGGCTTAATAATGAAAGTATGTAGGAGTAATAAAATCTGGACAAACGACAAAATATGGAGGGATACAGTATTACATGGAAAATAAGTAAGCGGTATATTGGTTTAATAAATAAAATGTTTTTTCGTGTGAAACATTTTGTCAAACTAAAACGAAATAAACTATAATAATTAAATAATAATAATAATCTATCTATCTCCTCTCTCTTCTCTCTCTGTCTCTCTCTCTCTGACTCTCTCTCCCTCCTCTCTCTCTCTCTCCCGCTGCTCTCTCACTCTCTGCTCTCTCTCTCTTCCTCTTCCCCTTTCTCTCTCTCTCATGAATCTGGAACAGCCGTAGGTCTATCTTCTCTGCTCTCCTATCCTTTATATCTTCTTCTCTCGTTCCCTCCTCGCATGCAGTACTTCTCTCTCTTCTTCGTCGTCCTCTCTCCTTGAGATGAACTTCCTCCTCTCTCTTCTCTCTATCTCTCTAGTGTGACATGACATCTGAAGTTTGCAGTGTCTGAAAAAGCGTAACGGTTCGAGCTTAAAGGGAGTAAGGGAAGGACAGTTAGAGAGGGCTGTGAATTGTCATGAGAGTATACATTAAGGTGAATTAAGGTGGTAAATAGGTCAGAGATGCATTCAGTGTGTTATCTTGTGCTGCTAACAGGTTTGAAATCCGCTAGTTGGGGGGGATTTTTATCAGGCGTGATGTAATGTATTTATTTGACCTGTTGGCAGTTTTTTTTAAAGTAAAATTATGCAGTTAGTTCCTTCCCTTATATCTTTGTCTTTATCTTCTCTTTTTCTACTTTTTGCTTATCTTATTCTGTATATGTTATCTGTTCTATTTTTTGTGATGTTTTCATCGTTTCCTTTCTGTATGTCTTTCACAATCTCAATTATTATTCCATCTTTTCATACTTACTATTAGCCTTCAGGGGTCTTTCTTCATTCTCCTTGCGTGTCTTTGTTCTCACCATCTTTCATCATTACTTGTCCTCTCACTACATCCTCTTTATCATATCTCCTACTTTTCACTGCCATCCTCCTTCTTTCTCCTTTTCTCTACTGTTCTGTGCTTCCCTCGCCCGCCCGGACACCCTGTTCCTCTCACGCTTTTCCTCAACCCTTGTTTTTTTAACCTTGTTTACCTTGCATCAAAGCTGGAAATCTTTTTTTTTTTGTCACGTAAATCCTCCTAGTGGAATGTCTATACGTCTCTTGCTTGCCTCCCTCCCTCTCCTTAGTCCTTCCGTCAATTCCCTCACTCCCCTTCCCTTCCCTCCCATAATAAAACGTGTGGGAGGACAGTTACTAACAATGCGACACACACAGGCTCGGTAGATGCTACGCTTGATAACTCTGTGTTGTATGTGTGAGTGTGTGTGTGTGGTGTGGTAGGTGTGTGTAGTGTTGGTGTGTGTGTGTGTGTTGTGTGTGTGTCGTGTAGTGTGTGTGTGTGTTGTTTTGAGTGCAGGCGTGCAGAGCGGGAAGAATAAGAAAGGGACAGGCTGCCCTTAATCTTTGCGGACCGTCAGATTCGTGATTATGCTATCACGCTTTACCTTAGTTTGTGAGGGGTTAGAGCGGAGGGGTAAGAAAGAGACAAGGCTTACCTTATCTTTGTGACCGTCAGTATTCGTGTATTCTGTTATCCCGTCATTCCTGTCAGTCTGTATTTCCCTTCATCTCGAGCATGAGAGGGGCCGTGTGGTGGGTAGGGCCCCGCCGTGGGGCGACGAGACACCGAGAGGGGGCCGCCGTATGGAGGTGTGGTCGGCCTGGTCAGGGAGGAAAAAAGGGACAGTGGTGATTGGCAGATTTCAAAAGGGACCATAGAGCTATTTTCGAAGGAATGATAAGGAGTTTGCCTTTGTCTATATTTATTGGCTATCAGTTGGTGCTGTGAAAGTATATGTTTTTCTTTTTTTCATTTTATCTCATTTTAATTCTTGATAGCTATTTTGTTTCACACAGTTTTGATGCCTATGGACATCTTTCTTTTTTTTTTTCCATATATTTCCTCCACTTCAATTTCTACTACCTCTCTCCTTGGTCAATAAAGTTGATTTTCCCTTCTTTTTATTCTCCTCTGTCTTCTATTAATTTGGTATGTCGTAACAGTGATTTTTTTTTTTTTTTTTTTTTTTCTTTTTTTTTTTTTTTTTTTTTTTTGTTTTTTTGTTTTTTTTTTTTTTTTTTTTTTTTTTTTTTTTTTTTTTTTTTTTTTTTTTTTTTTTTTTTTTTTTTTTTTTTTTTTTTTTTTTTTTTTTTTTTTTTTTTTTTTTTTTTTTTTTTTCTTTTTTTTGTTTCAATTTTTTTTTTTTTTTTTTTTTTTTTTTTTTTTTTTTTTTTTTTTTTTTTTTTTTTTTTTTTTTTTTATTTTTTTTTTTTTTTTTTGTTTTTTTGTTTTTTTTTTTTTCTTTAACACCCGTAATCTCTTCGGTTCAGTGATATTTTTTCTTTTCAGTTTCAAACTTTTTATGTAATCCAATTTTCGTGCCATTATTTCCCTTTCCATTTTCCAGAATGGGGTCTTGATACTTTCTTTTCTTCCCTTGGTCTTCTGTTAAGAGTTTTATTTTGACTGAGTTTTAATCCTTTCCCAACTGCTTCTAAGAAGAAAAAACAACATATTTTCTACATTTTCTTATATTATACTATCGTGACGATCTCATCACATGTCTCTTCTACATCTCTCTTCTTCTATCTCTCTCTCTCTATATCTCTATATTCTCTCTATCTCTCTACTCTATCATCTCTCTCTCTCTACTCTTCTCTCTCTCTCCTCTTCTTCTCTACTCTCTCTGCTTATCTCTCCTCTCTATCTCTCTATCTCTCTCTCTATATACTCTCTCTCATCTCTCTCTACATCTGTAGCTATATTCTCTCTCTCTTCCTCTCATCTACTCCTTCTCTCTCTACCTCTCTCTACTCTCTCTTTCTCTACTTACTTCCTTCCTCAACTTTATAGATATCGCTCTACTATTCCCTCCCATCTCTTTTATTTAATCCCTCTCCTATCTCCGCGCCTCAGCCATCCCCCTCAGCCCACTTACACCCCTCTGCTCCTCGCTTAACCCTCCTTGAGCGCACGCCTTCTGAACATTCACGTTTTACTTCCTCCAAAAACGCATTAACTACAGTACACTCTACCATTTGATTCCTTTCTAATCCTATTGCTCTCTCTCTTTGCATTTTAAGTACCAAAAAAGTACATGTTCGGGCTAGCTTTTTTTTTTCCCTCTGCTGTCTCATTTTTTTCTCATCTCCTCCTTTTATCTACTATTCTCTTTTCTCACCATTTCCTTATCCGTCCTGGACCTGTATTTTAGTCTTGCCAAACACACACAATTCGTAACTACACAACACACCTTCCACCTGGTCTCCCCACTCTATCCAGTCCCTCTTATAAACAAAAAAATTATGATTAAATTACCATTTCAACATATTTGTTCAAATTTTAAATTTTTTGTTCTTACTTCCTCAAAACCTTTTCCCTCTCTCCCTCCTCATGCTGCATGCCATGACGAACAGAACCTTGTATACCACACCAAACACCTATTTCACCTCACACACCCTCAACCACACACCAGTACTTTGGCATGGGTGTCATCACTACCCTATTATTCCACCCTCTCTTCGGGGCGCGTTGGGGTCACTGGTTGGACGCCATAAAGAGCGGGGTTCACCTCCGCGTAAGCCCCCACACACAACCAGAGAGGGACGACTGATTTGTCTGTGTGTGTCCGTTTGTCGGTCTGCCTGTCAATCATGTCAATAGTCTAAGTAAGAGCGGCAGACAGGCAGGCAGGTGGGTAGCGTGGGTAGGCAGGTGCGGTAGGGGTGGGTAGGTGGTAGAAGGAGTTGGATTAGATGGATATGTTTAGAGATGGTTAGGTAGGAGGGAAAGTAGGGGGTGGTTGGTTTGACTTTACGTTCTTTGTGGAAATAACGCGCTCTTGTGTGTTGTGTGTGTGTGTATGTGCGGGTTTTGCAAGGAATTGGATTAAGTGGAAAATGAGATGCGATTAAGGAAAATGCGGAATATTGAGGGAGAGGAGGAGGGGAAAGATAAGTTTGTTAATGGAAAAATATGGATTAGGTAAGCTAACGGTATGGGAGCCCTCCGTCTCTCCCTTCCTCCTCTTACCCCCCTCTCTATCTCTCCCATCCTCCCCACTAACCTCCCTCCTCATTCTCCCCCTGCTCATCCTCTACCATCTCCCTCTCTCCCTTCCTCCATAACCTCTCCATTCTTACCCTTCTCTCTCCACTCCCTCCCTGTTTAATCCGCACGTCGCCCCTGCATGTTTTTCTCAGGTGAGATGAACCGTCAAAGTAATTAAGATTAGGGCGAGGCCTGAATCGTTCCTTTGCTCCATTTTAGACCTGAATTCTCGCAGCTAATTGCCCTCCCAAACTCATTCTAAACCTATCATCATCTTTCTGTCTTCATTTTTCTCCTTCCCTTCGTTATTTTCCTTTATTTCTGTGTCTTTTTTTTTCTTGCCTTGCTCTGTGATATACATATGGAAACCATAAGCTCAAATGCGTAAAATACTTATGGCATTATTTAACTTCTGTGTATGTATTTTTGATCAATTGTGTTTACGTGAACGTTCGTCCTCTTCTTGTTCCGTTACTTCTTTCTCAAGGCAGTTTTTAGTTGTGATGTTTTTCCTATTGCAAATTATCAACGCTTTCTACTAACTTCTTTACTTACTTTTGGATAGGATCACATTGGACAGGTAAGTGAAGGGCAGCCGTGGTGTGTGTGTGTGTGTGTGTATGTGTGTGTGTGTGGTGGGTGGTGCGAGTTTGTGTGGGTGTGTGTGTGGTGTGTGTGTGTGTGGGCGTTTGTGTGGTTTGTGTTGGTATAACAAGAGAAAAACGTGATGCTGACGAGAAGGACGAGGATTATAACTTCAAAACCTGCTGTATAACACACACAAACACACACACCACACACACACACCACACACACACACACACACACACACTTACACACACAAACACACACATCACAACACACACACACACACCACACACAAACACAACACACACACACACCACACACACCACACAACCACACACACAACACACACACACACACACACTCACACACACACCACCACAAACATATTCACACACACCCCACACCCACACACACAAACACACACACAACACACACACACACACAACACACACACACACAAACACACCACACACACACAACACACACACACACACAACACCACACAACACACACAACACACACACACACACACACACACACACCACACCCACCACCACACACACACACACACAACACACACACACACCTGTGGTTCCTGTGGTGGTGGTTCCTGTGTGACTAGTTTCATCGGCAAAAACCGTTGATGCCCGTGGCCACGATGATGCGCGCCAATAATATAACCACGTACGTGTCTCGTCTCTTCGCACATCTGGGCTATGATGCTGTTGCTGGCCAGCGCAGAAGGTCGGTAATGAGGCAGCTTGGGGTTGATCGTGTATGTCACCGTAGGAAATTAGTCTAGGTCGGGTTCTGAAAACGTTCAAGGTTATGTTCCGTTGAGTTCACGCAGGTGTTAGGGGCAGTGCATTGAAGAGGTGTGGCCCACCTCTTATAGCGTGTGAAAGCGTTTCTTTAGCGTGCTTGACCTCTTGTACTTGCTTTGGGGGATTATCCTTTCAATAATCCTATGGCCAGAGCAGACCCCCGTCGTCGTGGTGAATTGCTAATAGACCGTACATCAATGTATTTACAGATTTTCCGTCAATATTTTGTAGATGTATAATATAGCGTACCTTTCTCTACGCACTTTCTAGTGAGTAAAGTCGAGCTTCACGTAATCTTTCCAAGTAGTCCAAATGTCGGACGTCAAATATTCTATCGGTGAAAGATCGTTGTTAATGCTCAAGTGATTGCTTCTTCTCCCTGCTCGCCCAATGGACTCCACATAGCTGACCAAACCAATAACTCCTAACAACCTGATATACACGAGTGAATTGTATAATGTTCAGCATAGGAACCTTTCACGCGGTCCGGAAGTTGCGAAGGTATCCAGCCAGCATGCTTCGTGCCTTTTTTTTACCCATGTTGTATATGTTAGGATAAAGGTTTCGTCACAGTCTCTCTGAGGGTAATTCCTAGGTCTCTTCTATGCTCCTTGGTGTCTAATATGTGAACCCGTCGGTGCTGCAAACGTGTGTGCATTGTAGTAATTCCCCCTGAACTGTAATGATATGCTCACAATTTGTTGTCATTGAAGGACATGTAATTTTGCTCTGCCCACGAGTAAAGTGATGCAGATCAGTTTGTAGTTGTTCGGCATCAGATACTGAGAAACCTTCCTTCAGTACCCTGGTGTATCAGCAAAAGAAGATACAGACGAGTGTAAGACGTGTCCTGTTATGTCGGAGGAATGTGGATCAAAAATAGTCAGAGGTCCATATGGACCCGATCACTGTGGCACTCCACTGTTGAACACTGACGACTGCAGAAACCTGACACGCCAGACGCTACTACACTGCTCCCTGTCAGTAAGGAACGAGTGCAGGCTACATCGCCCACGAGCTTTCCAGTAATGCCATTTGTCCGTATCTTGTTGTCAGTCGACCTCTAAACAAATGCCCGTCGGTCTACACCCTTCGATCAAAGGCTTGTGCAAAACAAGATTAGACCCATCACATTTTTGTTAATTCCAGCCTTTTCTAAGTAATTGTTTTCAGAGTGGGCCGAGCAGTTGGGAGAGGCACATGATGAACGCCCAACGGCGAAATGGTCCCACCTATGGTTGGTCTTGGTTCATTTTGTTATTTTGTTCGAGATATTGAGCTGTTTCTTAACTATTATTCTCTCCAAAGACGTAATAATGTGGGAGGTTTTAAGGCAACTTGTCGAATAATTTTTGCTTCTGTCTTCGACCCTCCCTTGTGGATTGGTTGTGACGGTCTGGCATCTTGTTAATTGCTTTGTATTATTCCGGATGCTAATGAAGTTCTATAAAGAGAGAGCAAGGAACGCTCAGCTCTTAGCACAACGTTTTTAAGGAGCACAGCAGCGGAAGGGGTCAGGTCCCAGCTGCCGAGTTAGTAGTCAACTCTTTAAGCTCTTTATGATGCTTCTGCTTTTAAGTTATCTGTCCGTCAGTTTTTTGATGTGCAGTCAGTACCTTGGCGAAAAAAGTCATAGGTGAGCTTGATTCATTTGTCTTTCACGGGGTTGCTGAAGGACACTTGGTACGCCTGGAGCAGTAGTTCTTCAACAATCATCCTTGGGTTCATTTATGGTTCTGCCGTAGCGTCAGTCACCGTGGGCCAACACTCGCTCTTCATTACTGACTTGTTTGAGGCATACTGTAAAGTATTTGGGATTGATTTTTAATACATGCCACAGCTTGTAGTTTCTTTCCGGTCATCTTCTAATTTAACTGATTCTTTCTAAGTTTTGCTTCTATAATGGTATTTTGTTCTTCAGTTTGTGTAGTTATTTCAATGTTGTTGGTGTTCTTGAGGTTTTTTCTTAGTTTTGTTCTCTTCGCATCAGAACTTTTCGGGTACCTTGGTATGTTTACCTTATAAAGGAGGGGTCTTATCTAGACGATCTCCTCAAACGGTACATATTTCTCTGATATTTCCAAGCATTTAGTCGTCAGTATGTCGTATTTGACCTCAGAGGTCGCAGTCTTTCATGAGTGAGTCCCCATTTACTACACCAACGGTCTCTCCTTAAACTTTCAGCAGGACTTTGACTCGCTGTGAAAATTTATTCGGATGAAATTTGGTGCTTGGTGTGCTGCACTGGGAATTCTGAGGTTGCAGAATTTGTAGATACGCTGGTCGTCAGGGTTGATTGTTATGATCTGAGAGATTAGTTTTGTTTACCCAGTAATATTATGTAATAGCGTCATCATTGTTTGTCATCACCAATGTCCAGTATGTTGCACACTCATTGTGGGAGTGTGTGATGACTTGTTGTAAACAGCAAATCCTCCGCAAAGTTCAATACAGCTTCTGCCTGAGCCGCATGTCCCCTTCCCCGCCATATACACTCTCCAAATCCCAGTCTAGTGAGCGGGAAGTTTAGATCACCAGTGAGCATAATGGTAGGCCACTGGGTGGTGGTTAGTGGGTTAAATTACTTTCTACTCCTTGCTAGTTGGTCATTAAATTTATTTGTTGGGCACGCTGGTAGGCCTAGTATATATTTTATATACTTTACACAATCAAGGTCTTTATGTATAGTACCAGGGAATTCTGTGTACAAATTTGATTATGAGGGAGAATTGTGTCCTAGCTGCAAAGTTGGTCACAACGTAAGTGATGACACGCCTTTTTCTTTTGTTTTGCGTCTGTCCCTTTCTAGATGGTACAAAGTTTGTATTTTTATTTCAGCTTCTCTGATTCTTTCCGTTAGGTTGGGTTTCTGTTAGGAGATTGAGATTATACAGGCATTTTCAGCTTTTGCCATTTCTGTGAGTAATGTTTTTTTGCCTCTAAATTTGTATGGGTAATAGGCCAGCAATATTTAGAGTGATCTTTTATAAAGGCTGTCGGCATTGCAGGCCAAATTTGTTGTGGTATCCTGGTTACGCGTTGCGTGGGGCCGAACTGCCACGGCACTGCTTCAGCATTTGCAGTATAGTGTTGCTGTACTTGTTGCATTTTGTTGCATTTGCGCTGCAATTAAAAAAGACTGTTGTAGTCAGCATTTTGTTGTTTTTCAGTCTGGTGTGGCGGGTCCCACTTTCCCATGCATTGTGTGGATTCAGGGGTTGATGGTGGTATGGGTGACAAGGGGTGTTGTTGGTGCGGGGGATGCTGTTGGCCGTGTTTGTTGGTTCGGTATGTTTGATGGTAATAGGGGGGTAAGGTAACGGCGGAGCCCTTCAAATGTAATCTTTTTACATTCAATATTCAAACCACTCCCGCTTTCTTCTGGGACCCCATAGGCATATTGGTGGATGTAGAAAGAAGCATAATCTTACCTTTTTTACACCCTTTGCTGGTTCACAAGCCGTTTACAATATATCTAGTGACAGTCTGGGGTGGGCATTTGGACAATCACGGACCTTTGTCCATATTACACTGTTGTTTTGTAATAGTCGCATACCTTCTCTTTCCGTTGGTCGCTAGCCTTGGTTTCCATTTCCTGCGGTAGTTGGGGGGGCAAGGCAATAACACGCCCTTGTTTGCCAGTAAGTGTTTTGTATTTGATTTTGTGAGGATG
>JACEEZ010002471.1:172500-183201 GCA_016584305.1 Chionoecetes opilio | reverse complement strand
GAGAGAGAGAGAGAGAGAGAGAGAGAGAGAGAGAGAGAGAGAGAGAGCAACAGCAGCAGCATCATCACCTCAGCAGGTATGGGTATGCATCGGCGATTACCACGAACACAGGTGATGGGCTCGGCGGACAGGTAATCAGGTAATGCACGCTGGGCAGGATTTATGGGGGCAATTTTCACTCGTAGGAATGGGAGGAGGGGGAGGGGGAAGGAGATAAGGGGAAGGAGGATGAGGATTACATAGGAATACACATATGAAGAGAAGGAATAGGAGGATAATTACATAGGGTCATATGATTATAAGAGGAGGAAGAAAGAGCTAAAGGACAAGGAAAAGTAAGGGGAGAAGTACACGTAGAAGAGGACGTGCGAGTAACAGGATGAAGAGCGTGAAGTATTGGGACATTTAGATGAGAAAGAGATATCAATGAAGTCAAAAAGACGGAGTGAAATAGATTGGAGATATTAAGAACGTGATGAAGATAAGAATATTAAATAAATAGATAAGATGTGGTAATGTTTACGAATAATTGTATCGCAACATCTTCAAACGTGAGCACGAACATAAAATTACACTTGAATCTTATGTACTGTGGAAATAAGGGAGATATCGAAAGAGAGAGAGAGAGAGAGAGAGAGAGAGAGAGAGAGAGAGAGAGAGAGAGAGAGAGAGAGAGAGAGAGAGAGAGAGAGAGAGAGAGTAGAGTGAATGAACACGGAATTAAGTAACACTACTTGTCATCTTCAAATGTAAACGGTGAAACTTTCACTTTGACCTCTGCTTAGTGGCAAAAATTCAATTAAGCCTCCTTCTCCTCCTTCTCCTTCTCCTTCTTTTCCTCCTTCTCCTCTTTCTCTTTTTCTTCTTACATTTGTGTATGTGTTTTTCCTCCCCATAACTTCCTTCCATTCTTCGTCTTCCTCTTGTGTTAATTTATCGGTGCTGAGGCGTGAACATAGACGAGTCTCTCTCTCTATCTCTCTCTCTCTCTCTCTCTCTCTCTACCCGTCAGGGTGGCTCGATTGGTAGAGCTGTTGTCTTGCGTGTAGCGTCCCTGCATTCGGTCAGCGGTTCGAGTCCACCAGGTTCGTCCTGGCGTGGTGGCGCTTTGTATTGTCAATAACCTTGTAGTTGGTACTTGCTTAGTGGCAAATTCAATTAGCCTCCTTTTTTGTCTCCTTCATCATCTATCTTCTTCTTCTCTCCTTCTCCTCTTCTCTCTTTCTTCTCTCTTGTGTGTCTGTGTTTCTTTCTCTTCTCTCTTTCTCTGGTTAATTATAGGGCTGAAGGCGTGATAGAGCGGGCTCTCCTAACAGTTTTGTCCTTCTTGCTCTCGTAGGGTGACAGGGAACGACTCACCTCATCTCACCATCCACACTCTGAGGTAGGAAACTTTCCCTTGTATCAGTTAGTCTACCAGTTATGTTGTTATCTAATCTTCTGCTTGTTTTCTTCCCTTTTTTGTGTTTTCAGTCAGCTGTTTTTCTTTCTCTTTCTCTTGTGGTAGGTGGTGATGGTGGTAGCATGGTGTGTGGTTGTACATGGTTTGCTTTTAGCGTGGGTGTGGTGGTAGCAGTGTTGGTGGTGGTGTAGCATGGTGGTAAGGTTACAGTGGTGGTGGTGGTGTTAGACAGATGTAGGTTGTGGTGGTTTTCACTGTATGTGGTGGTTGTACAGTGTAGTGTGTGTTGTAGCATGGTGGTGTGGTTGTACAGTTCGTGTAGTGGTTACATGGGTGTGTGGTGTCGCAGGGAGGTGGTGGGTGTAGCAGTGGAGTGGTGGTCGGTTGTGCAGTTGTGGTGTGGGAGTTGTAGCAGTGTAGTGGTGTGGTTGTAGCAGTGGTGGGTGTGATCAGGTTGTGGTGTAGCATGTGGGTTGTTGTAGCAGTGGTAGTGGTGTGTTTAGCAGTGGTGTGTGGATGGTGGTTGTAGCAGTGGGGTGGTAGGTGGTTGTAGCAGTGGTGGTGGTGTGGTGTACTGGTTGGTGTGTTGTAGCAGTGGTGTGGTGGTGGTTGTAGCATGGTGTGGTGGTGGTGTAGTGGTGGTTGTTAGCAGGTAGTGGTGGTGGGTTGTAGCAGTGGTGGTGGTGGTGGTTGTAGCAGTGGTGTGGTGGTGGTTGTAGCAGTGGTGGTGGTGGTGGTTGTAGCAGTGGTGGTGGTGGTGGTTGTAGCAGTGGTGGTGGTGGTGGTTGTAGCAGTGGTGGTGGTGGGGTTGTAGCAGTGGTGGTGGTGGTGGTGGTTGTAGCAGTGGTGGTGGTGGTGGTTGTAGCAGTGGTGGTGGTGGTGGTTGTAGCAGTGGTGGTGGTGGTGGGTTGTGAGCAGTGGTGTGTGGTGGTTGTAGCAGGTGGTGGTGGTGGTGTTGTAGCAGTGGTGGTGGTGGTGGTGTGGTGTGTAGCAGTGGTGGTGGTGGTGTGTGTGGTGGTGTTAGCAGTGGTGGTGGGTGGTTGTAGCAGTGGTGGTGGTGGTGGTTGTAGCATGGTGGTGGTTGTAGCAGTGGTGTGGTGGTGGTGGTGGGTTGTAGCAGTGGTGGTGGGTGGTGTGGTGGGTGTTAGCAGTGGTGGGTAGGGTGGTGTGTGTAGCAGTTGGTGGTGGTGGTGGTTGTAGCAGTGGTGGTGGTTGGTGGGTGGTAGCAGTGGTGGTGGTAGTGGTGGCTGTAGCAGTGGTAGTGGTGGTGGTTGTAGCAGTGGTAGTGGTGGTGGTTGTAGCAGTGGTGGTGGTGGTGGTTGTAGCAGTGGTGGTGGTGGTGGTTGTAGCATGGTGTGGTGGTGGTTGTAGCAGTGGTGGGTGGGTGGTGTTGTAGCAGTGGTGGTGGTGGTGGTTGTAGCAGTGGTGGTGGTGGTGGTGGTTGTAGCAGTGGTGGTGGTGGTGGTTGTAGCAGTGGTGGTGGTTGTAGCAGTGGTGGTGGTGGTGGTTGTAGCAGTGGTGGTGGTGGTGGTTGTAGCAGTGGTGGTGGTGGTGGTTGTAGCAGTGGTGGTGGTGGTGGTTGTAGCAGTGGTGGTGGTGGTGGTTGTAGCAGTGGTGGTGGTGGTGGTTGTAGCAGTGGTGGTGTGGTGGTTGTAGCAGTGTGTGTGGTGTGGTTGTAGCAGTGGGTGGTGGTGGTGGTTGTAGCAGTGGGTGGTGGTGGTTGTAGCAGTGGTGTGGTGGTGGTTGTAGCAGTGGTGGTGGGATGGTGGTTGGTAGCAGTGGTGGGGTGGGTGGCATGTTGTGGTGTAGCAGTGGTGGTGGTGGTGGTTGGTTTAGCAGTGTGGTGGTGGTGTTGTAGCAGTGTGTGGTGTGTTGAGGTGGTGGTGGTGGTTGTAGCAGTGGTGGTGGTGGTGGTGGTTGTAGCAGTGGTGGTGGTGGTGGTTGTAGCAGTGGTGGTGGTGGTGGTTGTAGCAGTGGTGGTGGTGGTGGTGGTTGTAGCAGTGGTGGTGGTGGTGGTGTAGCAGTGTGGTGGTGGTGGTGGTTGTAGCAGTGGTGGTGGTGGTGGTTGTAGCAGTGGTGGTGGTTGTAGCAGTGGTGGTGGTGGTGGTTGTAGCAGTAGTGGTGGTGGTGGTTGTAGCAGTGGTGGTGGTGGTGGTTGTAGCAGTGGTGGTGGTGGTGGTGGTTGTAGCAGTAGTGGTGGTGGTGGTTGTAGCAGTGGTGGTGGTGGTGGTGGTTGTAGCAGTGGTGGTGGTGGTGGTGGTGGAGTAATTATGTTGTGTTCTATGGTTGGTGTAGTTTGGTGCTGCCTTCTGTACTTACCTCATGAACTTTATGTATATTTCTGTTATTTACGTTCAATGCGGTTCATGTAATACCTTATTTTTTCTTTGTTTTATATACTGGAGTGGTTCATCAAGTTCAAAGCACTTAAAGTTGAAAATCAAAGTGAAGCCAGTAAGTTAAGTTTAAACATTTAATAATCACATTCCAGGAAGAGAGGAATGATTAAAATCACTTATCCTTATACTGTCTTGTAGGTTGGGACCTTAGGGTATCAGGGAGAATATCAGGGTATTAGGACGTCAGGGTATCAGGGATAGTATCAGGGTATCAGGACGTTAGGGTATCAGGGAGAGTATCAGGGTATTAGGACGTCAGGGTATCAGGGAGAGTATCAGGGTATCAGGACGTTAGGGTATCAGGGAAGTAGTCAGGGTATGGACTCCTACAAGATGGTATAGGGATCAGGGTATGGCGAGGTATCAAAGGAGCGCTATAGGTTTAGGGTCTCATGGGAATGTATATGGTATAGGACTTAATGGTGATCTTGCAAGTGTTATCTATACCTCTTTCACTCTTCTTCTTTTTTAATGGCGAGGGATGAGGGAGCAGTGTATGGGCTAGTATCGAAGAGCAGAATCAGGTATTATGGGTTCGGATGAATGAAGGGAAGAAAAGGTATTGAGTTATGATTTATATTGTATTGGTCTTGCATCGCTTGTTGTGTAACGATGACAGATAGTATTTGGGTAGTACGAAGAAGAAACATAATGGGATATATGTGCAGGATGGTAAATAAATGAGGTTTTAATTAATTATTGAAGATACGTAGATAACATGAAATGAATAATACAAATATAACAAATATTTATGATTCAGAAATAAGAGTAAAAAGTAAAGAAAGGATGCGTTTGACTTGGGTCAAGATCCGCTTTAATTAACAAGCCGCGTGTTGCTGAGAGATGCGTGAAGAATCAGTCACGTGATACATTGGCAAACTAATACTAACTAACTCATAACTAAAACTTGAGCAAGGACGAGTAGTCGACAAACACATATTATAGAGTAATAGTATTTTCTCATTGATAGTGTTTATGCTTTTAGATAATGATTTATCTTTACAGAGGAGGATTCATGATCGCTGCTTCTGTTCATGTATCATAACTTAGTTAATTATTATGGATTATATACACATACACATTCCCTTCCCATCCCTCCACCTCCCCTCCCCTCCCTCCGCCTTTCTGCCTCCACTCTCCCACCATCCCCTCCTTCCCTCCCTCTCTCTCCACCAATATTTTTTTTACATCACAAAGGACTGGCCAAGGGGGGAAAAATGTAACATAAAGCCCGCTAGCCGCCAGTTCCTATAAAGAAAACAGTAATAGATTGTAGAAAGGGGGGTGGGCCAACTTAGTTCGAGAGGTGTTGTGACACTCCTCTCTTGAAAAATGTTGTCCTAGGAAAGTGGAAAAAATAAACAGGAAGGCAGTTCCAGAGTTTACCAGTGAAAGGGATGAAAGAGTGAAGATACTGGTTAACTCTTGAATTAGTAAGATGGACAGAATATGGGTGAGAATAAGAAGAAAGTTTTGTGCAGCGAGGCCGTGGGAGAGGGGGAGGCATGCAGTTAGCAAGTTCAGAAGAGTATGTTGATCCACGTCAGTTAGCTCACACAGTAAGATGCCGCCCAATAACATCAAGGCAGCTGTGTGCATCGTAACTTCATCATGTTGTGGGGTAGTATTTCTATCAGTTGATATCTGAAGCATCCTCGTTTTGTTGAGTAAATAGGACAGTGAGAGTGATAATAGTAACAAGAGCACTATTATTATTATTACTTCTACTAATAATTATAATAATAACACGGCTGCTGCGGCTACTGGTGCTTCTTCTGTTTTTACAATTACTAATTATAGTTATACTAATGATATACAAGGATTATCCTTTTGACAATATTTATAGTAACGATATATTACAATTATAGTGAAAAAATACTTAGTTTGAATAGTTCTAACATTATGTATGCATAAATTACGATAAACTCATGATTACTAGAACTTATTATGAATATAAATGATGTAGTTTAATGTATTCATATCAATATTTCATAGACAAAATAAAAGAAAATGCAACAATAGAAAAATACTGGAAGATACAGATCACCGAGTGACTTTAGGAAATATAATCATCAATATTTCACCAGAATAATAGTTTATAGAAATTCAAATTAATTTTGATCATTGTATCAATATTCAAACCCGTCACCTCACTGCGATCCTTTTGACACTCGGCATTACTTTTTAGGCGATTGTTTTCATGAGTTGACAGAGAGGATAAGATAAGATAAGATTTTCATCCTATCTAGACACTTTGCAAGTACCAACTACAAGGTTATTGACTATACAAAGCGCCGCCACGTCAGCACGAACTAGGCGGACTCGAACCGCTGACCGAATGCGCAGGGACGCTACACATTACAAGCTCACGTCTCTACCAACCTTGCCACCCTGACGGGCGATTGACAGAGAGGGACGGGATGGAGGGGAGGGGGTGAGC
Organism: Chionoecetes opilio; assembly: GCA_016584305.1. Classification (NCBI taxonomy): domain Eukaryota; kingdom Metazoa; phylum Arthropoda; class Malacostraca; order Decapoda; family Majidae; genus Chionoecetes; species Chionoecetes opilio. The sequence continues at coordinate 176,960 of JACEEZ010002471.1, read as the reverse complement.
TGATCAGTCTTATGCCGAGTTGTGGCGTGGCCTCCGGAATATCCTGGCCTGGGTCTCGAGCTGATGACGTCACAAGAATAGGCGGATTTTCAGGTTTTCAGTGCATTGAAGTGTTGTACTCTTACCCGATATTACCAAGCTACCAGATGATATTTAGGAAAACTGAGCCTACCATCGTGTTCATGATACTTTGTTGCATATTATGAGCATAAATTAATTACAGTAAGACTACACCTATATTAAGATAATTGAAGGAAAATAAAGTAGTGTATAAACATTTTGTATGAATTTTATCTCTGCTCATGATAAGCAAGCAATCTATCATGAACACGATGGTAGGCTCAGTTTTCTTAATATCATCTGGTAGCTTGGTAATATCGGGTAAGAGTACAACACTTCAATGCACTGAAAACCTGAAAATCCGCCTCCTCCTGTGACGTCATCAACTCGAGACCCGGCCGGGATCTTTCGGAGGCCACGGTTGTGGAGGAGTGAGGGAAAGGTGGAGTGTGGGGAATTAAAAGTTTATACGTAGCGTGTATATAAATATTGAGTATACAGTGATGAGCAGTAGAAGACTAGGAGAGAAGGAGGGGTAAGATGTAAGGGAGGTAGATGGCTTCTTTATCACAAGTAATTATTGGCTATCAAACATCCTCTCCTCTTCATACAACCCAATCGATGCTATCTCTTCTCCTCTTCTTGGTCCTCCTCCCTCTGTCCTCCTGTATCGCTATAATTCATTTTCAAGGGAAGAAAAAAAACATAGCCGCGTGTGCGTTAAGGGATTGTTATCAGTTTGACGATGCCCTATAACTGTGCCGATAAAGAAGAGGATTAGAAAGATAAGTACCGTAGATAAGGATGAAGGATGCGGAGGAACTGTATAAAGAGAGGGAGAATGAGGGCGGGAAAGGGTACAGGTTTGATAACAAAGAGCTAACTGAACCACAAGAGAGATTACCAATAGATCGACTTGAGGCTAAAGAGAATAATTGAGATACCTTATATTATATTTTCTTCATCTTCTCTATCCGCACCTTAACACCTGTACCCTGAATTGCTTTGGCTTATTTTATTCACACTTTCAAGGGACATGAGGTTAGACGACCAGAAGAGAAAATAGCAGAGAACAGGTGTTGTGTGAAGAGGTTAAGTGTACCGTTTAGGAGGTAGGTGGTGTAGATATAGGGTGGGAGGATTAAGGCCAGAGTGTGTGTGGTGTATAGATGGTGATGAGGCAGCATGTAGACGAGGCAGGGAGGTGTAACATGAGGAGATGAGACATGAGGGATTGAAGATTTAGAGGAGAATGAGTGGTACGCAACATAGCAGGATCGAGCGCGTGAGGGATTAGGTGTGGAAGATAGCAGGATTGGGAACCGGAATGATAGAAGAGTCGGGAAAGAGAAAATAAGGGGATGAAGAGTAGCAAGATGAGGAGAAGGAGGAGGAGTAAAGAAAGGGAAAAAGTAAATAACAGCAGATCATTGAGGAGTAAGAGGAAGAGGGATAGGGAGTCATAAAAGAGAGGACAGAAACAGGAGGGGACCCAACTAGCCTTTGGTAGTAGTCTTACCTGCCTGCCTAGTTGTTATTATTATATTAATCTTAACCTCGTTACCCTCTCCATCTCCCGTCCTGCCCACAGTTTATAGACTGTGGTCCTGCCCTGCACCTCAGCATCCCTACCTGTGATAACCTACCTTCCGTTCACTCCCCCCCCCACCCACCCACACTCCGTTCCTCCACACACACCTTCCCCCCCCCCCTAGCACCTCCGAATCTATCACGTTAGTACGTATAATTAACATGCGTATTTTCTAAAAAGCCAAAACCTTCATTTTTCATATTTCTTATTTAACTTAATGGATTGTTGACATATCTTTCACCTGCACAGGAAAATAGTTCGTTATCGTTTATATTATAGTGATAATTAATTACACCGAAGTGGGAGAGAACAAAACCACAGTAACCTACATATAGCAGATAGATCATATTGTTCAGTGTATCAAATAAAAAGATCAAGCAGACTTTTTTTTTTTTTTTTTTACATGACAGGGAACTGGCCAAGGGCACAACAAAAATGGGTAACACAAAGCCCGCTTAGTTGCCAGTCCCTATAAAGAAGACAGTAAGAGAATAAAATAAAGACAAGACTACAACCACATCATAATTGAAAGTCTCTTACTCTTTGCTACACTTGAACTGGCAATAAGCGTGGTTTTTGTGGTGATTTTTGATCTCCTTGTCCAGTGCCCTGTGATATTAAGAAACTTATCATAGAAAATAGTAAAGCAATTTCATAATGAGCTCGTCATGTGATGAGTCTCATTGATAAGGCAACATGGACCCTGCAGCCACCACAGCCGACAACCAGGCGTGCAGGAAAGAGGCTGTAGACAAAGAACTAATTACCTGTATGTCATACCTGTCGTGGAGGCTGTGTTGCCGCCAGGTATGATGCCTTGTGACAGGCGGAGGTAATGGGGCGCTGAGGTTCCTGGGTGTTACTTCTTTTTGGGGGGACTAGTCTTTTTGTGGATCTTTAGATAACAGGTATCATGTGCACAAATTTGTAAGACTGTTACCTGTGCTACGTTTGCTATTGGTTCAGTTTCTTATCATAGTCTTCTTTTCTTTGTTTTCAACTTATATAGCAGTAGTTTTTCCATTAATAATTTTTACACCAGATAGATTGTACGTACAATCGCCTTACCTGTCAGTCAGCGCACGAAGGGAGACGTGAGGCCTCCCTAAGTGGCTGCGTCCTACTGAGGTATATTTTGCAGGCTAATTACGCGTTGCCAAGACACCCTGCTGTAGGGGTCGCAGAAGGTGCTCAGTAAATTCAGTGACCAGAGGAAAGGGGTGACCAGCGGCTGCCCTTGTTCTTCTATTTTTTATTTTCTATCCTCTACCCTATCTCCACTTCTTCAATATCCATTATTTCCATATTCTGCATAGTTTCCGTTCCTTCTTTTGTTCGTACAAGCTATGATGTAGATGTAAACAGATTATTTTAATGTATATATAATGTAATGTTTGTAATGCAGAATGTAAACTTCTCAATGCCATTACCACAAAGAAGGAAAATGAAGATCGTTCCAAAAAGTGAAATTAAACTTAATTACTTACTGTCCCATTGAAATCCAGGAATACACAGTAATGTACACACACATTACCTACTCCTTAGTGTAGTGGTTAGCACGCTCGGTTCACAACCGAGAAATCCCGGGTTTGATCCCCAGGCGAAGCGGAGAAACATGGGCGGTCTCCTTAAAACCCGAGCCCCTGTCCACCCAGCAGTGAATGGGTACCGGGTGTTAGCAAGGGGTTGCGTCCCGCATCCCGGGGCGGTGGCTTCGGTCAACACTAAGCACTAAGGAAGCAAAATAAGATGTAGACATGGAGACGGGACCATCGAGTGTAGCTCAGGCCCTGTAAAATACAACTAGATAAATACACATATGTACACTGAGTGAGTCATTCCCTACTTTGAAAGGCTAATATTGGCAAGAAAAATAATCTTGTTATTCGTACGTTAAATCGTGCTTCGTGTTTGAGTATAATTCATTCAGCGTTGAGATATCTACGTAATTGTGTGTGTATTCAAAACAGACAGAAAGGTTGCCTCCGTGTCTGGTGTGCCTTTTCTCTGTGTGATGTTTCTCTCTGCACTGCTCTGTCTCGTTGTCCTATTCTTTCTCTTCTCCCCTGTTTGTCTCTCTTTCTCTGTCTCTGTCTCTGTCTCTGTCTCTGTCTCTGTCTCTTCTCTCTCTCTTCTCTCTCCTCTCTCGTCTCTCTCTTCTCTTCTCTCTCTCTCTCTCTCTCTCTCTCTCTCTCTCTCTCTCTCTCTCTCTCTCTCTCTCTCTCTCTCTCTCTCTCTCTCTCTCTCTCTCTCTCTCTCTCTCTCTCTCTCTCTCTTGTTCTCTCATGCTCTCTCGCTCTCTCTTTTGCTCTCTCTCTTTCTATCTCTTTCTCTCTATCTCTATGTGCGTGTGTGCGTGCATGCATGCGTGCGTGTGTGTGTGTGTGTGTGTGTGTGTGTGTGTGTGTGTGTGTGTGTGTGTGTGTGTGTGTGTGATGTGTGCGTGTGCGTGTGCGTGTGCGTGTGTGTGTGCGTGTGTGTGTGTGTGTGTGTGTGTGTGCGTGCGTGTTACTCCCGTGGTGGCGGGTCAAGGCAAGGCAGGGCGTGGGAGGGGCGGGGGCATGGCGGGTTACACTCGTGTTTATTATTTGTTGCACTTAATGATACACAACAATTTTCACCCGTCAGCGGCGCACAAAGGGAGACGTGAGGCCTCCCTAAGTGGCTGCGTCCTACTGAGGTATATTTTGCAGGCTAATTACGCGTTGCCAGACACCCTGCTGTAGAGGTCGCAGAAGGTGCTTAGTAAATTCAGTGACTAGAGGAAAGGGGTGACCAGCGGCTGCCCTTGTTCTTCTATTTTTAATTT
>JACEEZ010002471.1:157500-167500 GCA_016584305.1 Chionoecetes opilio | reverse complement strand
AACTTGATAGTGGTATATGCCATCGAGGGCTGGTTGGTATGGGAGTGCCACTCTATAAGAAAAAAGGGGACATTCAAGACGCCCAAAAATACGGGGGTCACCCTGCTTGTGCCGGGGAAACTGTTCACCTCTATACTCAAGATGACTAAATAAATTTTTTGATACTAGCAAATTATTAAAGAAACACAAGCTGGTTTTTTGGGATGGTTTCTCTACTTTAGACCATATATTTTTGCTTAAAAGCGTAATTATTTGTTCAAAATGGGAAAAAAAAGAAACTTTTTTGGTTTTTTCGTAGACTACAAAAAACCTTTGATATGGTGTGGCGTGAGGGTTGTGGTACAAGCTATTTTTAGGGAGAAAGTGAATGGGGAAAATACTTAATGTAATCAAAAAAGTAAGTAAACAGGGCTGTGTAATGTTAAACCCAAGAGATGTCTGATACTTTGTATGCAAAATGGGGGTAAGGAAAAGGGGAAAATTTGTCGCCCCCGCTTTTTGCTTTTTTCATTAATGATTTGAAAGTAAATTACTTGAAAGTAATCAATTTTTAGATTTTGGTCATGATTTGAAAATCCCTTTTTAAATTTTTTTTCTAAGTACGCAGATGATACAATTTATTTTGGGCAGTGAGGAAGGAATGAAACGGCTCTGAAGCATTTTTACTTACGTAAGATGGAAATTTAAAAATTAATTGAACAAAAAAAAATGTGGTGTTCAGTAGGGGAAAAACCACTAAGTAATTATAAATTTAATTTGGTTATGAAAAGTTGAGGTGGTAGAAGATTACAAGTTCTTGGTGTATTATTTAATTACAATGGCGGTTCCGTAAAGGAGAGTAGATTTTAAAAAAAAGCAACAAGAGCAATGTATTCACTAAAAGGTAAATGTAGAAATTTGACTTGCCAGTTATATGCAGTTGGAATATTTAATACCATGGTGTTTTTCCTATGACCTATGCAGCGAGATTTGGGAGACTATGATTAGAGAGTAGAATATTACACTTAAAATTCTTAAAAAAAATGTTTGTGTTCATAAAAAAGTAGCAATGATAGGTATATGGGGAACTTTGGGGGTACCTGGAAATTCAATAAATGCAGAAAGTTAGGTTACTGGTCTCGGCTAATTTCAGGTAAAAACACTAAATTATGTATATATTACAATGTTTTTGATTTTATAGTTAGGGTTTTACACTTTTCCATGGGTTGCCTGCATTAAGAATATATGTAATGAGGTGGGATTCAGGGATGTGGGTTTTCACAAAATTGCCCAACACTACATGGTTTAAGAAAGCAGTTGAAGTGAGATTAAAGGATAGTGGATTTCTACCTGGCATCATAATTTATCAACAAAAAAAAGTTATGCAGTAACTACAATATATTTAAGCAGTTTATGGTATGGGGGTGTACCCGTCAAATCCGAAAATATTCGACCAGGTAACTAATTTAGAACAAACAACAAAAGACTACCAATAAAAGTTGGTAGATACGAGGGTAAAAAAGAGAAAATGTCTTTTTAGCAAGTGTTTGCTAATTTTGTAGGAGAAAAAATTTCATGTCCCTTTTCGAAGTACTAACGAGGGGAAAATTTTAAAGGCTGCGGGATATGTATATCCAAAATACTCACAATTTTGGCCAAAAGCATTTAAGTTGTTTCGTTTTAAGCAAAGAAAAGTGTGAATGTTTTTAAGAACTTGTCATTTTTCTCAGATCAAATTTTTAGCATGTTAGATAAAAATACAAGTAATCTGATTTAGTTTTCTTTATTTAATTTTTCTATGTGTCATTAGTTTTGGGAAAAGACAATTGGATTCCCCAAAATTTTAGTTTACGTATTACTTATCTGTATGTGCATGCATGCCACACTTATCTTATGGTATCGTTTTGCAATGTCCTGCACATGTATTAGATCTTGTAGGAGGCTGTGCTCCATACTTTCATTTATAAAGTAGCGAGCAATAAATAAATGTCTATCTATTTCTATTCTATTATATTCTATCACACACACACACACACAACACACACACACACCACACAACACACCCACACACACACACACACACACACACACACACACCACACACACATCACACACACACACACCACACAACACACACACACACACACACACACACACACACCACACACACACACACACACACACAACCACACCACACACACACCACCACACACACACACACACACACACACACACACACACACACACACACACAAACACACGAGTAAATACAAACAAAGACACACAAGAATTATAAAAGCAGAATGGCGGGTGAAGAGAGCGGCTTCCTCCACCCACGGCAATATTATTTCTTTTTTCTCGTGCGTTAATGCGTGAAATATGAACGTATAAATTCGTGGAACACGGTATATAATGTAGTTTAGAACAGTAAGGGGCAAGTATGCGTTTACGTATAAATTAATTTATATCGAATGTCCGTGTCTCTCAAGCCAAAAAAAGGTGGATGATTGAAGGGAAAAAAAGAGAAACATAAAAGGGTGAAAAATAAGAGAGCCAATTGTGATCCTTAGAGAGCCAGGGTGATGGTTGCCAACTGGATGTGGCAATCTGGCCGCACTACCTAACGCATGGGACTGAGGCATGGAAGAAGGAGGAAGAGGAGGTGAAGAAGGAGGAAGAATGATAGAGGAGGAGATAGGAAGAATAAGGAAGAGAAGAGAATGGAAGAAAAGAGAATGGAAGAAAAGAGAATGGAGAAAAGAGAATGGAAGAAGAGGAAGAGGAGGAGGAGAAAGAGGAAAAGAATAAGAAAGGCGGGGCTGGTGGGGGGGGGAGAATCTCTTTAAAAACGATTGGAGTAAATACACCCTGGCTCGGGAGATCAAGTTATGGGTAGAGGTGCCTTTAATTAAATCGCTGTAGTGACGCCTCGCGCTGCGATTGATCTTTGGCCGAAGGCGGGCCGATGCACTGGAGGAGGAGGAGGAGGAGGACGAAGGAGGAGGAGGACGAGGAGTGAAGGGACGAGGAGGAGGATTACATGGATACATATGGAAATAAACAGACACCAGGACGACCTATGGTCCATGCGAGGGTATTGCTGAATACATACTAATAAACTATCACAACTACTTGTAAGAAAACAGTTGGAAAATGAACCATGTCCCTAGAGAGAATAGGAACATGGAAGTTTCATAGTGCAGATGATAGGATATGAAAAATACTAACTACAACTACACACCACTACAACTAATCGATACGGGGGACTAGATAGAATTCGCCACTAAAATACCCCAATTACTTTACAGTGCGCGTCAAGTTGTTTTTGAATGTAGTTATTGTGCTGGCTCCGACAACATTTTGCTGGGTAACTTGTTTCCATCGTTCAACGACTCTAACATTGAAATAATTTTTACGGAGATCGGTGATGCAACGTTGACCGTTTAGTTTTAAACCATTATTTCTTGTTGTCACTTGAGTTGAAAGCTCGAATAGGTCCTCTTGATTAATGACATCAAAACCTTTTAGGATCTTAAAGGTTTCTATCAAGTCCCCACGGATTCTACGATCCTTTAAGGAAAACATATTAAGTTTCCGCAGTCTCTCTTCATAAGATGAATTTCGCAGAGATGGAATTTGTTTGGTTGCTCTTCTTTGCACTGATTCCAATTTGGCTTGATCTTTTACGAAACAGGGCGACCAGAATTGAACGGCATATTCCAAGTGCGGCCTAACCAAGGACGTGTATAATTGTGTCATTACTTCGGAGTTTTATGTTCAAAGTTACGTTTAATAAAGCCCAACATCATATTTGCCTTTTTACTGGCAGCTAGGCAATGCGAACTGGTTTTCAATCATTACGATGATGACCCTAGATCCTTTTCCTGCTGTCTTCTTTAAAAGATTTATTTTGATTTGAATTATATTTGAGGTTATCGTTCCCTATATGCTTACTTTAATTTATGGGAATTTGAATTTTAATAGCCTTTTTTCATCCAATCTGATTAGTTTTTCGAGATCACTTGTATGATTCGCGTTTTCTTTAGTATATGTTTTAAAACCGCCAAATTTTGGTGTCATCTCAAATTTTGATATTTTAAACAAGTCCTGAGTCAGATGTTTTGATATTATCAAAAAAGGGAGTAGACCCCCAAGACCGGCCCTGAGAGGGGGACGAGGGGAGGAGGGGAAAGGAGGAGGAGGACGGGAGGGGAGAGGAGAAGGAGGAGAGGAGGGGGAGGACATATCCAGGAGCCTATAGGAGGGGTATCTGCTGAAACTACATCTACAAAAACTATCAACTACTTAAGAGGACATTTGGGAAAGGATACCTTCCCTAAAGAAGATAGGAACTGGAAGTTTTTAGGAGAAAAATGGGTATGAATAGCAAAAGTACAACCCCCCAAAAAACCAAATCGACCGGGGAATTTTAATAATAAACTCGCGGGGCAAATAAAACTACCCCTATGTTTTTAAGAGAAAAATATTACTTAGAGCCGAAGAAACAATTTTGGGCAGTGATCAATAATTTACCTAGTTTAGTAGTTTAGAAAAGAGAGGAGGGGTGGAGGAAAAGGAAGAGGAGCTTGTGTAGATAAGGCGGAACCCACTACAGGAATATCAACCCGAAACGCACCATTTCTAACGGTCCGCCCCTCACGCACGAAAAAGGGGGATCCATTTCCCCCCCCAGAAAAGCCCTCCGCTGCCCCCAACATACCAAACGAAAAAACGCTTGATAACCCGGTAATTAAAAGGCCCACTGGAAAACACTTTTTTTTTTTTTATTCACAAAAAATTTGGCCAAGGCAAAAAAAAAAAGTAACAAAAAGCCCTTTTTGGAAAAAACTTCTATATATCAAAACAAATTTTTGGGCCGAATTATTAAAATTTCAAAATATTTTACGCAATTTAGTAAAAGAGACGAAAAATAATCAAAAGGGTTCAAAAAGAATTTGTTTTTTTGTTTGACAAAAGTGTATTTATTCATGATATATTTGCCTTTTTCTTATTTTGACAAATTTTTTTTATTTATTCACTTTTCATATCCTTAGGACTGCTCTGACATTCACTATCGCAAAAACTCTGTCGCCCAAAAGAAGCTTAAACGTGATCAGAGCTTAATGGGAAAGGTATATTTTATTGAAAAAGGATAATGATGAAAACTTAAAAATGAGATATGAATAGCATTGCATATAATAACAATCCCAATACAATAATGTTGAAACACTGGTAAACCCAAAAAAAATCGTCGGGGGGTTTTCAGTTGTTTTTAGACTAATTTGGTGTTCGGGCCCAAATTTAAACATTGATTTGCTCATCTCACTTTTTGAAAACAGCCTAGGCCTCCCTGACGAGCTTAATATGCTAATATCGGGGGTTTTTGAGTTAAATCATTTTTTTTCTTAAAAAGAATACGAATTCAATGCACAGCCCAAAAAAGGGAATTCCACAATTCCCAAAATCAAACATACCGTCTCACCTTACTCCATTCAAAATTTCAAAATTCTAAAATTCAAAATTTCTTGTCGAACTCACGGTCTTTTTTTTTTTTCTTTCAGTTTATTGTGATGGTTTCGGCGCAGGGTCTCGGAAAACCCCTGACGTTTCTGTACATTGCGGACAATACACCGGAGGGGGGAAGAACATCCGGGTTTTTGTGAAGCGGGGCCACGGGGTTATTTTAAAGTCAAGCTGGGTGCCAAGATAATTCCTGGGCACCGCACACGGTGTGCAAGACTGCGTGGAAAATCCCCTCCGGCGGGGGACGAAGGGCGCGAAAATTTCCCCACTAAAGTTTGGGATTCCGAGGGTTTTTTGGGGGGGACCGTTTTTAAACATCATCGGTTTTATTTGCGCCATCAATACAAAGGCATAAACCGGGAAAATCGGCACAGCCTCCAGTCCCCCCGCCCTTCATTGCCCCCCGTCCACGGGCTCACTGCGAAAAAAATTTTCCTGTCCAAAGCGTTCACAGAGTTTCCCCGCAGGGGAACGAGGCCACCGTACAGACGGCGAGGATATACAGAAAAAGGTAGAAGCACAAGATGTCCCACCTTTTTTCACAATTTTATTTAATGATCGGGTTTGGGGGACTCAGCTTGTCAAAGACTTCCTCCGGTTTTTTGGCCTCCAGATCAAAGAGAAAATTCTTGGAAAGGAGGGGCCGTATCACTTTTTTTTCGTAAAGGCATGAGGCCTACAGGGCTACTTCTCCCAGGGGAAGACCTCGTTACTGCCGAGATGTCGCCGGTTTTTTGTTAAACTCGGCGCTCCCCCCCCCAATAATCCGAGAGATTTGGCGCTCTTCTTGACAGCTTAAGCGCTCTTTGAAGTGTGTGCTCCTCCACAACGGGAACCAGTTCGCCCCAAAACCCTCTTTCCACTCCACAACTCTCAAAGAAAATATAAGCAGTGAAAGTCGTGCTCGACAAAACCAATATGGCGCACCAATGGACATCTCGTCGACTTGAAGAGTGAACTTTCTCTTGGGCAGCAGGCCGGGTTTTACAAAGTACCCTGCTTTTTTTGCATGTGGGACGTCGGGACAGGCCCGCACTAGTAAAGAAAGAGTGGCCGGCGCAGGCAGTTTGACCTGGGCGAAAACCCTAAAAACAACCTCTTGTTGACCCGGAGAAGATATTGTCCCCCCGTACACTTGAACTTGGGGGTTAAAGAAACAGTTCAGCGCGCTTGGACAAGGATGGGGTGCTTCAACTACCCCGTGCCGAGCCCCTTTTCCCGGCTGACCATTGAGAAGCGAAGGGCCGGCATTTTCATGGCCCACAGATCGGCAGCTCATAAAGGCACAGATTCCAAAACTCCTTAACACGCTAGAGTGGGGGCCCCCCCTGGAAATCTTTGTGCAGGTGGGAACAACTTCCCGGGGAAACCCAAGGCAGCAAACCCCGCCCAACTCGTCCGCATGATAAGGCCTTTCCAAAAAATCGGGGGTTTTGATGAGTTTAAAAGCACTTTCCTGTTCTCACAATGGAGAAGTTTCCTGAAAACCTTGGGGCGATGAACGACGAGCAGGGGGAAAAGGTTCCATCGGGCTGCGCCAAATGGAGGAGGGTACCCAGGGGGGGGGGGGGGGACGCAGTCATGATGGCGGGGCTCTTTTGTCGCTGAAAAGAGACAACCCAGCGTGCTCACACACGGGAATCGAAGAAAAGCCGATTTATGCCGTGAACTCTGAACTTTTGTGTACGTAACGCTCATTTTCCCTTTTACTAAATTATGATAATTTGCTTTTCAAATTTTGATGGACTAAATAAAAAATGAATTTTGGATACGGACTTTTTTTTCTTGGGAAAAAGGAAAAAATCATCAGGGGTTTCCATGATGATCCCCAGAAATTTTTTTTTTTTCGAAAAAAAAAACGATTTTTTTTTTAAAATTTTTGTAGCAAAAAAAAAAAGACCTGTTGAGCAAAACCAAAGGGCATTTTTTGGACTCAAGCATCAAAATTGTCTAAATTTGTGGAAAAACCCCGGAAAGATTTTCAAAAAAATAGTTTTTGTTACCCAGTGTAATAAAAAAATCAAATAATTATAAAAATGTATAGTAAAAAAAAAATTATTAATGACACTACAAAAAGATAACCACTAGCATAGTAACAAAACTGCTATGAGGGACTTGTGACCCGGGGGTGGGGTGGTGAAGGCACACGGACTGAGGAAAAATGTTAATAAAAGTTTTTATTCCACTAAGCAGCCTTTGGGGGAGGCTAAACATGATGTATTTCCTACACATTTCTCAACGAGTGTTCCCTACATCATCTACCATACATACAATAATAATGATAAATAAATAATGATAATAAAAAAAAATGAATGATGAAAATAAAAATAATGATCATAAATAAAAATGATAATGATGATAAATACTAATACTAATGATACTATAATAACAATGGTAAAATAATATAAATCATACAAATAACACCACCCACCCACCCCCCCCACCCCCCACGCCGGCACGCACGCACGCCGCACCCCACGCACGCACGCACGCACGCCGCACGCACCACGCACGCACGCACGCACGCACCACGCACGCACGCACGCACGCACACAGGTGCGTGAAGGTTAGAAGGTTATTGTGATGGTATTAGTAGTAGTAGTAGTAGTGGTATATATAATTTGTATGTTAGCGGTACACTTGAAGTAGTTTTGGTGCGGTAAGAAAGGTAGTTCGGGAAACGGTCTTCGGCTGACGTGTTCAAATACAGGTTTTGACCCTTTAATGTTTTTAGGTCCCCGTGGCTCAGTGGTAAAGTGCTGCTCTATCTAACTCCGAGCTGCCCTATCATCTGAGGCTAAGCGCATGGGTTCGAGTCCTGGGCCGCTATCTCAGCCGGCACACCCCCACACACTATATCCTTCTCTCTTAACCTAATCTTGCCTTAGTTCCTTCCTTCCTTTCTCTCCTTTTTTCTTTTCTTCTTTTCCCTTTCTCTGGGTCTTGTTTTGGGCCCCATTACTATTTTTGATTTACATCAACGACTTGGATAGTGGGATTAGCAGTGATATCAGCAAGTTTGCGGCTAAAGTAGGTAGGATTATTAGATCACAGTCTGGATGACACTTGATATTTTGATTTGGGACCTCACAGTGGGTTATTTTGTGAAAGAGGTCAATCGCGAAATATCGGATTTTCTCGAAAATACAAAAATGTCAACAGAATGACCAATAATGCAGGTACAAACTTATATTTGGTGTCAAATGGCAGAAAAACAAAGCCATATTGTAAAAAATATTGGTTTTTTGCTATAATAATGAGTAGTTTTTAATTATTATTACAAACATAACATACATCTAGTGAAATTTAAGTAACGCAACAGTGAACGATGGACGAAAAAGGCGCATCATTGCATATATGCAGGTTTACATGTACATGAAATGAAATGAAAGAATGTCGTGTTTAAGTCACTCAGAGTCCGTTTCAATACTATGATATAACTAGACAGGCTTCTGTTCCAGCGGCTTCTTGTGGCACAGGACTCCGGACGTGATATAGACCTTAAAAGTCTTCCGAGTCATGAACAAACACGGGTACCACTGTCATTGGCAGACACGGCAGGACGCCTACGTCCTACGAATGTGGCATTCGTTTTATGTGGCATTTCCTTGTGAAGACTAATAGGTTAAGGTTCTTTTAATACCTTTCATTACTACACCAAGCTACCAGTTCTCATAGAGTTGATGTACTATAATGAACACTATATCTAAGTGGCATTTCGCTGCTCACTCTTAACAAAATGAATCGTCTGTTATGTGGCATTTCCTTGTAGACTGTAGTATATAGGTTAAGTTTTTTTTTAATACCTTTCATTACTACACCAACCTATTAGTTCTCATAGAATTGATCTACTATAATGAACACTATATCTAAGTGGCATTTTGCTGTTCACTCTAACTAAATGAATCGTGTGTTATGTGGCATTTCCTTGTGAAGACTGCAATAGTTTTTTTTTAACAGAACAGATCTTAAAAGTGTTTATGTTTATGTTTACAATTTATAATAACGAGAATTACCTCTTTGTGTGTGTGGAACTGACTCTTAACATAATGAATCGTCTGTTATGTGGCATTTCCTTGAAGACTTGAGTATGTTAAGCTTTTTTTAATACCTTTCATTACTACACCAAGCTACCAGTTCTCATAGAGGTGATCTACTATAATGAACACTATATCTAAGTGGCATTTGGCTGTTCACTCTAACTAAATGAATCGTGTGTTATGTGGCATTTCCTTGTGAAGACTGAAATAGGTTAAGGCCTTTTTTTATATATCTTTCATTACTACAACCACTACCAGTTCTCATAGAGGTGATGTACTATAATGAACATAATATCCTGTAAGAGGAAGGAAAGATGTGAAGAGAACAGTGTGAGTAGACAACTAGACACAGGTGATGGTAGGTACTTATGTGTGACTAGAGGAAAGGAAGAGGTAGTGAGGTAGTGGTGAGGTGGTGGTGAGATAGTGGTGAGGTAGTGATGAGGTGGTGAGGTAGT
>JACEEZ010002471.1:147500-152500 GCA_016584305.1 Chionoecetes opilio | reverse complement strand
ATTTACGTGCCTGGGGGTAAAGAGAGAGAAAAAGAGAGAGAGAGGGGAGAGAGAGAGAGAGAGAAAAGAGAGAGGAGAGAGAAAAGGGGAAAAGAGAGAAGGAGAGAGAGAAGAGAATTTGAGGAGAGAAGAAAGGAAGAGAGAGAGAGTGAAAAAAAAAAGGCAGTTTTTCCCCGGGGACCAATGAAATCCGGTTTTTTGTCGCGCTGGGTTTAACTGTGAAAACTATTTACACACCAGGGCAAGGGGGGAAAAAGAGAGAGAGGGTTTTTCCCCGCCCCAATGAAAGACCCGCTTTTAGGGCGAAAGTTAGGGGTTTGGGAAGCGATTTCGACACAACAGCGAATGAAAAAGGGGGGTTTTAAGGGTTTTTTTTAATTTTAAATAACAAAATGTCTGTCGTTTCCCCGGTGGTGGAAAAAAAGAAGAGACCCAAAAGAGTTAGATTGAGAGGGGAGAGAAAAAATAAAAAATAAAAAACGGGGCGACTTGGGTGATTTTGGGGATTAGCTTTTTGACGACTGACGACTGAAAAAGCTCTCATATTATTATTTTTTTTGGGCTTTGGGTTGTTTTTCGTTTCAAATTCAAAAAAAAATCTTTAAAGGGTTTCCTCATCATTCTCTTTTTTCTTCTTCCCCTATTCTCCCTCTTTCCACACTTTACAATTTCCCCTTCCCATTTTCCCCTTCCCTTCCTACAATCTTCCCCCTCCTTCTTTGTTCCCTTTTTACAGAAAAATTTCAATACATTCAGATAAATTTGATTACTTTCCCTTTTCTTGATTACATTGGGGGGAAAAAAATTTTTGTTGAGTTAGGTCTGCACTTGTTATTAAATAATTTTTTTTGGGGGCTGAATCCAAAAAAATTATCTCAGTTTTTTTTCTATCAGTCAAGTTTTTTTTAATGTAGGGGTTTTTGTTTTTTTTTAAAAAAATGAAAAATTTTGTACAAAAAGAAAAAAATGCCTTTTTTTATAAAAAAAAGCAAATGTTTTAAAATACAAAGAAAAATGAAAGAAATAGGCATGAATAAAAATGTTTTTTTTAACATTATCATGTTTTTTGAAAGGATTTAAAGGGATATTTTGTGCAGGGGTTTAAGGGAAAAAATTTTCGTTTTTTTGCTTTGTCTGGAGTGTTCAAATTGAGGGCTACGCGTTTGGCTCCAAAAATAGGGCCCGCCATCTATGCACCCATCTACCCCCGGAACGTTTTTTTTCCCTAACCTTCAAATCTTTTGGGGAAAAAACGTTTACCTTGCTCGTGCTAGCGCACCAAGATTTTCCCGGGGAAAATTGGGGAAAATGGTTTTTTTTTTTTTTTATTTTTTTCTTTTTTTTTTGGGTTTTTTTTTTTTTTGTTTTTTTTTTTTTTTTTTCTTTTTTTTTTTTCCAAGAAAAAGTTCTTGAAACTCTTTTGAACCAAGGGGATTTATTTTCAAGGTTCTTTACCCAAAAATTTTCCGTTTTTAAATGGTTTTTTATCCTTTTGAAAAGAAAGGGGTGTCGAATTTGTGGACCATCAAACACACCCCTTTTTTTTTTCAAATTGGGCAGTCCCCGGAAAGCCAAATGATGTACTTCAAAAGTCGCCATCAGTTTTACAATGCTTTTAAAATTTTTCATGAGACCCCGTTTTATGTGCAAAAGGGGGGAATATTATTTTCCCTTTCCCGTCAAAAAGTGGCTCGTAAAAATGTTAGGAAACTCCAGGTTTAAAATCAGATCTCGGGGCCCAATTTGTCGAACCCAAAGCTTCTCTCGAGCTTGCTTTTCCCACATCCGAGAAAAAAGGGAAATTTTTGGGATTCCCCGTTGTTGACCAAGAAGGAAGGAACCCCTTTGAAGGGGCCAAAACAGGGTGATCCAAATTTTGTTTGTCATTTTGCAATAACTCAATGACTCTCTTTTTCATCTCCATATTCTTCACGAAGACAGACCGAAAGCCCAAAGGGACTGCCCAAACAAATTGCCATTGTGTAGAAGTTTTACTACAGCTCACAAATGGGGTTTTTTCTTTCTGGAGGGTAAGCCTGTGGGGGGAAAAAACTGACGTCTAGAAAAAAAATGACTACAGATTTGGAATCAGCATGCCAAATTTTTGTCCCCAAATAAGCTCAAAAATCTAAAATCAACAATTTTTTTTCTTTCAAATTTTTCCCCCGTGTTTTTAAGGTAAACTTGGTTGGGCACACACACACCCACACCATACACCCACACACACACACACACACCACACACACACACACGGGTACTCCGTAGTGGGAGTGGTTAGCACGCCCCGGTTCACAACCGAGAAGTCCCGGGTTTTGATCCCCCGGGGGGAGCGGAAAAAAAGATGGGTTGTTTCCCTTTAAAAACCCAGGGCCCCTTTTCCACCCAGCAGTGAATGGGTTTCCGGGTGGGTTTGCCGGGGGTTTGGGGACCTGTTCCGGGGGGCTGGCCCTTTGGCCAACACAAAAAAACACTAAGGTGAAAGGTAAAAATGGTTTATATGGAGACGGGGGCCCCACGAGCATTTCCCCTGGCCCCGTAAAATACAAATAGGGTGAACACACACACACAACACCACCGCACACGCACCAAACCCCACACACACACACACACACACACACACACACACACACACAAACACACACCACACACAAAAAGGGAAACTTTTGAAAACATCAATTACTTTTAAACATTTCCCCGGAGGCCTTCCCCTTCCACCCCTCCCTTCCCCTTTCCCCCCCTCAACCCCTTCCACCCTCCCTTCCCCTTCCACACCCCCCTTTCCCCCTTTCCCACCCCTCCCTTCCCCTTCCACCCCTCAACCCTTCCACCCCTCAACCCCTTCCACCCCTCCCTTCCCCTTCCCCCCATCCCTTCCCCTTCCACCCTTCCTCCCCTTCCACGACAGAGTAATCTCTCATCCACCCCGTTCCCTAAAAACCTCCTATATTTTCCGCGGCATGGTTTTCGGGGACCCTTAAATTTGTGACCGAATCTGGGAGTTACAACGCTCTTTAGATTGCCAATGTTTTCAACGGCGCATTAAAGCAGTGTTTATGTGGCAGGGGTAAGTTGAAAATTTAATAAACTGTATTTTACAATTATCCACAAAACGAGGGGGCAGTACATCGGGGCCTCACGACTGCGCCTCCTCGACTGTTTACATCATGTGTTTACTTGAACCAAATAACAGGGAAGCACAACACTGCCGCCCCCGCTGTTTTTTACGTGCCTCGTGGTAAAAGAGAGAAGAGAGAGAGAGAGAGAGAGAGGGGAGAGAGAGAGAGAGAGAGAGAGAGAGAGAGAGAGAGGGGAGAGAGAGAGAATTAGAGGATGAGAGAGAGAAGGAGAGAGAGAGAGAGTGAAAAAAAATGGCATTTTAAATCCCGGCGACCAAATGAAATACCGGTTTTATGTCGCGCTGTTGAACTGTGAAGACTATTTCGACACACCCAGGGAAAGGGAAAATGAGAGAGAGAGTATATCCCCGCCGCCAAATGAAAGCCCCGCTTTTATGTCGAACTGTTAGGTTGGGAAGACGATTTCGACAAAAACAGCGAATGAGAGGGTTCAAGTTTTGTTACTAACTAACAAGATGTCTGTCGTCGTCGGTGTGGAAAGAAAAGAGAGCAAGAGAGTTATATTGAGAGAAGAGAAATAAAAATCGGCGACTTGCTGATTCTGTGATTAGCTTATTGACTGACTGACTGACTGACAAAGCTCTCATATTATTATTTCCTTGTCTTGCTTGTTTTTCGTTCACCCAAAGTCTAGTTTCTCTCATCATTCTCTTTTCTCTTCTTCCTCCTATTCTCCCTCTTTCCACACTTACTACTTCCTTCTATATCCATTCCTCTTCCTACAATCTTCCGCCTCCTTCTCGTTCTTTGGGACAGAACATTTCAATACATTCAGATAAATTTGATTATCTCCTTTACTTGATTACATTGGGGAAAAAATTTTTTTTTTTGAGTTAGGTCTGACACTTGTTATTAAGTAATTTTTGGGTGCTGAACCCAAAAACTGACCCTCAGTTTTTTCTCTATCACGTCAAGTTTTTGAACTGTAGGATTTTCGTTTTCCTAAAAAATATAAAAAATACTGTAACATAACAGTAACAGTGCTTATTTTATAAAAAATTGCAAATGTTAACATACAATGAAAATAAAAGAAATAGGCATGAATGAATGTTTATTTAACATTATCATGTTTTTAGAAAGAAAAGGCTATAATTGTGTGCGGGTTAAGGTAAAATTTTACGTTTGTAGCTTTGGTCTGAGTGTTCAACTTGAGGACTATCGCGTTTGATGCTCCAACAATAGTCAGCCCATCATATGCACATCCCATCTACCCTGGTAACGTTCTTCCATAACCTTCAAATCTTGGTGAAATCGTTCACCTTGCTCGTCGCTAGCAGCACCAAATTTTCCCGGGAAAAGTTGGCAAGATGGCTATGCAAAAAATGTACTTTAATACTCATGTTTGCAACCAGCGCTTTGTAGCTCTCCAATAGTTTCTGAACAATTTCTATGTAATAACTTGCACGTGTATTTCCAAGAAAGTTCTTGACGACGTCTTTGAATGTAGCCAAGCATTCTTTTCAAGGTCTGACTAGTACCGTTTTAAATGTTCTCTTTGATGAGCTGTCGAATTTGTGGACCATCAAACACCCCGCCTTGATTTTTTCAATTGACAGTCCGGAAATGCCAAGATGATTTTACTTCAAACAGTCGCCATCATTTTACAATGCTTTTAAAAATTTTTTCATTGAGACCTAGTTTTAATGTGCAGAGGTGGGAATATTATTTTCTTCCTGTCAACAAGTGGCTCCTGTACAATGTTAGGATCTCCAGGGTTTTAAGATCAGATCTCGGAGGCCCATTCGTCTGAACCCAATGCTTCTCTCGAGCTCTGCTATCCCACATACAGAGAAAGCAGGGTATCTTTGTGTATCCACGTTGTTGACCAAGAAGGAAGGACAAACCCTTTTAAGGTCAACACAG
>JACEEZ010002471.1:110000-142500 GCA_016584305.1 Chionoecetes opilio | reverse complement strand
TGTAATTACTTGTTTGTACTTGACCTCGGCCAAACACTACAATTTTAGTCTTACTACCATTAACTTTTAATTTCCACTCGGAACAATAACTATGAAGAGCTGTTAGTGCCTGTTTCATGTTTGCCTCACTACTACATAGTACCACTGTATCGTCTGCATACATCAAAACTAATAAACTTAAATAAACATTCAGAAGATCATTATCGAAATCTAAATAGTTACAATTACATTCAATAAGCTTTTCTTGCAAGTCATTAACATAAAAAGCAAAGAGCAGTGGCGATAGGTTTTTTCCGTGTCTCACACCCGTGTTACACGTAAAAGTGTCAGACAGTTGTTGATCCAGCATTACGCAAGACTTAATATTATTGTACATACTATGAACAACCTTCAACAATTTACCATTAATACCATCCCTAACAAGTTTATACCATAAACCTTCTCTCCACACCATATCAAATGCCTTTTTGTAGTCTACAAACACACAAAACAATTTTATCTTTTTCCATTTAAACAAGTCAATAACACATTTGAGCAAAAACATGTGGTCCAGGGTAGAATATTCCTGCCTAAAACC
The DNA here is from genome assembly GCA_016584305.1 of Chionoecetes opilio. Lineage (NCBI taxonomy): Eukaryota > Metazoa > Arthropoda > Malacostraca > Decapoda > Majidae > Chionoecetes > Chionoecetes opilio. The sequence goes on along the minus strand of JACEEZ010002471.1, from coordinate 141,923 downwards.
TGCCTGCGTTTCATTAATTATATGATTAGCCTCAGAATATTGTTAAAGGCGATCGTTCAGAATGGATGTAAATAATTTTCCCAAACAGCTTAACAAAGTAATTCCCCTGTAATTGTTCGTGTCGTTAGCGTCTCCCTTGTTCTTGTATAACGGCACTATTACCCCAGTCGCCCACTTTGATGGAAAAACACCCGTATCCAATATCTTATTGAATAGTTTGACGTATAAGGGACACAGTAATTCTTGCGTGCATTTAATGTATTCATTATTATATTATCAACACCAGGAGATTTATTATTTTTTAGCTTACTTATGCATCTTTTTATCTCATCAGAAGTGATAGCACTATTCAATAAAGGCGAGTTGTTCTCACCAATGATTTCATAGTTAATGTCCTCGTTATTATAGTCGTCATCATCGGTAAATAGCAATCTAAAATGGTCGTAAAATTCGTCAAGTATAATCTTGCTCTCTTTGTTACTTTGATCACCTTTTAATATTTTCCAATATAACTTTGGATCTTTACTTTTGACTTCTCTTAGTTGTTTTACTATATTGAGATTTTCTTTATTCTTCGCCCTTGTTATTTCTTTCTTGTATTTCTTACTTTTCTCTATCATAGCATTATACGTAGTGACACTTTTATGTTTATTATGTTTATTTTTAGCTTTGTGGTATACTTTTCTAGCAATAAAGCACTGTTTGTCATATCCTTTCATATTAGCATTATTACTCTTTTTTATATATTTGCTCTTGCTAATGTGTGAAAAAATCTTTAAAGCTGGTTCTACTAACACAAGTTTTAACTGGTGAGTTATGTCATCCACAGTCATGTCATCCTCTCCGTCAAGCAGCTCATTCACCCTGTTACCATCCACACTTTCCACGTACTCACTCTTTCTCTCATTTTTCCATCTTCCCGGTCTTACACAAGATGCTTCATTCACTTCACTACTCTCTTTACACGCTTGTCTCACTAGGCAAGAGCATTCTAACACAGTCTGTATACCACAGTGTACATCGGAATACAATGGATTGAATTCTAATACCTTAAATATTTTCACATGCTTAACAATATTGTGCGTACCGATAACGTAATCAATAGTTGTATTGTAGGTGGTTGTGTATTTTCCAATCCCCATATCATAACCAATTCTACCGTTAAATATAACAACATAATTATTTTTACTCACTAGAACTAATTTCTTACCGTAAGAGCTTCTATCAGGTGTACCATCCTGATTGCATATATTCTGTAAACAACTTGAGGAACTTAAAACATAATTAACATCAATTTATGTTGGTAGATTACTAACTGTATCCTCACTGATTTGAGCAACGTCAGACAAAGTGCCAGTATGGGCGTTAAAGTCACCACATACAACATGATAATAGTCAGAATTAGATAGAAATAATTCATCAAGCTCATCAAAGTGTTGTGGCTTGCCATACCGTGAGTGACTGGGAGGAATGTAAACACACGTGATAAACAAGTTTTTCTCTAAACCAACCTCTCGTCCATATACGCATACAGATAGTAAGGTTTCATCACTACTTTTGATTTCTTTCCAACTAAAATTCATAGCGTTTCTTACAGCAATTAAGACACCTCCGGATTTATATCTACTTAAGGCGTTCCTGTTCTTATAGACAATATCAAATCCACTATTTTCCATAACATTCCTTATGTTGTTCATATCGGAATCATCACACTTGGTTTCACACATGCACACTACATCATAATTCATGATAAACACAATAAACTCTTTTAATGATAGTTTAGATTTTAACCCGCAAACATTGATCGTCAAAATGTTAATGCTTAAACTCTGAGTGGTCGTTATGTTGGTCGTAAGACCTTGTGGAGTGGCGCTGCGTGAGTGTGTCGTGGTCTGCTTACGCGTATTACTGCGTGTGTGTTCAAGACTATTGCTTGTTTGAGTCGATGTAGTGTCTTGTTGAGGTGGTGTGTTGTGTATCTCTGTTGTGTCACTTGTGGGTGTTGTGTTTTGTATAGGTACTGCACTACATGTAGGTGTTATGGATTGTATATAAGCTGTTTGACTCACAGTGTTGTATGCAGAGTACTGAACGAGCGCTGGATAGTGCTGTACTCCCGCGCCATCCTTCTTCATCAGGTGATCCAGTTTGAGACGCTTCCAATCAGGTGAATACAAGTGTGTGTGTGTGTGTGTTTTATATTTTTCAGGAGTCTGGTCTCGCATTTTATTCTTTGTCTTCGAGGGTCTTTGCGGCACTTGTATTTTCCGCCCAGAGAAAGGGGTTCGGTTATTTCCCTCCTCTTATCTAGGTCGTAACTTTGTATTTTTATTTTTTTGGATCTGGTCTTATTTTTACGTCCTTTTCATAAGATACCTTTAAGATACTTTTCATAAGATACCTGTACGACTCTTGCGTCCTTGTTCCTGAATTCCCCTCTTGAGAAAATGTGGTTTTGTTTTAGTGCCTTGCGGACAGTGTAGCATCGTCGCTCCGCTGCTCATGTAAGAGACTCATAAATTGTAAAGGGGAATGTTGCAGCGACGATTATTGCCGCTCTATTTATCCTTAACCCCAAATATAAGTCACTCTTATATATTCTTACTGGGTTATTCTTACTAAGTTATAAGGAAAGTTCGATTATGTTAAGTTACCAACAGGACCTTAAAAGCGGTAACTCGATATAACTTTCGATTTAATATGGAAGTTGCGAGGCTGAAAATAGAATTGGTGATAATAATAATAATATTTTCGTACAGAGGTGTGTACGTCAGGAAAGAACCTCAAGCTATAAGGAAAGTTCGATTATGTAACGTTACCAACAGGACTTTAATAATAGTAATTCCATGTAACTATCGATTGACATGGGGAGTTGCGAGGCTGAAAATTGAATTGATGATAATAATAATAATAATAATGATCAACGAACTGGGGTGAAGGAGGGAGAAAGGACGATGGCTGAATATGCTCGTTAAGGTTTATGTTCTGCCTTATTTTGGTGTGTGTCTGGATTGCTTTTGTATCTTGTTTTCTTGTTTTCATGAAGGGAGCCGTGAGTGAGTACACGTTACGATGCTTATAAAAATCAGAAAAATATAAGTAGTGAGTGAGTGAAAATGCATCACTCTACTTGCCTTCTATTTGGCGTGTTCTTTCCATGCTTTTGGTTTGGTTGATATACTTGCCCTTGCAGTCTGTCTTGTGTATGAAGGAAGTTTATGAAGACAGGTTAATAAGGTGTAACAACAGCAGTGGGAATGAGTCAGGCGGGACAAGACCATGTGTGAAGCCTCTTTGAGTTACTTCAAGATGAAAAAAAAGTATGGAATGTGCTCAAAATCTGAATCAAATCATATGACATTTGCTTCGTATGAGTTTTCCATAATACCACAATAGGAGACGCCATGTAGGTGTGCGTGAAAATTGTATATATGTATCGATGGTTGAAGAATGGAGAGAGTATATAGAGTAGAAAAGAAAGGAAGAAAGGAGTAAGGAGAAAGACAGTGTAGAAAGGGATGACAGGATAGAGGGCAGTTCGAGAGGGAGAGAGAGAGAGAGAGAGAGAGAGAGAGAGAGATAGAGAGAGAGAGAGAGAGAGAGAGAGAGAGAGAGAGAGAGAGAGAGAGAGAGAGAGAGAGCGCAGAAGGGATGACAGGATAGGGCAGATAAGATAAGATTTTCATCCTATCTAGACACTTTGGAAGTACCAACTACAAGGTTATTGACTATACAAAGCGCCGCCACGTCAGCATGAACTAGGCGGACTCGAACCGCTGACCGAATGCACAGGGACGCTGCACATTGGGAACTCACGTCTCTACCAACCTTGCCACCCTGACGGGCAGGATAGGGCAAGATAGGGTGAAGTGTAGAAGGAAATAACACGGGAAGTTCAGGTAAGGCAAGAAGGGGAAGTTAAAGTGTTGGGAAGAATTTGCATGAGTAAAAACAGGGTTGGGAGCAGAGAGGGGAAGGAAAAAGTTTGACCGGTAAAAAAGTAGCCACGAAAAGAATACGAATGAGGGAAGGGGAGTGAGGGAAGGAAAAGGAAAAAGAGAAAAAAAAGACGGATGACAAAAAATATAGTCAAGGTTATGTATGTGGAAAGATAGATTTGTATTTTCTGGTTTTATTTTGTCATCTTAAATGACTAACGTATAAATATGATAGTGAAAATAGATGTTTTTAGTATTAAGTGAATGATTTTCGCAAAGGGTTGTATATCCATGACTTTAACCCCTTGAGGCCCAGAACGTAATTTCCATTGTAATTTGGGTATCATTAGACGATTTTTAGTGAATATAAGTAATAATTTATAGCTATGACCTGTTTAGTATCCTTGTCCACTAGCTAATTTGGTATATTCAGTTACTTTTCGTAATGTTATGGCTAACAACAGACAATTTTATATAGCCAAGGAAAGATCAGGGCGTGAAGGGTTGAATAAGTAACTTAGAAATATAATAGTGAAATGCTATTTTAGTATTAAGTGAATGTTTTCCGTCAAGGGCTTAGTATCCATGACTTTTACGAATACGAGTATAGTATATGATTGTGTTTTATCCCGACCCTTTTATCCTTACCCCGCTTAGGTCATGACCCAATACCCGGTTTACGTCAATTATAAGTCTAAATCAATATAATAGAATATATAAACACAAAAACACCCTATTGGCCTAGTATTATTGAAAAGAAAGGAAAAAAATACTTATTGATTTAATAATTTGCCTCTAAATGTGCTCTGCCGTGTTATTCCTGCTTCCTAACGCGGCTCACTGGTATTCCCGCCACTGTAACATCACTGTCGCAAGGGCTGATGCCGCCATTCACGGATCGGTGGCGGAAATATTTTGATGGATTTCTGGGCCGCTGAAAATTGCCGACGATTTTGTTCAAACACGTTTTCCTCATTATACTGCGTAATTATTAGTCTTAGAGAACTGTATAGAAGCAAAGCTATGAAGGTTAATGAGTTATATCCAGTGCTGCAATCCGTAATACATTATCTCATATAGTTTACGAGTAAATTAATGTTTTTGTAAAAAGCGCAGAAGTGCTATTTTCTCGGTTACTTGAACTCAATTTTTTTTTTACTAAAGCTCTTACTATAAAGATCTTAACCAGCTCCATCTTTTACGTTCTGTACTATTTTTGCGAACGCCTCATAGTTTTTGAGTTATTTTACTGGTTACTTTACTTTTAGTAGACAGACAGTATTTTAAGGTGAGGGTATTTAAAAAGTTGCCTTTAGCCTGTGCGAGCTTGGACACGTTCCACATCTTTAGTGTGGACGTCTATTTCCTAGTACAGTATATATTATTTTAGAGCCAACAAAGCATTGATGAGTTGCTTTCTATTACATAAAATATTGTTGTATATAAATTAACTGTGAGTAGTAACCTTTGTGGCCTCTAAGGACGATTATGGTGTGTATTGTTTGAGGAAATAAGTTATTACCGGTACAACAAAGGGTAATGATTTGCCGAAGCCCTCGGGAATACGCTTGAAATATCAATGAAAACACGATGCCGCGAGGAAAATAAATGTCATTGTACAGTTTTCATATAAAAGAATTGCAGTTTTATCAAGTAATCGGCACCATTGAAATGTTTATTATTTTAACATCAAAAGGGACTGGCAAAAAAAAAAAAAAAAAAAAAAAAAAACTAGCTGCCATCCCCTACTATGCAGACAATAAGTATTTTTTTCTTCAAATGGAGATATCTTTTTTTTATAGTGGACTGTAGACTTGTGATATATTTACAAACAAAGCCTATAGCCTCTAGTTTTTATGCAAAGATGATTTTCTTACTTGTGAAAAAACAAAATTGCCCACAGGCGCTACACCTATAGGCGCTACACCTATAGGCGCTCCACCTATAGGCGCTACACCGATAGGCTCCAACGTAACAAAAAACAAAAACAAAAACAGCTTGGCGTTGGTGATTACGGGTTAGCCTCTTATGAAAAACCATTAAGTATTCATACGCGAGTAATGTGAAGGGTTAAGTCAGTGATTCCCAACCTTTACACCTTGGAGGAACCCCTGTAATAATTTTTCATATTCCAAGGAACCCCTATATATAGTATACTAATATATAAATAAATATTTATATATATTATATTTTTAAGAAAAGTTCTTGAGCAATATAATTCATATGAAATCTACAATTACATCACATGTCATGAGAGTTCACACTAATAAGTCAATAATGTTATGACTTACCTTCAGTGTGACACTTGGGCTTGTTTCTCTTTGCGTATCTGTGAAATTCTTGGCCGAATTTTTGACAGACACACACGCAGTTCTTCCTCGACAGACGGAAGACGATTTCTTGATTTGCTTTTAATGACGGTCAGACCTGAGAAAGCTTGTTCTCACAGGTAAGAAGTTGAAAACTGGAGTAAAACATCCAATGCTTTTACTGAGATGACAGGGTACTCTTGCTTTGCTGAAATCCAAAACTTGTCAAGTAATACTTCATTAAGTTTCATTTTCAAGGTTCGATCGCACTGTAGTTCTTCACTCAGTTCTTCCTCTTCTTGCAGACTAAGTAGGTTTTCTGTACTTGGTGAGAACTCAGTGAAGGGGTTTCTCACCCAGTCATACCTATCTGATAACAAGGAGGGGAAGTACTTATGAAGTTTTTCTGACAGTGATCCCAAATAACTTGTAATTAATGGAAGGACATTTTCATATTCAGTCTGAGTTTGAACTTGAAGTAGGAGTGGAAACATTTCGACGTTTCCTCTTGAAAGGTGCTTTTTCCAAACAGCTAGTTTATTCTTAAATGCAAAAAGTTTGTCGGTGGAAGTCAGAATGTTTTCCTTCGCATCCTGCATGCTGGTTTTCAAGTTATTTAAATGTTGATAAATATCTGCTATATATGCTAGTTTCATTTGCCAGTTTGTAGATTCAAGACATTCACAGAAACTGGATTTATTATTCTCTTTGAAGAAAAGCAGCAGTTCCTGTCGCAGCTCGAATACCCTTGTCAAAACTTTACCTCTCGAAAGCCATCGAGCCTCTGTGTGCTGGAGAAGCGTCACGTTATCTTTTTGCATGTTTTCACACAACCTTGCAAATATGCGAGACTTCAGAGGGCGCTGCTTTATAAAGTTAACCATGTTCACAGTTATATCAAGGACTTGTTTTAAATCATCCCTAATAGTTTTTGAAGCCAGAAATTCTCGGTGGAGAAAGCAGTGAGTTGTTATGACTTCAGGGTTTTTTTCTTTCACGCATGATACAAACAAAGCCTTGTACTGAGCCAATTATTGAGGGAGCTCCATCAGTGCAGATTCCAACGCATCGGTACCTTGACAAACCACAATATTCCAGGTAAGAAGACAAGATGTTGAAAATGTCGTGGCCTTTGGTAGTTTCTGGCAGTTCTTTACAGTAAAAATAATTTTCCATTATTTCACCTTCATTTTCAAATCGTACAAATGCCAGCAGCTGAGCTTTACCAGTTATATCAGTTGTCTCATTTACTTGGAGAGCAAAGTTGTTATTTTGCAGTGTTTCAGACAAAATACCAGAAATATTGTTGGACAGGTCATCCACACGCCTACTAATTGTATTATCAGAAACAGGAACCTTGTTTAATTCACTTTCAGCTTCTTCACCTAGCATTGTTCTCACAATTATTTTGCAAGCAGGCATTATTAGGCTTTCTGCAATAGTGTGACTTCATTTTCTTGGCAACTAGCTCAGCCACTAAATAGCTTGCTTCTTGGGCCTTATCACTCACTGATGGTTACCTTCTTTTCAAAAACTTTTCTTTGTTTCTGCTGTGAATCCAAGAGTCTTCGAAAATAATCCACGGTTTTATTTGACAAGTGGCTGTGATTAGTAGTTAAATGTCGCTTTAACTTGGCTGGGGCCATAGCTGTGTTAGCGAGCTTTTTCCCACAAACAATGCACAAAGGAAGTGGACAGTTTTCTTCTCCAGTCCATGTAAAGCCAATGACCAGATAACTGTCATTGTAAAGGCGATTTTTTTTGACATCACTCACTTTTCCTTTACTCGTACTTGGCTGTGGTATTTGTGATTCTTCGTCACTGTCCTCCTCTCCACTGACGTGCTTTCTTTTCAAATATTTGAACATGCTTCAGTCTTTAAAATCCGTATCAAACTAATATTAACTGGTGAGATTAATTAACACATCGTTTCACTCGGTTGCGCAGCTCAAAACTGACTGAAGGAAGATGTGTGAACGGCTGGGCTGGGGCTCGTGACACGTATGATACTCGTACTGGGTTGCGTCACCCTCCTACCCAACCCCTGTGTCGCCAAACTTGCGGAGTAGGAATGAAGGGCGTATCCCGCACCGGCAATAACACTAATTTTTTCTTAATTTTATGCATATTATTTGCTCTCATTACTATATACATTGTACTGACTGACATGTACGAGTATGTTGGTGTCTGGAAAGTGTTTGTGACGTGTTGTTGAGTAGGAATTATGAATTATGAATTAAGATCACTGTCATTTTGTAATAGCGCATAATTATTTTACGGTTTCTCGCGGAACTCCTGGTGATGGTCCGCGGAACCCCAGGGTTCCGCGGAACCCCGGTTGGGAATCACTGGGTTAAGTCATGGTTCCTTTGCTGATAAAGGAACCATGGCGACCATGTGTTTTATTGCCCACCAAGCTACGTGTGAAATTACAATTATACTTAGGAATTTTTGGAACGAGTACTAAATGTATGTAAGGTACGTGAAAAAATAACTAGAAATAAAAAAAATAGTTAAATGAATTTTTATATTACTATACTGTATTATTTCTAGTGTACTATTATTAAAATCGCTTTGTATATTACTGTATTGGACCTCACATATACTTCCCAATGCAATACAAAACTAAATAGTGCCAAACATAGAAAGCAAGACGGTATAATTGCTAGACATAAAAACAAAATGTCTTGTATATTAATGTATCACTATTGAGGCTAGTAGTACCCCGCACTGTTATTGCCAAGGCTATTCCCAGGCATAAACAGTACATAAATTAAGACAGTATAGACGACCAAGTTTAATTCAAATACTCAGTAATTAAATAACCCTTTGCTTACTTGCCTACTGTCTTTTTTTTAAATTAGAATACTCAGGAATTATATGCATCCCTTTAACCTCTTGAGACCCAGAACGTAATTTCCATTGTAATTTGGGTACCATTAGACGATTTTTAGTGACTGTAAGCAAAATTTTATAGATATGAACTGTTTAGTATCCTTGTTCACTAGCTAATTCGATATATGAAGTTACTTTTCGTAATTCTATGGCTCGACAACATCCAATTTTTTTTTATAGCAAAGGAATGATCTGGGCGTGATCTACTGGGGTTAACTACTTGCCTAGTGTCTTTTTTGATTACGGGTGGACTTTTAATTATCTCCCCAACCATCAGCTCACCTCAAGCCTTACTCCGCGGCGTTCTCACGTACCCTGCCTCCTCCTGATGTACTGTAGCTACACTACACCATTATATATATACAGTACCTGCCTCCCAAACAGTCCCGCTATGGCTGCCGGGGCGCATAGTCCCGTTTTCTGGAACAGTAGGTCTCTTGAACACGTCAGGTTAGGGTACGTTAGGTTACGGTTAGGTTAGGTTCCCTAGGCTGTATACGGTATCTTAGTGTGGGAATCACAATGAGGGTATTTTCGAGACAATCCTATGGTTAGTTTCGGAGCAACAGCCAAGGGCCTTCACTCGGAAACCACATACTCGCATAGAGTTGCGGAATGTGCCTCTAGGGGTCTCGTTGTGATGGTGGTGACGTATTAATGGGCTTCCCGTTTTTAGTGTGTTTATGTTAACAGCGCTTTCACACGCATCGGTCGGCAGTGTGGGAAACTTTGAGTATTTGTTGCACTAGTGTTGATATTGCAAATTATTTCATTATCATTATTGTTTTTAAAGGTATTATCATTATTATCATCATTGTCACTATTTATTACTACTACTACAACAACAATAAGACTAGTATTATTGCTGGTACAATTATTATCCCGTGTTGTCTAGTGGCTAGGATACGCGGCTCTCACCCGCGAGGCCCGGGTTCGATTCCCGGCACGGGAAGATATTTTGTCGCTTCCGTGATGTAGTTGCTAGCGTGCCTGGCTACGAATCTGCGGGCCCTGGTTCGAATCCGGGCCAGGACAACTCGGCGACCAGCCATAACAGCTGTTCATCTTCCCTTTCGGGGTTGATAAATGGGTACCTGGGGAAACTTGGGGAAGGTAACTGTGGTATTCCGGATGTCACACTAGCCCTGTGTCCCGGGGTAGCGGGTTCTTACCCACCACAGGCTCAAAGGGCTAATGCCACGGAGATGAACACCAAAGGCCACGCGCAGCCTAGCGTATGCCCCATCTTTACCTTACTAGTATCATTCACTACTCTTATCATTACTACTACTACTACAACTATTGATAACAGGATCGATAGTACTGATATTACTAATGATTATATCAACAGCAATGGTATAATAGTAGTAATGATAGTAATAGCAAGGATTAATTAACAACAATGATAATCGTACTTTTCTACTCGAATGAAATGCTTTAAACCTTAAACGTAATAATGATAATGATAGTAATACTAATGATAAAAAATGATATCAGTAACAAAAAAGAAAAAATGTAGAGACAAATAGCTCGAGGTGCACAAACTTCATCACCACGTGCTTTCCTTTCCCTGATGTTGTTGTCATAAGAGCAGCGTAAACACACCCACGCACACACACGCCCACACACACACACACACACACACACTTCATCACCACGTGCTTTCCTTTCCCTGATGTTGTTGTCATAAGAGCAGCGTAAACACACACACGCACACACACGCCCACACACACACACACACACACACACTTCATCACCACGCGCTTTCCTTTCCCTGATGTTGTTGTCATAAGAGCAGCGTAAACACACACACACACACACACGCCCACACACACACACACACACACACACACACACACACACACACACACACACACACTTCATCACACGTGCTTTCCTTTCCCTGATGTGTTGTCATAAGAGCAGCGTAACCACCCACACACACACACACGCCCACACAACACACACACACACACACACACACACACACACACACCACACACACACACACCAACCCACACTTCATCACCACGTGCTTTCCTTTCCCTGATGTTGTTGTCATAAGAGCAGCGTAAACACACACACACACACACACACGCCCCAACACACACACACACACACACACACACACACACACTTCATTACCACGTGCTTTCCTTTCCCTGATGTTGTTGTCATAAGAGCAGCGTAACCACCCACACACACACACACACCCACACACACACACACACACACACACACACACACACACACACACACACACACACACACACACACACACACACTTCATCACCACGTGCTTTCCTTTCCCTGATGTTGTTGTCATAAGAGCAGCGTAAACACACACACACACACACGCCCACACACACACACACACACTTCATCACCACGTGCTTTCCTTTTCCTGATGTTGTTGTCATAAGAGCCCGCGTAAACAACCTCCCCCCCCCCACACACACCCACCACAAACCACACACACCCACACAGACACACACCAACACCCACACCCATACCACACATACACACCACACACCCACACACCACACACACACACACCCACACCCACACACAGACACACACACACCACCCCACACCCACACACACACACCCCACACACACACCCACCACCCACACACCCACCCACACACACACACACAACCACACACCCACACCCACACACCCACCCACACACCCATACACACAGACACACAGACACACACACACCCACACACACACCCACCCACACCCCACACCCACACACACCCACACCCACACACCCACACCACCCACCATACACACACACACACACACCCACACCCACACCCACCCACACCCACACCCACACACACACACACCCCCACACCCACACACACCACACACACACACACACACACACACACGACACACACACACACACACACAACCACACACACACACACACACACACACACACACACAGACACACGACACACAGACCCACAGACACCCACACCCCCACACCCCCACACACACACACACAGACCCCCAAACCATACACAACACACCACACAGAACAAAGAACAACACACACACACACACAGACACAAAAACAGACACACACACACCCACACACCAAACCACACACACACACCACACAGACACACACAGACAACACAAAAACACAACCCCAAAACCACACACACAACACACCACACACACCACACCCACCCCCCCACACACACACACACACACAGACACACACAGCCCCACAGAAACACCACCCCAACAAAAACCCACACACAGACACAAACAGACACACACAGAAAACACACACACACACACACACACACACAACCACGCACACACACACAACACACACACAACACACACACACACACACACGAGTAAATACAAACAAAGACACACAAGAATTATAAAAGCAGAAGGGGGGGAAGGAGGAGTTTCTCCACCCAGGGCATGTATTTTTTTTTTTTTTTGCGGCGTTAATGCGTAAAAATATGAAACGTAAAATTTAGTGGAATACGTGTTAAAAAATATAGTAGTAGTAACGGAAGTAGTCGTTACTTTAAATTTATTATTATCAAAGCCCGTGTCTCTCAACCCAAAAAAAAAAGGTGGGATTGAAGGGAAAAAAATAGAAAAAAAAGGGGAAAAAAAAAGATGAGCCAATTGTGACCCTTAGAGAGCAAGGGGTGATGGTACAAACCGGAGGGGAAAAATTGGCCCGCACAACCAAAGGCGTATTAACGGGCACTTTTGCCATGAGCAGGTCATGAGCAGTTTTCACGAGCTGCTAACGAAACTATCACACGATGATCGTGTTTGATGAGAAAAATTTGAAATTCGACTTTGATCGGAAAATATGACCAAACAACAAAAAAAAAACAACAAACACAGTGTTGGAAGGTAGCCGATGCCGCTACCCCTACAAGCAAAACTGAAGATATTGGAGCTCTGACGGTACTAAAGGGAAAGAAGAGGAGAATGGAACGCGCAAAAAAATATAGGAAAGGGAAAGTTTTGGTCTCGCAATTGGTTGAAGAGGGACGGGGGGCACCCAGTAAAGAATCTGCCCGGGAACTAGCATGGAGGACAAAAGGGGTATAGGAACTGGAGCGATTGGACAGACGTCAGTTTTTGAGGTGAGAGCTTATAAGCCCAGCAATAAGACAAGAACCAATTGGGGGTGCGGTACTGCTGAGGAACGGCTTGCCTTTCCCTTACGGCACCTAGCAAGGTCAGACTTATGTGTAATGCTTTTGTTGTTAAAAATTTATAGTATTATTTATGTGTGCCCTACCCCCCCTTCCCACAAAACAAGTTTGGGGCCCTGGGGGAATGGGGGAAATTTTTGGCGGGGGTACAAAATTGCGTCGCTCCCACTTTTTTTGAAGTTGTTTAAAAAAAATTCCCAGATGTGGGGAATATTCAGGATTTCTTTTTGAGCCCAGAAAAGTGTAAAAACCTGACGATCCCAAGAATGATGATCGAAGTGTCGGAAACCCAACCCAAGCGGGGGTTTAGGTTATATTTTTTTGGGTTAGGTTGGGTTTTAATTTTTGGTGGTTTGGGTTAGTTTTGGTTAGATAGGTTATCGGGGGGTCAACCCCCCCGCGGTTAGGTTAGGTTTAATTTGGTCAGCAAATTTCTCTAGATATAAGGAAATTAGCCTAGATTGGGAAATTTTTACCCCCTTACCCAGCTTCAAATTACGGTTTTTCCACATTTTGAAGGGGAAAAAACCAGAAAGGGCCCCCCAAAATGTTTGGGGGAATGGGGGTTTGGGGCAAACCAAAATTACCAATTATATTGGATTTTACATTTTGGGGGGTGCGTTTTTACCTTTTTTTTTTCTTTATTAATATTTTAGGTTAAAATGAACCCATGGGAGGGGGGATTTTTCTCTATCATGTATTTAATTGGTTTAGGGGATTTTAGGGAAAAATTTTTTAAAATTTAGGGGGGAAATTTTTTCTTTTTGTAAGGTATTGGTTTTTTTGGAAACATTCAAAAAAGACAAAAATTTTATGTATTTAAAAAAAAATAATTTTTTTAAATTTTTTTTTTTAGGGAAAAACACCTCCCGAAAAAATCCGGGCACGGGTTTTTCATCTTTTAACCAAAAAAATGTTTATTTTATTTTCCTCAAAAAATACAGAGTCCTAACCAGTTGGGGGCAGCCCCCCCCTTTTCCCAGACTAATGGGTTACCCACTATGGCCTGCAATGAAAAATAGGGTCCCTAATCAAGATGAATGGGGGTTTGGGGCAGGGTTTCCACAAAGGGGGGGAAAAAAAATTTTTTTTTCCCTTTTGGGGCCGGATGGGAAAAAGTTTTGGGTAAGCCCAAAGGGGCTAGTTTTTATGATTAAGGGCCTTCAGGTTTCCTTTCCCATAGAAAAATTTTTTTTGTATTTGGGTGGGCAAAGGGGGAGGGCCCATAGGGGGATTGGGGAAAATACCCAAAAAAGGGCCCCCTGAAAATAATATCTAAGGGCCTCCCCGGGAAAAAAGTTTTTTTAGAAAATCCTTTTAAAAGGCAATACCTTTAAAAACAATTTTAGAAACCTTCGGGAAAATTGCCAGAACTTAATTTAAAATAATTGGGAAAAGAAGGGTTTTCAAAAAACTTTATTGAAGGGGTTTCAAAAAAAACCCATCAAAAAAACCAGAAGTTGCTTACAGATTTTTTTAAAAATAAAGGAGGTTCCCCTCAACCCCAGAGGTAAGGGGGGAAAATTGAAATGAAGGAGGGGCCCAAAGGGAAAACCATGAATTGCCTGGGAAATTCAGTCAATAGAAGGCCCCGCAGGAGCCCATGATGTAGGGAACCCCTTCTCAGTTTTTAACTAAAAATGCCCCGGGCAAAATTTTTATAGCTTTAGGTGTAAGTTTTTAAACTTTTTTTTTCCCCTTATGACCTTTCCCCCTTTAAGTTCTTCATGGTGTATATTTAATTTTTTATTTAGAAAGAAACTTTTAGTAGTAAATACAAACTTTTTTTAAAAGGGTATAAATTTTAAAATTTCAATTTTTTAGAATTCTTTAAAAGGTAAATACAAACTATTTTAATTTTTGGGAAGCATTTTAAGAAATTTTATTAAAAAACGTAACCAAAAATACAAAAAAATTTTTGTTTTTTTTTTTTCAGATCTACTTTTCATAAAATTCTGAGTTCTGATCCACTGTTTTAAAGCCTCGTTTTAGTTTTTTCAAGAAACACTGTCAGTTTTGCTAGCATGAAAGTGCTTTTTTGGTGGAATTCCCCACCCACTTGCCCACTATAATACCGCAGCTACCCAGTCTTCCTTTTGGGGGGTTCCTACTTTTTTTTAAAATATGACAAACTTCTGCACGGGTTTGAAGTAGTGTTGCTAACTGTATGACACGGCCACACGTAAATCTTTGTTAAAAAGGGTGTATTGAACCCTTTCCCAGGACGGGCTGGTCCGGGTTGGACTGGCGGGTTTCCCTGGCGTTTTTGTTGGCCCAAATTGAAGTGGAGTGGTGGAGCTCTGATGGAGGGGGGTTTTGGGTGTGGCTGTGAAGGGGGGGTTTTGGTAAGGGTCAGTCGGTTTAGTCCCAGTTGGTATATTACTTTTATCACTTGTGTAAGAATCGATGGCACTACCATAACTTCTTTCAGACCCCTGTGTTCTTTGGCGGGGAAAGCGTTTTGGTACAACAACATATCGTATTTCCCAAAAACTTCCCTTAAAAAAAACATTTATGTGCGGGTTTCCTTTTTGTGAGGCCAAATAAAAGAAACTAATAGAAAAAAAAAAAAAGTATCTCCCCAAAAAACTTGGCTTTTTATATATAACACTATTGACACGAAACATTACCCGTCTCCCTTTGGGGAAAGTTTGTGATGTGAAGAACCACATGCTCCTTTTTCATCACTGGGGGTGCCCCCTATCCCTTTTACTGGGGTTTTGGGGTCTTGTGGTTTTTAAAATGGTTTTTTAAAGTTACTAAAGTAACTATGTACCACACACTTTTTCAGATTTTTCTTCCCTTTATTTTGTTTGAAGTATCTTACCAAGAATATTGGAAAAAAAAATTTGGTTCCGGGGAATCACAAACCCGGGTTACTTTTCACATGTGTTTACCCATCGCGACACAATGGTTCTACTACCCCGCACCGTGATGTTTAAAAAATCGAAAACCAGATAAAAAGGTTAAAAGGCATGGACGGTACCGCAGAGTTTACTAACGTCACTGGAAAAATATAAAAATTTTCAAACCACCAACCAACCTAAAACCCACCGCTTAACCCTTTGTGTGACGGACGGCCCAACCTAACGTCGTACATTTTTCCCTGGGACGGCCCCCTAACCTAAAAAAGGTCCTCCAGGACGCATACCAGACGTCGAACTTTTTGAAAGCCACTACACTTTTTTAACGCCGGAAAAGCCATCTAACTTTTAGAAGGGTCGCTGTTTAGTAAACAAAATTGTCGACGGGCGAGGCGACGGGAAACAGTGAGAATTATTATTTAAATTATAATTTGTTTTTGTGAAAAAAGTATTGGGAAACCCGCCATAGCAAAAGGGACATTTTCTATCGATTGGTGGGATGCCGGGGGTTTTTCCCTGATTTGGGGGGAACGATTGGGTCCAGCCACGGGGGTGATACGCGAGTCCGGACCTCCGTCATCGTGCTCGGCGGGATTCCCGGCCCCAGGGATTCGATTCCGGGGGCCTGGGCTCACCTCACGTGCGTTGGATGGCCAAAAGGGGTGTTGTGTGAAGATCTACCCCTTCGGGGACTGGCAAACCCATGCCGGGGAGCGCCGGCATCCTTTGGTACGAAGTTCATCGTCTCGGCACGTCCCGCTGGTACGCCCGCGGGCCCCCATCGGCCCCTGCGAACGAACCCGGCCCTCGAAGGGGTTTTTCGGGTAGAGGAAAGTCCCCGCCAAGGCGTGCCACGGCTTCGCGCGACCCCTTTGTGGTATTTTAGTGAGAGGGGCCCCGTCCGTTGGGGTTCTTGACGAGGATTATTTGTGGGGGAAAAAAGCGGGATGATCGAGGCCCTCAGCTCCAATGAGGGTCGGAAGACCCCCCAAGCGGGCCGTCGTTTATCTCAAAGGGGATTGCCGCAGAAGACCCTCCCCTGACCTGGACCAAGCGTCGCGAAAGTTCTTTGACCCCGGGGGTCGACAACGGCTTCCCGGAGACCGACCGGCGGGGGTGGCCCCCGAGACCCTCGCTACGTCGCCGCAGCCCCCAAAGTCAACGGCATGGGTACTGAACGACTTTGCCGAGCGTGGCGTCGCCCTGAGGAAGACTAAATTTTTACCCCCACAAGGAGAGGACCAGAAGAGTACCCCGCAGGTGGTGGGGGCACCGGGAAGATTCCCCCACGCCAACAAGAGCACCGTCCCCGGCCTCAGATTTTTTAAAATCGGAAAATAAGTGTCACCCAGTGGCAGTGGCAATGAAGGGCTGGCGTTTGGGGGGATCGTGGTCTGTGTACTTTTTTGGACGCCCGGGTTTGTAAGGTTTTGAAGCGTACGCTCCAGTTTCCGTGGGGTCTGGGGTGTGGGGTATAGGTGGATACTGGAAATAAATATGGTTCTCAAGCAGCCTAGGCGGTTTTTTTTTTTTTTCTGCGTCCAGCCCCGAATACCCATCCGGGTAAACCCCGGGAGGCCCTGGCTTGTGTAGGGCCCGGCGGCCGGCCGGGTGTGGGGCTCAACCATTGGTTTAAGGCTCACATTTTCGATGGTGGCCAGGGGATCGTCTCGTGAATTTGCCGTGGTGGGAATCACGAGGCGGTGCGGGCGGCTCCTGCGCCCCGCCTCCAGCCCCCAGCGGCGCCTCTGCGCCCCTCCAGTCCCGGGGGGCTCCCCCGGGGTGGAGTGCCGGGGAGGTTCCCTCACTTTCCCCCGGCCGGGCGGTACCCCCAGACCCCCCCGGAGCCGGGGGCGGAGCGCCGATAGTGTTCCGGCTTGGCCCGGGGGGCCCCACAGGCTAAAGCGCCCTTTTGAGGACGTGTATGGCTAGTGGCTACGTTTTGTTTTTGTTCTCGTGTGTAACTGTGCGTAAAATTAAAAAGCACTTGGGTTAAAAGTTTGGCCAGGAAGCCCCCAAAAAAAGGGTTATGCTTTTTAAATGTATAATTTAAATGCGATGAGGCACGGCTAAATATTTATTTTTCGGGGTGAAACTTGTATGTGATGTTTTTTGGCTAATACGAACAGAAAATCAACTGAAAAATAAGTGTCCCCCTATTCATCATGTACTACCCTGTCCTTATGCAAGTCAATACCCGTAAAAAAAATGCAAAAACAGATATACCCTATAAAAATAACTGTACCATCCCCTAATGTAATGATTGAATTTCTCAAATAAGTAGTAGCGACAAGGGTTTTCCGAGCTAGGCCTCGAGGGGCACAGCATCCATCAGAAAAGAAAGTGACTGGAATGGCTCCACTTCGGAAGTATTCTCCTTCAGAGCCCCCTTTTCAGATTTATCTGGCCAATTCCCTCCGAAAAAAGACCCATGATGTTTAATTGGTCATCACTGCATCTGCAAAATGAATCCCAAATTCGAGCAGAATGCGGTGTTTTTTCTCAAATTCCCCCCTAATTTTGACAGCCTTCTTTTGTGTATAAAGTTTTTTATTTGGTTTTTTTAGTTGGGTATTCTTTTTTTATCAAAAAAAAATATAAATAAAGCCAATAACTGAGGGTCGCATGAAAGTAGTCACAAAAAGGCTAGAAAAAAAACACGGGATTTTAGGAGGTTGAAATTTAACCCCCACTTGGTTGGTAAAAGTTCGTTAGTGAGCCATCAAAATTTCGAGGTGAAACTCTTTTTTTTTGAAAGTTCGATGTTTTTGGGTTTAATCTGATATCCGTTTTTTGGGAAAACACTATAGTATTTTTGACATACCCCTTCCCTTTTTTCCCCCTCACGCCCAAGAAATAGTGATTTCCCATGAAAAGGGAAAAATGAAACTAAACAAAAACATCAAAATCTATCACGAAAAGGTTGTTTTGTCAAAAACATATTGTCTCTGATCCAAAACTGGATAAAAAGGGGGTAGAGTTCTTTACAAACCTTGGCGGCCACGGTGTTTGGGCTAATATTTTACGCCCGCCCTTTGGGTTTTGAGACAAATTCAGGGGCGAAAACCTTTTTTTATAGATTTCATGTGTTTTTAATTTTTCCGTGTTCTTTCATGGAAATCATAGTTTGTGGAGCGTGAAGGGGGAGACAGGAACAAAAAAAAAAAACAAAAAACTATGCTTTCCAAGACAACATATATTAGATTAATTCATTTAAATCACATCAAAAAAATCAGAAAAAAATAGTTTTCATTTTCTCACAGAAATCACACCATTACATCATTAAAATGCATGCAGAGCCTGATCTGTTTCAGGTTTCGATTTAAAACAAAAAATTCAACATAGAATTTTTTTAAATAATACGTTTTAGTGGGTGTAGCCTTGTAGGTTTTGGTCAGGTAAAGTAAGGTTTGGTTAGCTAGGTTTGGGCCCGGTCCACCCAGATATGCCAAAAACCGGGTTTTTGGGAAAAAGTAATCAAAAAACCTTTGGGGGCCAATCAAAAACATTTGGCACCATCTGGCGAGGGGAATCATACAGACCTGAGTGCGGGTTTTGCCCAAAAGATCAAACGTCCTAATAAAGCGGGCTTGTTGTATGGAGATAGCTTTTTTTGCAAAAAAAAGGGAAAAAAAAAAAAAATTATACATTGTGTTTAAAATTTGGTTGCTTTCCCTTAAAACCCATAAGGTAGGGTTTGGTTTTATTTAAAACCCATAAAGGGTTTGGTTGCTTTTCCCTTAAAAAACCATAAGGTTTGGTTAGGTTTTAATTAATTTTTTTTTTTTTGGGGGGGGGGGTTGTGCAAAAAAACAACATCTCCCTTTGAACAAAAACCCCTTTTTTGGCCCAGAAAAATGTTGGGGTCCTGGAAAACGCCGCGAAACTTCGCCATTTTTTAACCAAAAATTTTTCATAGTCTATATGGAAAAACCCTGTCGTTGTACCTCAGCCCGAGTTTAATTGACTACTAGAGTACGAAACGACACCAGGATGACGAAAATACTCCCAAAATATGACAAATAAAAAACTTTAATTCATATACCAAATTAAGGGTTTTTTTTAGGTCAAAGGTTTTATTTTATTTTCCAAAAGGGGTTTTTTTTATAAATTTGGGGACCCGGTTGCTTATTGTTAAACAGGTATTAGTTAGCAAATCAGGATATATTTTTTAGCTGGTAAATTTTTATTTTATCCTAGTCCGCAGTTATACCTATAGGTTACTTTTAACGTTTTTGTGGACTTTTTCAACCGCAGTAATTCCAGCAAGTCTGGGAAAAACTGCTCGGAGTTTACAGGCGATGTGGTGTAAATTTTCTTTTTTAAAATTTTTTTTTGATATAAAGGGCTATAAATGTTCCCTATTGTAGGATGTTTCGGGAAATAAGTAATCAGTATGCTTTCCATTGTCTGTCCGTCAGCAGGCTTTGAGTCTTTTGGAGGCCGTGGAAGCGGGGGTTTTAATTTCCGGTGTTTGTGGACCTTGCTTTTAAAAAATTTTCGAGATTTTAGATTTTGGGCTTTTTGTATAAAAAAAAATTAGCATCCCCTAATTTCAGCCTTTAAACAAAAAAAGTTTTGCTCATGAAATGACGAGCAAAAAAAGTTCGAAGTAGTTCCCCGTCTGCTCAACCAAACAGGCTTTGGTTGAGCAAAATCCTCAAAACTGCTCAGTGAAATCTGCTCACTGAGCAGAATAGTGCCCGTGTAATAGCCGCTTAACGAATGACTGAGATCATGGAAGAAGGAGGAAGAGGAGAAGAAGAAGGAAGAAGAATGATAGAGGAGGAGATAGGGAAGAATAATGGAAGAAGAAGAGAATGGAAGAAAAAGAGAATGGAAGAGAAGAGAATGGAAGAAGGAGGAAGAGGAGGAGGAGAAAGAGGAAAAGAATAAGAAAGGCGGGTTGGTGGGGGGGGAGAATCTCTTTAAAATCGATTGAGTAAATACACCCTGGCTCGGGAGATCAAGGTTATGGGTAGAGGTGCCTTTTAATAAATCTGTGTAGTGACGCCTCGGCGCTGCGATCTGATCTTTGCCGAAGGGCCGGGCAATGCACTGGAGGAGGAGGAGGAGGAGGAGGAGGACGAGGAGGAGGAGGAGGAGGACGAGGAGGACGAGGAGGAGGAGGCGGACGAGGAGGAGGAGGACGAGGAGGAGGAGGACGAGGAGGACGAGGACGAAGAGGAGAAGGACGAGGAGGAGGAGGAGGAGGACGAGGAGGAGGAGGACGAGGAGGAGGAGGAGGACGAGGAGAAGGAGGATGACGAGGAGGAGGAGGACGAGGAGGAGGAGGACGAGGACGAGGAGGAGGAGGACGAGGAGGAGGAGGACGTGGAGGAGGAGGACGAGGAGGAGGAGGACATATACCAGGAGACCTATAGCGAGGGTATCTGCTGAACTACATACTACTAACTATCAACTACATGTAAGAGGACAGTTGGAAAAGGATACCATGTCCCTAAAGAAGATAGGAACATGGAAGTTTCGTAGTGAGAATGATAGGATATGAAGTATGCTAAGTACAACTACCACTAACACTAATCGATCCGGGGAATGTTAATGCTATAACTCGCGGGGCAATATCACAACATACTCCTATGCTTTAAGAGAAAAATATTACGTAGAGCCGAAGTAATCAAGTTGGGCAGCTGATACTAATAATTTACCTAGTTTAGTAGTTTAGTAGTAGTAGGAGGAGGTGGAGGAAAAGGAAGAGGAGCATTGTGTAGATAAGGGCAGGAAACCCACGTACAGGAATATTAACACCGCAACGCTACCATTTCTAGACAGCGTTCCCGCCCCTCACTGACGACGAACAAGGGGATCCATTTCCCTCCCCAGTCAAGTCTCCGCAATGCCCTCAAACAAACCAACGCAACAACGCTTGATAACACCGGTAATTATAAACGGCCCACTGGATAACACTTTTTTTTTTATATCACAAAGGACTGGCCAAGGGCAAAAAAAAAAGTAACAAAAAGCCTGCTTTATGGAAATCAGTCAATCAATCATTGGGGGCATACGCCGGGGGGCGCGTCGCCTCGCCCACCCTACGACGCCACTCCCGGGGGTCACCTCGCGCGAGTTCCCATGCAGGCTCCTTTCCCATACCAAGCAGCTCTCGACAAGAAACATCAACTTGCCCCAGCCACGAGCTTTGTGGGCGCCCCCTTGGCCTCCTCCACGCCGGATTGTTTCCTACAGATACAACCCGATGGGAAGGATCGGTTTCAGGGTAGCGTGCCACATGCCCATATAGCCGAAGTTGGCGCTGACGGACTATGCAGGTAATAGGCCTCGATTCAGTCTCACGGTGCAATCGCTGATTTGACACGTAATCATCCCAGCGATACCCCATGATTCTGCGAAGACACTTATTACCAAAGGCATTGATTCGTCTCTTCAAGTCACTATTTAGTGTCCATGTCTCACAACCATAGAGTAAGACAGGGATCACAAGCGACTTGAAGATCCGGATCTTTGTCCTCCTGCACAGGTACCGACAACGCCAAATACTCCCGCTGAGCGAGTCCATAACACCGTGGGCTATGCCAATCCGCCGTAAGACTTCTTGACGTGACCCGCCGTCATTATGGACTGCGCTACCAAGGTATGTAAAACTTTCCAAGATCTCAATGTCCTCGCCACACGCATGAACAGACTGTACTGCTTCATCTAGTAAGTCTCCAAATACCTGGACCTTGGTCTTGAGCCAGGAGACCTCAAGTCCCAAAGGCTTTGCCTCCTCGTGCAGCGCCTCGAGAGTCATCACCAGGACCTCCAGCGACTCAGCAAAGGTTACTGCATCATCGGCAAAAACAAGATCAGTGATCTTGGTGTTGCCGACGGATTCTCCACAATCACTTTGATCTACAACCTTGTCCAATACCCAGTCCATACAAGCGTTGAAAAGTGATGGGGCAAGTCCCAAAGGCTTTGCCTCCTCGTGCAGCGCCTCGAGAGCCATCACCAGGACCTCCAGCGACTCAGCAAAGATTACTGCATCATCGGCAAAAACAAGATCAGTGATCTTGGTGTTGCCGACGGATGCTCCACAATCACTTTGATCTACAACCTTGTCCAATACCCAGTCCATACAAGCGTTGAAAAGTGATGGGGCAAGGACGCACCCTTGCCTCACTCCTGTATTCACAGGAAAGAAGCTGGATACACCTGCCCCACACTTCACAGCACTCTCAGTCCCAGAATACAGACCAGTTATCAAACCAATAGTCCTTGCAGGAATCCCTCGAAGTCGCAGAAGATCCCAGAGTGACTCACGATGCACTGAGTCAAACGCCTTCTTGAGATCAACATAGGCTGCAAGCATCCCCTGTCGAAACTCACGTCGGCGTTCCACCAGGACACGAAGCGCTAGGATACGGTCCGTTGTTGACTTACCAGGCGTGAACCCAGACTGCTGAGGTCTCTGATGCTTCGCCACATGACTGCGAATTCGTGTCCGCAATAGATGGGCAAGCACCTTGCCTGGTACGCTGAGCAGTGTAATACCGCGGTAATTGTTGCAGTCCTGACGGTCCCCTTTCCCTTTCCAGATAGGGACGACCAGCCCCCTTTTCCAGTCAGGAGGAATGGTACCTGATTGCCACACGGCAGTCAGGACAGCATGCAACCCGCGGATCATGGCCTCACCCCCAGCTTTGAGGAGCTCCGCACTGATATTACAAACACCAGCTGCCTTTACACCCTTCAACTTTGCTACAGCCTCTCTGACTTCGTCAAGAGAGGGTGCGGTTTCGTCAATGGGAGGATCGGCATCCACTGCCTGTAACCCAGTGGTGTGAAACTGCTCAGTTGGAGGGTCCACCGTGAACAACTGCCCAAAGTACTCAGCCCAACGAGCCATCTGCCCATCCATGTCCGACACGAGGCGCCCATCTGCTGTTCGAATAGCACTCGCCCGAGAAGGAGACTTGGAAAGGAGCTTCTTCAGGGCTTGGTAGGCGGGTCGGAGGTCATTAGCGTTCAAATGACCCTCGACATCCTCAGCGAGACTCCTGACATACCTCTCCTTGTCTCTCCTCAGGAGGGTTCTAGTCCGGCGTGACAGAGCCCTGTGCTTTTATGGAAAGACTCATATATATCTGAATTCAATCAAATTTGTGGCCGACAGTTATTAAATTACAAAATATTCACGCAATTGATGTAATAAAAGACGAAAATTATAATCAACGGATTCAAACGAATATTGTTTTTTGTTTGACAAAAGTGTATTTATTCATGTACTAGCCGCAAAGCCGCCCTCCGGGCGGACTTTTTGGCTAGCTCCTGCGGAGGGCTATTGGTGGGCCTTTGGCCCACCACCTGTGTTTGGTGGGCCTTCAGCCCACCAAACATGGACTCTCCAGATAGCCCCTTCTAACTTTCCTGAAATCATGGATGTAGAAATGTATGTATTCCCCCCACCCATTCACTCACCCATTACCCATCACCCCCCACCCATTCACTCACCCATTACCCATCACCCCCACCCATTCACTCACCCATTACCCATCACCCCCCACCCATTCACTCTCCCATTACCCATCACCACACACCCATTCACTCACCCATTACCCATCACCACACACCCATTCACTCACCCATTACCCATCACCCCCCACCCATTCACTCACCCATTACCCATCACCCCCCACCCATTCACTCACCCATTACCCATCACCACACACCCATTCACTCACCCATTACCCATCACCCCCCACCCATTACCCATCACCCCCCACCCATTCACTCACCCATTACCCATCGCCCTTCACCCATTCACTCACCCATTACCCATCACCCCCTACCCATTCACTCACCCATTACCCATCACCACACACCCATTCACTCACCCATTACCCATCACCACACACCCATTCACTCACCCATTACCCATCACCCACCCATTCACTCACCCATTACCCATCACCACACACCCATTCACTCACCCATTACCCATCACCCCCCACCCATTCACTCACCCATTACCCATCACCACACACCCATTCACTCACCCATTACCCATCACCCCCCACCCATTCACTCACCCCCCACCCATTCACTTACCCATTACCCATCACCACACACCCATTCACTCACCCATTACCCATCACCCCCCACCCATTCACTCACCCATTACCCATCACCACACACCCATTCACTCACCCATTACCCATCACCCCCCACCCATTCACTCACCCATTACCCATCACCACACACCCATTCACTCACCCATTACCCATCACCCCCCACCTATTCCCTCACCCATCACCCGTCACCCCCAACCCATCACCCCCCACCCATTCACTCACCCATCACCCCACACCCATTACCCATCACCTCACCCATTCACTCACCCATTACCCATCACCCTACATCAAGGCTTCCTCAATTCTCGCAACCCACTTTTGTTTTCACAATTCTCGCTAATAGGCTGCTAAAAAAAAAAAAAAAAAACGTGATCGGATCATCTCATAAGTGGGCTTATGACCTTCCCCTGGTCAACCTGATTCCAAAAATGTGCCATATGAGGTGTTTGCGCCACGGGGGGCGGAACCTATACCACACACACACACACACACACACACACACACACACAGACAGACAGACAGACAGACACACTTTCGCTTATATTATTATAGATATATTTGCCTTTTTCTTATTTTGACATATTTTATTATTTATTCACTTATCATATCCTTAGGACTGCTCTGACATTCACTATCGCAAATAATCTCTGTCGCTCCAAGAAGCTTAAACGTGAGTCAGAGCTTAATGGCGGAAATGGTGATATTATTATTGATAAGGATAATGATGAAAATCTTAAAAAGGATGATATGAATAGCACTTGCAATAATAATAACAATGCCAATGACAATAATGTTGATAGTAAATAATCATAATAATTATAACGATGATAATAGTAAAACAATATTTATTAATGACACTAACAATGATACCACTATAGTCTATTCACTTAAGCTGGATTCCTGGGAGCGGCTCGATGCCTAGGCGAGTATGTAACGACGCCGCTGATTGGCTGATAGCCTCGGGCAGGGTGGCGATGGTGGTGGTACTTGCCTTGCCGCAACCCAAAACCTTTGCATTGCCTCAGAAAAATATTCATATTTCTTGGCTTTACTCATCTCTTACACAAGATAGGCCTATTTTATTTGCATCAGTAAATCAGGCAGTGATTGTTCAACAACAATACGCCATTCATAACTCAATAGGGTAAAAAATAAAGTCATGACTGACTATCACAAGAGTAGGCGGACTTTTAGGTTTTCAGTGCATTGAAATGTTGTACTCCTACCCGATATAACCAAGCTACCAGATAATAGTTATGAAAGCTGAGTTTACCATCGTGTTCATAATACATTGCTGCATATCATGAGTATAAAAAAAATACAGTAAGACTACACTAATATTAAGATAATTAAAGGAAAGTAAAAGAGTGTATAAATATTATTTCTTGCTTATTTTGCTTCAACTCGCTCTAACTCCATAAGTTTTGGTCACATTCAATTTTCAAGAACTGTTTCAAAATTCTTATACTTTTCCGCTTCCTGTGGTATGTAGCACGTACCAATAAGGAAAAGAGTAGGTGGTCAAAATGGCTAAGAAAGTTAAAACTACTACTGCAAACTGGCACAGTGACGGGTGAGCATTGCTCCCTATATAGGAGAGACTGTTTTCGGGAGAGCTATCAGAGGCTCCACCCGTCACGGCACCAGTTTGAAACAGTTTAACTTTCTTAGCCATTTTGACCACCTACTCTTTTCCTTATTGGTACGTGCTACATACCACAGGAAGCGGAAAAGTATAAGGATTTTGAAACAGTTCTTGAAAATTGAATGTGACCAAAACATATGGAGTTAGAGCGAGTTGAAGCAAAATAAGCAAGAAATAATGTTTATACACTCTTTTACTTTCCTTTAATTATCTTAATATTAGTGTAGTCTTACTGTAATTTTTTTATGCTCATGATATGCAGCAATGTATTATGAACACGATGGTAGGCTCAGCTTTCATAACTATTATCTGGTAGCTTGGCTATATCGGGTAGGAGTACAACATTTCAATGCACTGAAAACCTAAAAGTCCGCCTACTCTTGTGATAGTCAGTCATGACTTTATTTTTTACCCTATTGAGTTATGAATGGCGTGTTGTTGTTGAACAATCACTGCCTGATTTACTGATGCAAACAAAATAGGCCTATCTTGTGTAAGAGATGAGTAAAGCCAAGAAATATGAATATTTTTCTGAGGCAACGCAAGGGTTTTGGGTTGCGGCTAGGCAAGTACCACCACCATCACCACCCAGCCCGAGTCTATCAGCCAATCAGCGACGTCGTTACATACTCGCCTAGGCATCGAGCCGCTCCCAGCCCAGGAATCCAGGCTTAAGTGAATAGACTATAGTATAGTAACAACACTGCTATGAGGACGTTGTGACAGGTGGTGGCAGGTGGTGAAGGACACACGGACTGAGGAATAAATGTTAATAAATGTTGTATTCCACTGAAGCAGCCTTTGGGCGAGGCTGAGCAAGGATGATATATTACCTACACATTTCTCAACGAGTGTTCCCTACATCATCTACATACATACAATAATAATGATAATATAAATAATGATCATAAAATAATAATGATAATGATGATAATAATACTAATACTAATGATACTAATAATAACAATGGTAAAATAATATAATCATACTATAATTCACCACACACACACACACACACACACACACACACACACACACACACACACACACACACACACACACACACACACACACACACACACACACACACACACACACACACACACACACACACACACACACACACACACACACACACACACACACACACACACACACACACACACACACACACACACACACACACACACACACACACACACACACACACACACACACACACACACACACACACACACACACACACACACACACACACACACACACACACTCCTGCCACTGGTTTGCAGTTAACTCTCCTGCCGCTGCGTAATCTTCGTAATTGTTTATTCACTTGTGTCTCCAGTGTTCAATCTCCATTTTCACGTGTTTGTGAATAAATATTCATATATACTATAACGTCTGCTATATATACAACTAAATACGTAGTAGAAGTAGTGCATGTGTCCGCCATTAAGCAGTCAAGCTAAGGTTCCCAGAGTTGGGTGCAACCCGCTGACCACCGATCCAGCCCCTCACACCGCCACGACTTGTGTTCACATGACACTACTTAATCATTGTTTTGTTTTCCTCACAACCATTATGTGAGTTACTAGTCACTCCAGAGGGTCTCCAGAAATAGGAAGGAAGCATTTAGTTTAGTGCGAGGGAGGAATAGAAGTTTCGGTTGATGTGTTCAAATATATCTTCCTTGCATTACTTAGTAGGCGCTCCATAACTCAATGGTAAAGTGATAGCTGTTTCTAAGCAAAACACTTAGGTTCGAATCCCACGTCCAATTCATACGATTTATATTTTATTGAACATTTTTTTTATGGAATCCTTAATTTGTATGAATATTAATCTTTTCACCTTCTATTTGTAGAGCGTCAGTTAATAGTGTTTCTTTTTTAAATCAAAATTCAATTAAATTCAATTATAGTGATGTTTAGCTTACTTTTGTCGCTTAAAATTAAGCTTAAATGTTTCTTTGTTGGTGTGCACAGGGTGGGTGTGGAGGAGCGCACGTCACAGGCTGAGGGCGACAGGTAAATATAACACTAGTAACTATAATACAGGTAAACGGTAACAGGTAAAAATAACACTATATATAGTAACTCTAATACACAACCTGGAACTTTATTCATTTACATGTATGTGCATTCATTGCAAAGCAATTGACAAATGAACCAACTAACGCATAATGAGAGAAAAAAAAAACCATTCACATGAAGTAAAAGTTCCAGAAAAGTGTTCCAGTCCTCTCCTCACACGCCTTTCAGTCCCATTTCACAACACATAGATGATTAAGAAAGCAGCAAAACCAGCATTCACAATTCTAATGTTAATGATCGTAGACAAATATTTATTACTCGTATGTTCTTATTACATGAATATGTTTGTTGTTGTGTTGTCTGTACTTCCTCTAATAGCAGCCTTCCATGACCTGCCTCCACCTGCCTCGCCTCTCTCCCTCGAACATAATCATCCACCACCTATCCTTTATCTAACTAGCTGGATTATTGCATCCTGTGTCAAAAGCTTGGCAGCTGCAGTACGGACAACAAATTAGCTCATATTGTCTACAAACACATCGCTTAGTGGCACAGGACGTGCATTTACATGACATGACTTTTCGGAGAGAGATATTTGTAACGAAGCAGAGATACATGTTCGACACTATTCATGGGACCAACCTCAAGACATTTAGATCTTTGAAACCCGAGAAGAGTAAAAGTAAAATGAGTGAAAGACAAAGCAAGAAGAAACTGGCAGACGCAAAAAATCTTTGAAAGCGCCCGGGTACGAGACTATGACATGCGTTATTTAATTGTATTTGACTTGGTTGAGAATATCTACCTGTTTGATGGGGATGGGTTTATGAAGAAACATAACAAAAGTGACCTGTGTACCGATTTAGAGAAACATTTTAACAAACCAGACTACGTACAACCAACAAAGTGGACGCCACTTAACCCCTTCACGCCCAGATTTCTCCTTTGCTATACGAAAAATCGCATGTTGTAAGCCATAAAATTACGAAAAGTAACTGAATATACCAAATTGACTAGTGGAGAAGGATACTAAACAGGTCATATTTATAAAATATTGCTTATATTCACTAAAAATCGTCTAATGGTAGCCAAATTACAATGGAAATTACGTTCTGTGCCTCAAGGGGTTAATACAACACACATCATATTCATATTGATATTCATATTCATATTCATACACATCATCATCACATTGATGTCATGGGAGGCCTACGCCGCATGTGTTTATCAAAGTTGGAGACATTTGGAGAACTTTGCTCTCAGTTCCTAGATGCCACATATGGAATTTGCGGGGACTCAGAGCGCATTGACTTTGTCTTTGACACATATATGGATGGCTCATTTAAAGAAAGTGAGAGGATCAGGAGACGTAGCTGTAATCCAATCGACCTGAATGAAGTGAACGCAGAGATACAGTTGCCAGTGAATATGGACTCCTTCTGGGCATCGGCCACAAACAAACCAAAGTACAAGGGCAACCTCGAAACTTTATCATAGGAAATCCAAAACCAATGAAAAATGTTGTGGTCAGCTCGATGGGTCTCTCCAATGATAGTGAACCATGCAAGGCAATATACAATAAATGGGCTACAGCTGTTCCTGAATTAGATCGCAGCATAGAAGCTGATGTGAGGATCCTCCTCCATGCTCTCCATGCAGTATGTAGTGGGGCAACAAGGGTAGTTGTGCTGTCTAATGATACAAACGTCATGGTCCTTGGGTTAAATTACTGGGATCTCCTAAAGAGCCATGGTTTAAGGAAAATGTGGATTAGAGCTGATGTGGGAAATACTTCCAGATATATTCCTCTTCATATCTTGGCTGAGAGGCTAGGCACGGAAACTTGCAAAGTACTTGTAGCACTGCATCATCTCACAGGTTGTGATTCAACAAGAAAATTCGGCACAAAAGCAGCTGGACTGAAAGCCAATCCGTGTCACTACCTCCAAAACTTCGGAAAGCACCAAAATGAGATTGACTTTCCATTGATAGAAGAGTTTCTGGTTAATATGTACAGGTATGGAACACAATGCAAAACAATGGATGAGCTAAGATATCACCTCTTCCACCACAGCAAAAAGACTATCCTTGGCCTACCCCCCAGCAGTCGTTCTATCAAGGGGCATATTATCAGGGCATTTTAAGGGACGTACATGCAACTACACTGTCTGGAGAAAGTGTACCTTGATCCAAGGAATTTTGGCTACAGCGCGGCTGATGGCATCCTTGAACCGCGGCTGATGGCATCCTTGAGCCAGAACGATGTCAGGTCTTACTGCCAGATGACTTCCCAATGTCATGTAAATGCACGTCCTGTGCCACCAAGCGATGTGTTTGTAGACAATATGAGCTAATTTGTTGTCAGTACTGCAGCTGCCAAGCTTTTGACACAGGATGTAATAATCCATCTAGTTAGATAAAGGAGCAAGTCATATTGTAAAAATATTGGTTTATGCTATAATAATGAGTAGATTTAATTACTTATTACAAACATAACATACATCTAGTGAAAATTTAAGTAACGCAACAGTGAACGATGGACGAAAAAGGCGCATCATTGCATATATGCAGGTTTACATGTACATGAAATGAAATGAAAGAATGTCGTGTTTAAGTCAGTCAGAGTTCGTTTCAATACTACGATATAACTAGTGAGGCTTCTGTTCCAGCGGCTTCTTGTGGCACAGGACTCCGGACGTGATATAGACCTTAAAAGTCTTCTGAGTCATGAACTAACACGGGTACCACTGTCATTGGCAGACACGGCAGGACGCCTACGTCCTACGAATGTGGCATTCGTTTTATGTGGCATTTCCTTGTGAAGACTAATAGGTTAAGGTTCTTTTAATACCTTTCATTACTACACCAACCTATTAGTTCTCATAGAATTGATCTACTATAATGAACATTATATCTAAGTGGCATTTTGC
>JACEEZ010002471.1:77500-102500 GCA_016584305.1 Chionoecetes opilio | reverse complement strand
CCTTTGACATTACAGAAAACCGGCGGCAGCGTATGTGTGTACAGATGTGCTGGTTTTAGAAGTCATTTTTTTTAAACCTAGGCAAGACTATCTATAAGATACTCTATACTGGATTTACTGGGCCCCGCGCCAACACCCCAGACGTGGAGGCCAGTTTGCGTTCCTGCCTTTTTAGAACATCCCCCCCTATTTCCCTCAAAGGTTTATCAGATATATGATATCCCTTTATCTTCGAACTGTTTGTTCAAAATATTATCAAAAAAAAAAAAACAGAAAATACATAAAAAAAATCCCATTGTGAGGAGTGAAAAAAATTAAGACCTCAATATTACTTAAACTCTTCGCCTTTTAATTTTTTGGGGGAAAAACATTTTAGATGCTAGCGATAGAAAGAAGCGGACTTTCATTAGCTTTCCATTGATATATTTCGTTTTCTGATAAATGAATTACCACCATGCCTAAATTAGCATTAACTAAAAAAATAACATCATCAATCGTATCGGCAAGTAAAAAAGTGTTCCATGAATACAGTAGACTATGGCATATCAGTATAAATGATACACTGTTATCTTCGTGGATGTTCGTTCTATAATATTATCAAATAAAAAAATGTAAAATACACTGAAGAAATTCCATTATGAGACTCTGAAGAAATATGCATGAACTTATATTCACTTAAACTCATCGCAATTTGATATTTTGCGTGAAGACCTTTTACATGCAACATATCAATAGAAGCGGCATTTAATTAGCTTTCCATTGCTATATATCATTTTCTGATAAATTAATTAGAACCATGCATAAATTAGCGTTAACTAAATAAATAACATCATCCATCGGGTAATTATCCCGATAGATGATCTTATTTTTTTAGTTAACGTTAATTTATGCATGGTTATGATTCATTTATCAGAAAACGAAATATAGCATTGGAAAGCTAATGAAAATCCGCTTCTTTCTATTGCTAGCATCTAAAATGTTTTCTCGCAAAATATTAAATAGCGATGAGTTCAAGTGAATATTAAGTTCATGCATATTTGTTAACTCTCTCATAATGGCATTTCCTTATTGCATTTTACTGTTTTTTATTTGATATTATTATATAACAAACATTTACGAAGATAACGGTATATCATATATACTGATAAACGATAGGAAGGGAAAAGGGAGTAATGTTCGAAAATGGCAGGAATCGCAAAACTGGCCTCCACTGGAAATAGCCCAAAATGAGTAGCAAGTCCACTATAGAGTAGTCTTTGCCTGAGGGGAGGAAAGAGTTGATGATTCGTTATTATAATGACGGGGATGAAGAATGTGAGTGTTTGTGTGTGGGGGGGAGGGGGGGACATGAACACATTTAGACTGACATTTAGACTTAGCGAAGTGTACGTGTCCGTGGTTTATTCTGTCAAGTACACGTGTCTTTACGTAGTTCACTCATCTGACATTTGAGAGCCGCGCCCTTTTAGTCACCGTCATCCACACCACATCACGTCACTTAAGCTAATCTATTATTAATCTGGCTGCTCAGTAAAACACCACTTCTACCTATTTTAATTAACTTACAACGAACAGCACCACAGTAGCCTCACCTTTCATCTCAACCATCACTATATACACAACGTCACAGACTCCCTCCGTGGTGTAGTGGCTAGCGCGCCTACCTACGAATCTGCGGGCCCTGGTTCGAATCTGGGTCAGGGCAAGTCAGCGGCCATCCCAAGCAGCTGTTCATCCTCCCTTTCGGGGTTGATAAATGGGTACCTGGGGAAACTTGGCGAAGATAACTGGTAACCCGGATGTCACACTAGCCTAGTGTCCCGGGGTAACAATTTGTCACCCACCACAGGCTCAAAGGTTAATTCGACGGAGAGGAGCACCGAGGCCACGCGCAGCATAGCGTATACATCAATCTTTACACTCGGTAGAAGCTGAGGGTGTGCGTTGTATGTGTTTCTTGATTAATCTCCGAGTCGCTGTAATATGTCACCGGAGATTTAATTATCCTGCCGTGATTTATGGGTACATCAAAAGGGGGAAGAGGAGAGAGAGAGAGAGAGAGAGATAAAAAGAGAGGGGAGAGAGAGAGGGGGANTTGTTTTTGGCAGGGGAGAAGAGACAAAAGAGGGGTGAAGGAGACAAATTGGGGAGGAAAAAGGAAGAGGAGAGAGAGAGAGAGAGAAAGGAAGAGAGAAGAGAAGAGAGGAGAGAGAGAGGAGAAAGAGGAGGGAGGAGAGAGGAGGAGGAGAGGAGAGAAGAGGAGAGAAGAGAGAGAGGAGAGAGAGAGAGGGAGGAGGAGAGGAGAGAGAGAGAGAGAAAAAGGAAGGAGAGAGAGAGGAGGAGACGAGAAAGAGAGAGGGAGAGGAGAGAGAGAGAGAGAGAGAGAGAAGAAAAGAGAGAAGAGGAGAAAGAGAGAGAGAGAAGGAAAGAAATAGAGAGAGAGTGGATGTAGTTTTTTATGATCTCTGGATTAGGGTTTTGTATTCAGACGTTTTCCTCCCCCGGGTTTGAACTGGGAAAGAACTGGGAATGGGCTCCTAGGAAAGAACCTCAAGCTAAAAGGGAAAGTTCGTTCTGTTACGTTCCCAACAGGACTTTAATAATAGTAATTCCATGTAACTTTCGATACAGGGAAAGTTGCGAGGGGACTTTAAATTTGATGATAATAAAATAATAAAAATAATGAAAGGGAATGGGGGAAGAGGGAAAAAAGGACGAGGGCTGAATAGCCGTTAAGGTTATGTTCTGCTTTTTTTGGGGTTTTGTCTGGAATGCTTTGTATCTTGTTTCTTTTTTCATAAAGGGGCCGGGTGAGTACACTTTTACGATGTTATAAAAATCAGAAAATAAAGTAGTGGATGAGTGAAAATGCATACTCTACTTGCCCTTTTATTTGGGTGTTTTTTTAGCTTTTGTTTGGTTTTATATTGCCCTTGCAGCTTCTTGTGTTGAAGGAAGGGTTTTTGAGGACAGGTTAAATAAGGGGTAACAACAGCAGTGGGAATGAGGGCAGCGGGCAAAAAACCAGTGTGAAGCCTCTTTGAGTAACTTTAAGATGAAAAAAAAATAGAAGTGTCAAAATCTGAACCAAAATCATATGACTTTGCTTGTTGAGTTTTTCCCTAAAACCACAATAGGAGAGCCATGTAGGTGTGCGTGAAAATTTTTTTTATATGTATCGATGGTTTTAAGAAAGGGGAGGGTTTAAAAGGAGAAAAGAAAAAAAAGAAAGGAGTAAGGAGAAAGGGCAGGTAGAAAGGGATGAAGAAGGGGCATGTGGTAAGGCGATACCAATTTATTGATAATTTGGGGAAGACAAAAGAGTGCAGGTAGGGGTGTGGTGGGTTTTGGTGTTAGGCGTTGTGTGAGAAGGAGTGGTCAGGTAAGAAGTAGGGGAAGGTGAGGAGAATTGTGAGGATGTAGATGGTAGGTGGTAAGGTAAAGTGTGAGAGTGGTAAAGGGTGGTAGTGGTGGTGTGGTGTGGTGGTGTGAGTGGTGTTGGTGGTGGTGGTGTGATGGTGGTGGTGCGTGGGGTGGTGGGTGGTGATGTGGTGTGGTGGTGTGGTTGGTGGTGGGGTTGGTGGTGGGGTGGTGATGTTGGTGGTTGGTGGGGTAGGTGGTGGTGATGGTGGTGGTGGTGGTGGTGGTGTGGTGGGGTGTGGTGGTGGGGGTGAGTGGTGTGAGTGATTGGTGTGAGGTTGGGTGGGATGGTGGTGGTGGTGTGGGTGGTGGTGTGGTGGGGTGATGGTTGGTGCGTGGTGATGGTGGGTGGTGAGTGGTGATAGGTGTGGTGGGAGGTGGTGGTGGTGGTGATGGTGGGGTGATGTGAGTGGTGGTGTGTAGGTGTGTGGTGGGTGTGGTGGTTGGTGGTGAGTGGTGTCGTGGTGGTGTGGTGGTGGTGGTGGTGTGGTGGTGTGGTGGTGTTTGGTGGTGGTGGTGTGGTGGTGTGGTGGTGGTGGTGGTGGGTGGTGGTGATGTTGTGGTGGGTGGTGTGGTGGGGGTGGTGGTGGTGGTGATGGTGGTGTGGTGGTGGTGATGGTGGTGGTGGTGGTGGTGGTGGTGGTGGTGGTGGTGGTGGTGATGGTGGTGGTGTGGTGGTGGTGGTGGTGGTGGTGGTGGTGGTGGTGGTGTGGTGGGGGTGGTGGTGGTGGTGATGGTGGTGTGGTGGTGGTGGTGATGGTGATGGTGGTGGTGGTGGTGTGGTGGGGGTGGTGGTGGTGGTGATGGTGGTGTGGTGGTGGTGATGGTGGTGGTGGTGGTGGTGGTGGTGGTGTGGTGGGGGTGGTGGTGGGGGTATTTCATAATTGTTATAGGCGAATGTTGAAGGTCCCTTCGCTCGCTTGGACAATAACACGGGTTTATACATACATTTTCTTCCTCCTCTCTGTACCCACGGCTGAAATGGCATATTGAACACCTCACACACACACCCTACCACGTATATAACACCACGCTAACCCTAAATAACACCTATAACGGCATTAGAAACACGAGTTTATATGATACCTAACACAAGGGGCCTGCCTCCTTGGCTCAGACACTGTTATTGTCAGGGCTACGAACACATTTTATTTCCATTGCACTAATGCACTACTTTCACCACTGCACTAATGTCGTCAGGCACAATATATTACGAATTTTAGCATATATGCTAAAAAGTCGCTTCGCTCGCTTGGACAATGAGTATATATAAGAGACGAAATATAACTTTCTGTGCCAAATTTCTTCCTTTACGCCTGTATCCTCGTTGCCTACAAAAGTCACAAGAAGAAGAAAAATTCGTGGAAACATTTTACAAGCCTATATGACACCTGATTTCGGCTGAAATAGGTGTCCAAGCGAGCGAAGCGAGCTTGGACAATAAGCAATGTTTTATAGATATGACCTGTTTAGTATCCTTATCCACTAACTAATTTGGTATACTAAGTTGCTTTTCGTAGTTTTATGGCTAACAACGGATGATTTTATATAGCAAAGGAATATCTGGGTGTGAAGAGGTTAAGGAAAAACTTGATAAATACATATATAGAGACAGGACCACACCAGTATACCTCACACACACACACACACACACACACACACACACCCCCACACACACACACACACACACACACACATACACACACACAATACAAACACACACACACACACACACCACACACATACACACACAACACACATACACACCACACACCCTAAAACACACACCACACACACCCACATACACACACACACACACCCCACACACACACACACACACACAACACACCAAAAACACACACACACACACACACACACACACACACATACACACACAACAACACACACACACACACACATACACCACACACATAACACCCCACACACACATACACACACACACACACACAACATACACACACACATACACACAAAACACACAAAACAACACACACCCCCCCACACAAAACACACACACACACACACACAAAACAACAATACACACAAACACATGCAAACTAGTTATCATAAGTACAGTTAGGTTTTTGTAATGTTTATCTAATATCATGTTAATTAAAATTATCATCAGTATATATATGATGTTAATTTAAAAAGGATCAGTATTATAGGATTAACTATTAAGCCCCTTAGCCACTCAAAAACACCCGTTTATCCCATGTGGTGGTGGTGTGGTGGGTGTCTGTGGTGTGTGTGTGGTTGTTGTGTGTGTATGTGTGGTGTGCGGTTGGGTGTGTGTGTGTGTGTGTGTGTGTATGTGTGTGTGTGTGTGTGTGTGTTGTCGTGTGTGTGTGTGTGTGTGTGTCGTGTGTGTGTGTGGTGTAGGTGTGTGTGTGTAGGTGTGTGTGTGTGTGGTGTGTGTGTGTGTGTGTGGTGCTGTGGTGTGTGTTGTGGTGGGATGTTTGTGGTGTAGGGTGTGTGTGTGTGTGTGTGTGTGTGTGTGTGTGTGTGTTGTGGTGTGTGTGTGTGTGTGTATGTGTATGTGTGTGCGTGTGTGTATGTGTGTTGGTGTGTAGTGTATGTGTAGGTATGTTTGTGCTGGTTGTGTGTGTGTAATTTCTTTGATGTCTTTGCAGGTAGTACCTGCCAATGAAATTATTTCTAGAAATTGAACAATACATCTCCTCTCTCTCTCTCCATGCTTCTCTTCTCTGTCTCTCTCTCTCTTCTCTCTCTCTCTCTATCTCTTCTCTCTCCCTCTCTCTCTCTCTCTCTCTCTCTTCTCTCTCTCATGTATCCCGAAACCTAAATGCAGTATATGTTAATTGACGATAGAGAGAGAGAGAGAGAGAGAGGAGAGAGAGAGAGAGAGAGAGAGATTTGAGGGATGGAGAGAGAGAGAGAGTCGATAGCAAGAGCATAGCAACACAAAATGTTTAAATGGGAAATTGCTTTGTAGAATTGGCACGCCAAGATTCTTCTCTCTCTCTCTCTCTCTTCTCTCTCTCTCTCTCTCTCGTCTCTCTCCTCCTCTCTCTCTCTCTCACACACACCACACCTGACACTTATCCTCTCTCTCTCACACACACACACCTGACACTTCTCTCTCATGGCTCTGAAACTTATGATAAGAGCCGACAAATAATTATGTTTTCACACTAGTATATTGAAGAGAGGGAAGGGAAGGAGGAAGGGAAAGAGGAGAAAGGAAGAGGGAGAGAGGGGAAGGGAATCAGGAAGGGAAGAGAGGGCGGAAGGGAAGGAGGGGAGAGGGGAAGAGGAAGAGGAAGAGGGTGAGAGGGGAAGGGAATGAGGAAGGGAAGGAGGATAGAGGAAGAGGGATAGAGGGGAGGAAGGGAATATCAAAGGGAATACTAACAGGAAACACAAACAGCCAACCGACCGATAGGGTTCCTACCAGCTGTTGCTTTAAATACCACTACACTAACTAGATAATAAGAGAGAAAGGATTAGGAAGCTAGAAGGCTCCTCCCCACCCTACCCTCCCTCCAGCCGAACGCTGTGGGCCGGAAAAGAAGTGATACCATGCAATATAGAAAAACTGCATTCAAGGTTTGCTCGAGGAAGGGAAGGAGGATAGAGGTTTTACTCCCGCCAGATCTGATTTTGTCTTTCACTCTAGGATGCATTTCAAAGAGAGAGAGAGAGAGGAGAGAGGACGCGGAGAGAGAGTGAGAGAGAGAGAGAGAGATGAGAGTAGACGAGAGAGAGAGAAGATGAGAGAGATGAGAAGAGAGGAGAGACGAGAGAGAGACGGAGAGAGAGATGCGAGAGAGAGGAGAGAGAGAGAGCGGATGAGAGAGAGAAGACCGAGAGAGAGAGAGAAGAGTTTGAGAGAAGAGAGAAAAACAGAAAAACAGAGAGAGAGAGACAGACAAAGAGAGAGAGACCAGACAGGAAACCCAGACAGAGAGTGAGGAGAGAGAGAGAGAAGACGGAGAGAGAGAGAGAGAGAGGAGAGAGAGAGACGAGAGAGAGAGAGGAGAGAGACAAGAGAGAGAGAGAGAGAGATAATTTCCTCTTTCATTACTATTTCCATCTCCTTATCTGTCTCTCGTTTCCTCTTCTTCTTCTTCTTCCTCGTAACTTTGCGTCCCGGATCCCTGGATTTCGCCTCGGTAACTCTCTCTCCTCTCTATCTTACTCCTCTCTCGCTCTCTCTCTCTCTCTCTCTTCTCTCACTTCTCTCTTCTCTCTCTCTCTCTTCTCTCTCTCTCTCTCTCTATCTCTCACTCTCTCGTTCGATCGGAAGTCTTGTTCTGATATCCAGCGCGTTTAACGCACAGAGAGAGAGAGGAGAGAGAGAGAGAGTATCAGATCAGATCAAAACGTTATTGTGAATAATGTACACATTATTACATAAATACAAATAATTAAGGGTACAAATAGGACAAAGGGCGCACCCCCCATGCAGGTTGCATAGGAAGGATGCCTTATGATTAATGAAGTAGATAGAAACTTTGTCTAATTTACAATTTAGTATGCATATACATAAGATTATGCTATTGTTACATATATATTTATTTTATTTATTTTTAAGTCCTTTATGAACGCATGGCAAAGTTTAAGGTGGACTATTTTTGGGACTGGATAAGGTTACATGGTTGTAGATAATATAGTGCAGCAGCCCAGCATAGGATTGCATTGGGCACAAGACCGCCTCTAAAAAAGGATCATTTCTTTGACATTCCATTACATAATGGCGAGTGTGGGCCTCTCTCTAATGTTGTACACAGGTACATTTTTTTCATATTGATGTGTCACTTGCCAGCACCTTCCCACCATGTACTTATTACCATAACCTTAGGGTGCCCTACCTAAACACACCTGCCTGGCGCCTAGTAATTAGTCCATTTTGGATTGTAGTGGGCGTTGTGGGGGACACCTTTTGTAGGTGAGAGAGAGAGACGAGAGAGAGAGAGAAGAGGACGAGAGAGGAGAGAGAGAGAGAGACGGGAGATATGAGGAACCATCACACAACAATTTCAAATGGATATCAGTTAATAATACTCTTCTTCTCTCTCTATCACTCTAATATCTATCTCATATCTCTATCTCTATCTCTTCTACCTCTCTCTCTCTCATCTCTGTCTATACTTATCTCTCTTCATCTATTCCCATACTACTCTCCTCTCTCTCTCTCTCCTATCGCACTCTTTTCTCTTTCCTAATAACTACAAACACATCGTCAATTCACAGTTACGGGGAAGCACAACACGAACAGTTATACGCACGTATGGGTCTAGTTCGATAACAGACATCACCGCCATAGTCAGATTGCGTCAGCTATACAACTCGTGACGCCAATCTCTTACTGGACAGGAAGAGAGCTCTAGAGCAAATAACGATCCCCCCTCACAAGGTCCCACAGATGGACAAAAAGACAGGAACTTAGCGCGGTTACGGTCGAGAACTTTAAATACCACATCTAAGTAAGAATATCCACTATAAAAGTGCAGATCATAAAGTGCACCCTCAACACGGAAATATGCCACACCAAACAAAAAACGACAGAAATTTTTACCATCCATTTCCCCCCCCTATCCCACAGAAAGGAGCAAACACAGCGAGAACGAACAAATTAGCAACTTAGTAGCCACTTGATGAACAGTCACAAGTTCCATACTCTTTTCCCTACTCCTACCTACCCTCTGTTCCTACGGCTTCTCTGTACTCCTTTACCTGCGCGTTTTCCCTACTCCTTCCTACTCTTATCTTACTCTTTCGTGCACATCTCCTTTGCGTACTGATCTTTCCCTTCTCTACTCTCTTTCGTACCTAAGAAATCGAGATACCCATAATGATGAATCGAAAAGAAAAAACTATGTTGGACACACATACACATTAATGAGTCGAGAAGAGAAAGAAAATACATTAGGTTGCAAAGCAAGGAGAAACAAATAAAAAAACTAGGTGGGGGGCATGACTCAGTAGGAGCGCCCATTCACCACTCCGCCCAGATTTAATAAGTGTTGCGTTCCATGGCAAACAAGTTGTGTGAGTCTGTGATGTTCAGTTCCAAAAAATTAAAATCACTGTCTGTCCCTTTACCTATACCAATATAGATTGAATAGGAGTATACCCAAGTTTGGGTCCACAAATCTATTCGTAAACTTTTCGAAAAAATCCTTGTAAAGTATACAGACAAACTAGACAGAGCAGACTCGGTGGTGAAAACATAACATTAAATTGCGTCGGCTCATAGCAAACAGTTGTGAGATATCGATTACATCCAAAATTAAATATGGTTCTTTGTCGTATACCAACTAGACTTGGTTTACCAAAGTTTCGGTGTCCAAATATAATTAGTAACTTCGGAGAACATCCTGTGACACAAAGCAAACACAGAACTAAACAAACCCCCCAGATCGGGGTGAAAACATAACCTCCCCTCCAACTTCGTGGCGGATTTCGAGCGGTAATAATGAATGAAAGACAAAAACGACACACACACCACAAAAATATCATAAAGCCTAGAAAAAAAAATTAATAACTTGAGTTGTAAAGCCAGGGAAAGTTTTTTTTTAGAAAGGACGTATTTTTTTTTTTGTTTCACTCATTTAATTTTTCTTCACGATAGAGTAGTTGATGATTTTATCGTCGCTTTCTGTTGTCCCTTTTTTTCCTCCTCTTTCTTTCATCTGTTCCTTGTTTTTGCATATTATTATGTTTTTTTTTTTTTTTAATATTTATTCGCATCTCGCTCCTTCTATCAATCTTTTTAATTTGCATATACATTCATTTTTTTATTTATTTTTCTGTCCTTTTTCCCATACCTAGCACCCTATACCTCACAGCTGCTCTCTTACGCCTTCACCTGCCCCCTCACCTTCTCCGTCCCTTCGCATGCCCCCTCACCTGCTCCTTCCCCTTCACATAGCCCCCTATTACCTGCCCCGAGAAAACCACTAGCACCACCCTCACCTTGATCCATTCCCTTCTGCATCACACTTACCTTCTCCTTCCCATTCCTGCCCCACTCACCTTTCATCCATTCCCTTCCTGCACCCATTTAAGAACCACTAAGCACCCCCTCATCATACTAATCTTCCGTAGCCCTTCCTGCCCCCTCTACTTCCTCCTTCCCTTCCTGCCCCTTCAGAACATCTAGCTTCCACACCTACCTCTCACTGTACACTCGTATACCCTTACTGCCCCAAACCTCACCTTCTCACTTCTCCGTACTTGCCCCCCTTCCCCAGACACACTCGCATCCACCCCCTCACCTTCCCTCCCTTCACTGCCCCTAGCCCTAGTCTCCTTCCCTAATACTGCCCCCGATTTTCAGAACACTTAGCACCACCATCTCACCTTCTCCTGACCTTCCTGCCCACTCACCTTCTGCTTCGCCTTCCTCGCCCTCCCTCCCCTTGCTCCTTCCCTTCATGCCCCCTTCCGGAACACTAAGCCACCCCTCTCACCGTGTCTACAGTCCCTTCCTGCCCCTCGACCTTCTCTTCCCTTCCTGCCCCCTTCAGAACACTAGGCACCTCCCCCCTCACCTTCTCCTTCCCTTCCTGACCCCTTTCGAAACACTAGCACCCCCCACCTCACCTTCTCCTATCCTTCACTTCCTGCCCCCTTCAGAACACAAGCACTCCCCATCACCTTCTCCTTCCCTTTCCTGCAGCTCTATAGAACAATAGCACCCACTCACCTTCAGAATGCCTGATTCATTGAAAAAACTTCACCTTCCTCCTTCCCTTCATGCCCACTTCAGAACACTAGCACCCCCCTCACCTTCTCTTCCCTTCCTGCCCCCTCACCTTATCCTCCCTTCCTGCCGCCCCTACCTTCGTCCTTCCCCTTCCTGCCCCCTGCAGAACACTAGGCCACCCCCCTCACATTCGCTCTTCCCTCCCTGCCCACCTCACCTTCTCCTTCCCTTCTGCCCCCTTTCAGAACACGTAGAGCACCCCCCTCACCTGTTACCTGCACCTTCCTGTCCCCCCTCAACCTGCGTCTTCCCTGTTCCTGCCCTCTTCAGAATCACTAGCACCCCCCTCACCTTCTGGCCTTCCCTTCCTGCCCCCTTCAGAAAAACACTAGCCACCCCCTCCTCACCTATCTCCCTTCCCTTCTGCCCCCTCCACCTTCTCCTTTACGCTTCCTGCCCCCTTCAGCAAGACACGTAGGCAACTGCCGACCTCACGTTTCGTCCTTCCACTTCCTGAATATCACCCTCACCGTCTAGCATTCACCTTCCTCGCTGCCCTCTACACCTATCTCCTTCCCACTCACTGCGCTTTTAGAACAAAACACTAGCACTCCCGCCTACACCTTTCTCCACTCCGCTTCCGGCCCCCTTTCATGAACACGTACGCGACCCCTCACCTTCATCTTTCATCTTCCTGCTTTCCCCTCCACCTCTCCTTCCTCTTCCTTGCCCCCTTTCAGAAACCACTAAAGCCACACCCCTTATCACCTCACTCTTCTCTCCCTTTCCCCGTTCCTGCCCCCTCACCTTCTCGGATATCCCTCCCTAGCCTCTCCTTCATGAACT
Source organism: Chionoecetes opilio (assembly GCA_016584305.1). Taxonomy (NCBI): domain Eukaryota; kingdom Metazoa; phylum Arthropoda; class Malacostraca; order Decapoda; family Majidae; genus Chionoecetes; species Chionoecetes opilio. Next base: position 90,538 of record JACEEZ010002471.1, on the reverse strand, counting down.
ACTAGTCACCACCACCCCCACAGCCTTTCAATCTCTTCTCTTCCTGCCACGCTAGTCATGAAAACACTCCAGCCATTCCATCCCTTCACTACATTACTCCTTCCCTTTCGGCTGCCCCGTCTCACCTATCTTCCTTCTCACTTACCTGTAACCTACTTCAGAATCAGCTAGTCTACCCCCCAGTGTCACCTGTACCAAAATACCTTCCTGACCCTCACCTCTCACATAAAACACCTTCCTCTGCCCCCCTTCAGACATTCGACCTATGCAACTCCCTCCCTCATGCCTATCTCCGGTCGCCTTCTCGGCCGCCCATTACAGAACACTAGGCACCCCCCTCACCCTTCTCCTTCCCCTTCCAGGCCCCACTCACCTGTTCTACTTACTCCCTGCTATCGCGTCAGAAAACTAGACCCCCCCGCTCACCTGCTGCCCTTCCCGTACCTGCCTCCCTAGTCAGAACATAGCAACCCCACTCACCTTCTCCTTCCCTTCCGGCCCCTCTCCCATGTATCCGCTCCATTCATGCCCACCGTCAGAACACTAGAACCCCCCTAGCACCTTCCGCAGTCCCTTCCTGTCCAAAGATATCGACATGATGTTACTTAAAATTTTTTCTGCTTCCCTCCTTTTTATCAGTGAAGTCATGCACACACCGTAGCACCCCCCTCACCTTCTCATTCCCTTCGCTGCTCCCCTCACTCTTCGACATGTCACACTTCCGCACCACCTTCGAGAGACAACTGAGCCACCCACGCCTCCAGACTGATTGCCTCTGCTTACTTCCTGCCGCCTAGCTCACCTTACTCCGCATTCCCTGCCTGCCCCCTTCACAGAACACTAGCCCACCCCCCTTCAGCCACCTTCTCCTTCCCTCACTGCCACCCTTGTTCAATTATCAGAAACACTAGCACCCCCTCCAACCTATCTCACTTCATCTTCCTGCGCCCCTCTACCTTACTCTCCTTACCACCTTCATGCCCAGCTTTCTCAGAACAGCTGAGCACCCCGTCTTTCACCTTCTCCTTCCCTATAACTCATCTGCTCCTCTTTCAGAAAGACACATGAGACACACCCTCTCCACTACAGCAGCTTGACTCCTTTCACACCTTACATCATGTGCTCCCCTCTCACCTTTCTCACACACGAGATGGGATCCCTGCCACACACCTTATACAGAACTGACATAGCACCCCACTGCATACTACCTTACATACCTTCCAACTCCCTAGCCACAGCTTACCAGCAGACGAAGTTATGCACGAAAATACCACTCACACCTTCCCTATCCCTCCGTGCACCCCAAAATATACATAACGACTCGTAAGCATTCCGCCGTAACACAACCTCATACTCGATTTTTTTCTTGTTAATGTCATTTATTTCAAACCTGGGACGCTATTTACCTTCTTATTGTTTTTTAAAATAATTCCTTCGGATATAATTGTTTTTTATAGGTATACATTATTTTAGAAATTAGCCTTTCGAGTTATCAATTCCTCACTAAGCTACCTTTATTTGACGAAGCTTGCGAAAAAGCTTAAGTAGGCACATTGCCCCTAGGAGAGCACATTATGTTCATGGAATTGGCGATTGGCTTTCAACAATCGTAAACAAACGCCTGGTTAGTAGTAATAAATGGCGATGGGCACTGATTGTATAGAGTCGTTACTATGTGGGGTTGCCTCAGGGCTCAGTCTTGGTCCTACTCTTTTTTCCTGATAATTATCAAACGAGTCTGGATCTGTCGGTACTTGTATCTGTAAACATAGCGAAATTTGCAGATGACACCAAATTAGGGCGGTAAAGCATATACAGAGTCAAAAATTGCAGAACTCATACAACGGATCTCGACAAAACTATCAGATGGAGTGATAAAGGCTATTAAAATTCAATTCCGATAAATGTAAAGTAATGCATAATTGACAACGATTAACATCAAATCGAAACTATTCAAAATGCGCAAAAAAAACGTTAACTGAAAGTACAGGCAGGGTAAAAGGATTTAAGTGTCATCATCAGTAATGATCTTGAAACACAGTCCGCATTGCCTAGCGCCAGTAATAAAGGCGAATCATGATGGTGGGCTACATTAAAAACTGGAACTTTGTTTGAGACATAAAACCCTCTGAAAGTAATGACACAGATCATTTACGTCCTTGGTTAGCAGAACTTAGAATATGCCGTTCAATTCTTATCGTCCGGTTTGTACAAGATCAAGCCAAATTGAATCAGTGCAAAGAAGAGAAAACCAAACAAATTTCTATCTCTGCCCGAAAATTCATCTATGAAGAGTAGATGATCGGGAAAACTTAATAGGTTTCCTTAAGAGGGATCGTAGAATCGTGGGGACTTGATAGAAACTTTACAAGATCCTAAAGGATTTGATGTCATAATTCAGAGAACCTATTCGAGAGTTACCCTTTCAAGTTGAAACAAGAAAATAAAACGGTTTTAAAACTTAAACGTGCCAACGTTGCATCACAGATCTCCGTAAAAAGTATTCAATGTTAGAGTTGTGATCGATGGAACCAAGTTACCAACAAATGGTGTCGATGAGCCGGCACAATAACTAATATTTAAAAAAACAGACTTGGACGCAGCACTGTAAAGTAAATGGGTATTTAGGATAGTTGCCCCTGCCGAATTCATATTATGGTCCCCGGATCATCGATTAGTGTTAGTGGTAGTTGTAGTTAGTATATTCATATTCCTATCCTTCTTCGCTACGAAACTTCCGATGTTCATTTCTTTAAGGGACCATGTATATTTTCCAACTGTTTTCTTACAGTAGTGATAGTATAGTAGATGTAGGTCAGCAGATACCATTCGTTATGGACCCACCCAAAATAATAGGTCTCCGTGTCTTGTTTATTCCTATAATTCCTATGTATTCCCCCCCTTCCTCCTCCTCCCTCCTTCCTCCTCCTCCCCCTGTCCTCCTCCTCCTTCCTACCCACCTACCTCCTCCTCCTCCTCCTCCTCCTTACTCCTCTTCCTCTTCCTTATCCTCTTCCTACTCCTTTCCTCTTTCCTCTTGCCTCTCCATCTCCTCCTCTACTACCGATCTCCTCATACCTCCTCCTCCTCCTCCTCTCCTTCCTCCCTTTCCTCCTCTCTCCTCCTCACTCCTCCTCCCTCCTCCTCCCCTCCTCCGTCATCTTAATCATCTATATTGTTCGTCTTTATCTCCTTTCACATCAGTTAAGTGTTTTAGAACTTCACTCAAATCGGTCAAAATACGTCGAGGTCTTCACCACGACAATGGCCCCGCCCCGACAAACATAGTAGCTGCCGAATTCTTTTCGGACCTGACGACCTTGTAAATCAAGGGGCGGAACTCCTCAGGTCATTGCAGAACACAGAAAGAAGAAAAAAGAGGTGTTGAAAAGGCAAAGATGAAATAGTGAAAAGAGCTGCATTTTAGAGGGAAATTTTGCTTGTGTCATTTTGATCTCTTTTTTTTTTTTTCATATTTTCATAATATGTTTTAAGTTTACATAAGTTTTTTGTCAATTTTGTCTTATGTTGATTTGTATATAAGTATTGCTAATTTTTTAATCATATAATGGTTAGGTTATTGTATATTGTTCGTTGTCATTATTATTATTATGATTACTATTATTTTACACTGCAATTACATCCCATTTGCTCAGTTCCTCCACTCTCACCTCCTCCTCCTCTCTCCTCTTCCTCTCTTCGCTCCTCCTCCTCCTCCTCCTGCCTCCTCCTCCTCCTCCTTCCTCCTTCCTCTCCTCCTCCCTCCCCTCCATCCTACCTACCTCCTCCCCTCCTCCCTCCTCCTTCTCCAAGAAAAGGAAGAAGGTACTAAGAAAGATGATCTTCTCAGACACTAATGAGAGAGTAGGTTTTTTCTCTACTCTCTCTCTCATCTCTCTCTCTCTCTCTCTCTCTCTCTCTCTCTCTCTGCTCTCTACTCTCTCTTCTCTCTCTCTACTCTCTCATCTCTCTTCTCCTACTCTCTCTCTCTCTCGTCTCTCTATCTCGCTCTCTCTCTCTCCTCTCTCGCTTCTCTCTCTCTCTCTTCTCTACTTCTTTCTCTCTCTCTCTTCCCTCTCTCTCTCTCTCTCTCTCTCTCTGTCTCTCGTTTTTTCATTCCCAAACAACATTTTTTCATACTGCAATTCAAAACCTTATCTCTGTAAACACTACGATTTTATGTCACAATTCCACCTTATTTCTACGCTATATTGCATTTCCTCCCTTATTTTTCGCATCGTACTCCAAGGATCATTAGCAGTAAGACACTTTTTGGACCCAAGTCCTTATGATATAAAAGCTCTCTTAGTACAAAGAGTGTCATCTCGTACCCAAACGTTTTCTTGCTTGATCTGCTTCAATTCCTCGCCTGTCAGGAGGAAAGAGGCGCTGGGTACTGAAGGGCTTGAAGGACCTTAGCAATCAGAGAGAGAGTCAGAGAGAGGAGAGACGAGAGAGAGAGGAGAGAGAGAGACTGAGAGACAGATGAGAGAGAGTAGAGAGAGAGAGGACGAGAGAATGAGAATGATGAGTACAGCCATCTCTTCACCTATAACGTCGGAAGCATCCTCCCGTGACCTCTATCCTCTATCTCTCTCTAACTCTTCTCTCTCTCTCTCTCTCTCTCTGCTCTCTCCTCTCTCTCTCTCTCTCTCTCTCTCTCTACTCTCATCTCTCTCTACTCTCTCTCTCTAATCTCTCTATCTATCTCTCTCTCTCTCTCTCTCCTCTACTCCTCTCTCTTTCTCTCTCAATACATTTTTTCTTCATACTAACTACTAAATCGCAAAAATATAGACCGATTCTGAGTACACAATATTTTTGGAATTCAGTGTTTTATATTCATGGTTATAAATAAACAGTAATTTTAGCTCAAAGTTTTTTAAAAATGTACAATACACTCATTTATATTTCTATTCCTCCTTCTCTCCATCACCACCTTTCCTTTCCCATCTCTCCTTCCCTTATACCGTACTCTTCCACTACAATACATTATTTGCCCTTTTAACCACCCTCTTTCCTTAAGACCGTTAGTCCTCTTGGAACCATATTTTCCGCGTTATACCATGTTGCCTTCTATTCTCCCATCACCTTTCCGCTTTTTACTCCTCAACAATCCTGACAACTCTCCATTACATTGCGTCCCTCTCCCCTTTCTTCCCCTCACCCCTCACCCTCCCATAGTTCCCTCACCCTATTTCCCTCGCCTACACTATTACCCTGGCCAGACTTGCGGGCGCTGTAATGCATGAGTTTTAAGTTAGTCTGTTGGTCTTTCACATGCGAAATTTCGACCCGTCTTAGGGACCTCTTGGAGACAAACACACTGGTCACATGGACACGTCCAAAGAAGGAGACACGGATTGCATCTAGTAGAGAGATGAGAGAGACAGCTGATGAGAAGAGACAGAGAGAGAGATACGAGAGTGATGCGAGAGAGAGAGAGACGAGACGATAGAGACGAGAGAGCGACGAGTAGAGGACCCATCTGAGAGAGATCCTTGAGTCCGAGAGAGGGGATCGAGATGAAGAGACTGAGAGAGAGAGGTTGGCGGGGCAGGCATATACCCCTGAGAGTATGAGAATGAGAGAGAGAGATAGTATGAGTATAATAATGAGAGAGAAAGAGGAAGAAAAAAAGTTAAACAATGGTTAAGAGAGAGAGAGAGAGAGAGAGAGAGAGAGAGAGAGAGAGAGAGAGAGAGAGAGAGAGAGAGAGAGAGAGAGAGAGAGAGAGAGAGAGAGAGAGAGAGAGAGAGAGAGAGAGAGAGAGAGATGTTGCTTCAATTTACGAACTGCCTCTGAGGCCTCATACCGTGTTAATCAGGAGTAGTTAATCACTCGTTCCATCTCGCTTAATGAGCTCAGAGCGACGAGACTGAAATGACGAGTGTGAGTGAGTTGCAGTGAGTAAAAAGTGGAAAAAATTAAAAGCTCAGACATCCTTTGATAATGATTAATTCTGACCAGGATGTGTGATATTAGAAACTTTTTTGGGTACGCTTGTAAAATGTCTACAAAATATCCCTATGAATTGTTTGGCGTGTGAGAAATTAATATGATTTGATTATTATTATGATCCGATGAATAATTATTGATGACTCTAATTGAAAGGAAAAGTGAATTTGTTGTCGATGTATTAGTATTATACGAACGTGAGGAAAATACGTGACGCAGACCTGTTATGAAACCAGTACGACGCCTTAATCGGCGAAGGACGAGCGAGCCCGTAGAAACCCAATAGCAAGGAAATTTGTCTGTAGACGCGAATAGGGATTAAATGGGGCTATCAGATGGTGAAGACCGCTTGTCAATCGGAAGCGGGATTCCAAAGATATAAGCGCCTGAAAAGCGTGACGGTCGGTCGGGTCGGCCGCTTAAGTGAGAAAAATCCCGTATCCACCGAGGACTCACGAGCGCTTCGCGCTCGCTCGTAATTATATTATTTGGATGTAATTACGAGCACATATGAAGCAATACTAAGCGACAAAGGTCACAAGAAGAAGAAGAAGAATGGTTGGCACTATTTTATATTATTTTATTGTAATTGCTGTGTTAGATGTTCATATTTATTTTTGTTATTGTTTTGATTAGTACCATGATCCTCCTAATTGATTTGACTTTGAAACTTTGTATTAAGATTTGACTATGCATAGATAACTTTACTTTGTCATAAATATGTTAATATCTTTGCAAATAAGAGTATACAGATACATTTTAAGTGGTTTGGTTTGTTGCATATCTCTCTCTCTCTCTCTCTCTCTCCTCTCTCTCTCTCTCTCTCTCTCTCTCTCTCTCTCTCTCTCTCTTTATATATCTATTTATCTATCTCTCACTGCTCCTCTCTCACAGGTGGTCCAACAAATATGTGGTGCTCGACTGCGGGACCGAAATGGCCAAAAACCTGATCATCGGACACGTCAGGGATGTGCAGATGGGAAGACGCAACTACCACTACCTCCTCTCCGGCTTGGTAACTACTCTCTCTTCTTCAGTTTGTTCCATGTTCCTATCCTATTCATAGCCTTCCTATGTTCCTATCTTCCTTTTTTTTTTTTACCTCCTGCAAGAATGTATGAAAACGTAATTAAAGCCGTTTTAATTTTGTGGCAGTTTTTTGTTATCGTATTTTTTTCATTAAGTATGTTTGTTTTTGCTGTTTTCTATTTGTTTTGAATCTTAAGCTGTATTTTTTCTTCTTAATTTCGAGTGACTTAGTTTACCACGCGGTTTTTTTTTTTATTCTCCTAGTGCTGAACAATATTTGAGGATTTTTGTTGAATATTTGCCTTGAAATCATGTTTTGTACAAGCTTAGATTTATGAGAAAACATTTACCTCATATTCACTCACTTTTTCTCTTGTATCGTTTTTCACTTTCTTTTTTAGTAGGAAAAAGTGAATAAATGATAAAAAGGAAAAAATGCTCATATGTCGTCATCACCTCCTCTCCTCCTCCTCCTCCTCCTCCTCCTCCTCTTCCCTCCTCCTCCTCCTCTCCTCCTCCTCCTCCTCCTCCTCCTCCTCCTCCTCCTCCTCCTCCTCCTCCTCCTCCTCCTCCTCCTCCTTGTTATACCATCCATCACTCACCTGACCTTAACAAAAATGTATCGCATACTTTTTTAATCATAACTGTAGTCATAAAGGGCCATATGCAAGAAATTTTCTCGACCCGTTGCATCGAGGCGCGGTAAGCAAGAATCAACAACGCGTCGAGCTTTGAGTCAGCTGATTGGGTTCACCATGCACATCCCACCTGCATACCGCGCTGCCCTTATTCCATCCTATTTCTTCCCAGACCATTTCAGGTGAGTTTTCAACACAACTGAGAGTAACATGCATACCTTGTGAATGCACACGTGTCATAATTAAGGTAAAATCAGGTCCAGGAGATCTTATATAGGTGTGTGAACTTGTGAGGAAGCCGGGCGGCGGCGACAGATGGAGGTCAGCCATTGTGTGGAGCAGTACTGGCTGGTTCAAATGTACTTGCAAGCATCACTCGGGCCCATTTTTCTACACCAACGCCTCAGACAAGTGGCGAACACTAACTAAGCTATTATTTTAATGGCAGAAATGATAAATTACACTAGTAAAATATATTAGATATGTATAAAACAGTCAAAATACTGATGCCGCCTTGGACTCGCTTGTGTTGGTACGCCTGCTTTTGCAGCCACCGCTTGTGTTGGTACGACTGTCAAATACTCACCGGTCGGGCATTTCTTGAAGATCCCACCGGGGGAGATACGACTGTGGGGAATCTCCACCTGCCGGGATTTGACGAGTATTCTTGCATATAGCCCAAGGACTGAGCCAAATATTTTTTGATACCAACCAAAATTTATGTAGAAGTTTGAGTTAAAAAAAATATATGTAATTAAAAAGTTGATATTCAGGTATGTTGTGACTCCATTAATTAGTTTTGTAGCTCTTAATTACTACCTCGTAATGAAGTAAATTATTAATGTAATTACTGGCGAATGATCCGTGACTCTTCATCCCGTGTGTGTGTGTGTGTGTGTGTGTATGTGTGTGTGTGTGTGTGTGTGTGTGTGTGTGTGTGTGTGTGTGTGTGTGTGTGTGTGTGTGTGTGTGTGTGTGTGTGTGTGTGTCATTCCATCCATTCCTCCACCCTGCCTTTCTTCCTTCCTTACTTCCTCTCTCCCTTTCCATCCCTCTCTATCTCTCCACTCTATCCCGTGTATTTCATTATCTCCTTTGTCATCCCTCCTTCTTTCTTATCTACCCTCTCTTCAGTTATCATTTCCTTCACTATCTTACCTTTTTTGTCTTCCTTTCAAGTTACCCTTCCTTCACTTCTTTCCTTTCACTGTGTCAACCAGGCATCCTCTTCTTTATCATCGCTTTTTTATATTCTTACCTCATTTCACGTCTTCACTCTTATGTTTTCTCTCACTACTTTTTTTGTTCTCCCTTCAAGTCCTCCTTCCTTCACCTCCATTAATTGTATCAACCATTTATCCTTTTAATTTTCATCGTTTTTTAATTATTACATCATGTCAGCTGTTCTTCACCCTTCTGCTTTTATCTCACTCACTCTCACTTTTATCTCACGCCACACTCACTCTCACTTTTATCTCACGCCACACTCACTCACTTTTGTCTCACGCCACACTCACTCTCACTTTTGTCTCACTCCACACTCACTCTCACTTTTATCTCACTCACTCCACACTCACTCTCACTTTTATCTCACTCACTCCACACTCCACTTTTATATCACTCACTCTCACTTTTATCTCACTCACTCCACACTCACTCTCACTTTTATCTCACTGCTTTTATGCTCACTCTTTTTTTCCTCCCGAAGGTGATGGACGAGCGGTGGGAGGAGGACGTGAAGGAGTTTGGCGCCGTCAACATCACAGGATTCAGGATTGTCGACACCACGAGACCCTACGTCAGGAATTTCCTCAACACCTGGACGAGTCTGGACACCAATCTCTTTCCTGGCGCTGGCAGCAACTACATATCCGTGAGTACTCCCCTCCTTTCCCTGTCTCCTACCCTTGTTTGTTGTCTGTTCTTCCCTCCCTTCCCCTTTCTCTCCTGCTCTTGTATGCTTCCCCTACTCTGACGTGGAAAGGGTTGAAAATCTGTTGTGGAAATCGAAATCGGAGATGGTTGAAAATATGAGTGAAGATTGTAGTGCCATTGAGTTTGGAAATGATTGGAAATGTGGAAGGAAATTGGAGTAGCATAACGTTCGGAAATGGTTCAAAATGTGAAGATTGAATGAGTGAAGATTGAAAAGGGTATTAATTTTGGAAATTATGAAAAAATATGGTTGGGTATTGAAAGACTTGTTAAAAAACAGCTTAATGATGACATTAGGCATTGGAAAAGTATCACAATTGCATGCATAAATAGTGAAAGTATACATATCGTGTACAACACAAAGGCTCTTGCTTCGTTGCTATAAAAAGAAACGTTTCAATATGTCTTTATAGTGTACAAATATGTAGTTGTGTTGTGCATCTAGTGACTGAAAACCATGGATATTATGGTAAGGAAAATTTATATGAAACTTTGAGGATTGGAAAGGAGATTTAACAGTGTATCTTTAAGAATGGTTTCACTCATTCATACCTTACTTGCTCAGACCTTATCGTTAGTGTCTATTTATACAAAGGAATCTACAATTTTTCAACTTCGATATAACTGATATACTTTTGTTCTGGTATCTAACGAACTCCCTTTTGTGCGAAATATTGGTCTGCAGAAAATTACCGTTCCAATGACCAGTATTTTGCTGAAGAAAAGCCTGCTGTATTTTGTCCCGAATTTGATCGAAACTGTTGCTTGTACCGAAAACACAAAGGTTATACTGCGCGGCTATGGTAAGAATCTTACTGTTTTTTTCGAGATTCTTTGCAAAGATACCTTGTGGAGAATGGCGAGAGCGTGAATACGATTGGCATGGGTATTTGGAGAGAGAAAGCCATGGTATTGTTTGTCGCCAATTGTGATACGAAGACTATTTGCTTGAGAAAACAGAAGTAATGGCGGCTATTGGTAAGAACTCTTAACGTTGTTTTGAGATTGTTTGAAGGTGATGGAGAATGGCAGGACGGATGACGATGGTAGGAGGAGGGTAGGAAGGAGGAGGGAGGAGGAGGTGGTGAGAGAGGAGGAGGAGGAGGATGAGGAGGAGAGAGGAGATGGAGAAAGGAAGTGGAGGATTAAACTTGAGAAAGCAGTTACAGAGGGGTGAGAAACGCGAATGTAGAAGCAAATGAATCAGAACGGAATAAAAACCTTAAAAGTTCAATGACGACACACACACACACACACAAACACACACACACACACACACACACACACACACACACACACACACACACACACACACACAAACACACACCCACCAACCCACCCACCCAACCCACCCACCCACCCACCCCCACCCACCACCCACCCACCCATCCGACACCACGCACGCACGCACGCACGCACGCACGCACGCAACGCACGCACGCGACGCAACGCACGCCGCACGCACGGCACGCACGCACGCACGCACGCACGCACGCACGCAGCACGCACGCACGCACGCACGCCACGCACGCACGCACGCACGCCGCACGCCACGCACGCACGCACGCACCGCACGCACTCACGCACCCACCCACCCACCCACACACCCACCCACCCACCCACCACCCCACACACACACCACAAGGAGGGAAAGGATATAATGGACGGCCTAAGGATAGAAGAGATTGTAGTAGGTCGGCCTACAGAAAAGCTTAAGAGGCTGGGTTTGTCTGGGTGCATTTGTGGGGCTAAGTCTCGTAAATCTTTGGCTTTTAGAGATTTTTTTTTTGGAAAGGTCTGTTCCGTAAGCCTGTGCCTTTTTTTCTTTCGTCCATTTTGTTTTTTTGGGAAGATATTTCGTAATTACCTTTTTTTTGCTTCGTACTTTTGTTTTTTTTTTTTTAAGGTATTTTTTGTGATGTTTTTGATTTTTCTTCGTCCATTTTTGTAGTATTTTTCCTTTCTCACTTTCTCTCCTCTCCCTCCTCCTCTCCCTTCCCCTGCCTATTCCTCCTCCAGAAATCCTCTCTGCCTTTTCTTCCACCTTCTTTCATTCTCGTTTCCTTTCTTCCTACCCTTTGCTGCCTCATTCTTTTCCCCTTGACTTTCCTCTCCCACCCTTTCTCTCGCGTCTCATTCTTCTCACCCTCGCCACGTGCTCGCTACTGATCATATCAGCACTCGGGTCACTCAGAAGGCCATCAATTTGAGTTTAATTTCCGAGAATACATTTGTTTCTCGCATTACACCAACTTCCTGAAGAACAACATCCTCCTCCTCCTCCTCCTCTCCTCTCCTCCCCTCCTCCTCCTCCTTCCTCTCCTCTCCTCGCTCTCCTCCTCCTCCTCCTCCTACTCCTCTTCTAACTCCTCCTCCTCCTCCTCCTCCTCCTCCTCCTCCTCCTCCTCCCTACCTCTTCTACCTTCCTCCTCCTCCGCCTCCTCCTCCTCCTCCTCCTCCTCCCTCCTCTCCTCCTCCTACCTCCTCCTCTCCTCCTCCTCCTCCTCCTCCTCCGCCTCCTTCTCCTCCTCCTCCTCCTTCTGTAATGTCTTGTCATCTGTATCTCTGCTCTCTCTCTCTCTCTCTCGTCTGGTCTCTCAATCTCTCTCTCTCTCTCGTCATCTCTCTCCTCTCTCTCTCTCTCTCGCTCTCTCCTCTCAACCTCTCTCCTCGCTCTCTCTCTCTCATCTCTCCTCTCATCTCTAACTCGTCCTCTCTCCTTCTCTCTCTTCTCTCTCTCTCTCTCTCTCTCTCTAATATATGCCTTCAAACTGTCATTTCTTCTTTGTTGTTTATTGCTCGTCTTAGTTAATGTCCTCCATCTCCTCTTATATCATAATATTCATCACCATCGTCTGTTTTATCTCTTCTTTCATTTAGTCTCCCTTCTTTTGTATATTTTTTTATCTATTTTTTACCTCCTGTAACTTCTTCGTAAGTCCTCCCTCCTCCTCTTCTTTCCTCTTCCCTTCTTAAATTCTCCCCCTACTCCTTTTCTTACCTCTTCCCTTCTTAAGTTCTCCCATCGTGTCCACTTCTTCTCTTCTCTGCCTGGCGTCAAGAGTCTCCCGGCACATATTAATCCTCCTGTTTGTATCCTCATCCTCTTCATTATTCTCTCATGGCGTCTGACTGATCCTTCCTTCCACAATTTTCATGAGATGAGGTAGAGAGAGAGAGAGAGAGAGAGCGAGAGAGAGAGAGAGAGAGAGAGAGAGAGAGAGAGGAGCGATAGAGAGAGAGAGAGAGAGAGAGAGAGTAGGCCCTCTCTTAGGTTCATTTTGTGTCTAACTACAGTACCTTCAATGCTCCTCCTCTTTCTTCTTTTCTCTCCTGGTGTTTCATTCTTCTTCCTTCTCATTTTCTTCATCTCCGGCCTCCTCTTTTGTCCTCCTCTTGTTTCATTCCTTAATTCCTTAGTTTTTTCATCATTTTTATATTATTTTGACTTTGACTTTTCGAGTGTGTCAAAATAACG
>JACEEZ010002471.1:65000-75000 GCA_016584305.1 Chionoecetes opilio | reverse complement strand
CTCGCCTCCTCTTCCCTTCCTTCCGCCTTGATAACACCTCCCTCCCTCCCCCCCTTCCTCCTCATCCTCCTCTCCCAGATTTTTTCCCCCGCCACCCCTATAACCTTGAGATTCCTCCACCTCCTTAAATCTACCCGGCCCACGTATCCACATCCCCTTCTATCTCATCCAAGCCCCTCCACCGCCTCACCTCCTCCTCCTCTACCTCCTCCTACCTTCCCCCCTCCTCCTACTCCTCTCCACCTCCTCAGACTCACCCCTCCCCCTCCTCCTCCCCCTCCTCCTCCTCCGCCTCCAACTCCCTCCTCCTCCTCGCTCCTCCTCCTCCTCCTCCTCCTCCTCGAGCCTCCTCCTCCTCCCCCGCCCCCTTCTCACTCCTCTACGCCAGCCTCCTCCTCCTCCCCTGCCTCCTCTCTTCTTCCTTCTCCCCCTGCCCCTTTGGCTCCCGTAAGGCGAGGAGCAACGACGACCAACAGCAGTCAAGGCGCCCCTAACGATCAAAACTTTTTTTTACAACAAATTTCAGGTTCTTTGGCGAAATGAAGAAGACGTTCACGAGAACCAGATTGATTGGGGACGTCATTCTCCGAGACAACTGGTGGAGTTTTGTGTAGGTCACGAGTGACAAAGGAAGCGCTTTCTGTTTTCCTCAGGAGCAAGACTCGACGACATCACTTGCAGCTGCGATGACGTCACCAAGAACACCAACGAAAAACACTCTCTATGTCATCCATCAGAACAAACGACGGTGTACAATAGCGGATCTTAAGAAATTCTGGACAAGTACGGAAGTTGATCGGAAATTCAAGACTAAAACTAATCAATCATTATTTCAGGAATTCTCCCCAGACTAGGGTAAGGCAAACGTTTTTATGATACAAGGCGTTCAGCGCAAATACCGCTGAGGTCTGTTTGTGCCAGAGAATGTAGACTTCGCAACATTGCTGGATAATTTCTATGAGGATACCATCCAAGTGTTGAGGGATTCCATCCTATTTGGGGAATGACGGACTCCACCTCGACCCCCGTCGCCATGCACGATTAGTCGTCGGCTAATGATAAGTTTCTTCTTCTTCTTACAGATTCAAAAACGAACGATGCGGACGGCGGTAGCAGCATCACCTTAACCCCTTCTTACCCCACAGCACGCTGGGTCCGTCCCGTTTCCCTCGCAAATACTAATCAAAGTAACTTAATATAACTTAATCAAGCGCCCTGAAAGTGGACCGTAGACGCCCTGCCGGTAAACCCTCACGCAAGGGTTACCAAAACTATCAGAGGTAACTTAAATTTACTCTACACAAAGCCAGAGCATTTATTTTAAAGCGAACGAATTATTAGCATACGTTGTTTGCCGGAAAACGCCAGATATACGTCATATCACTTAGAGTTGGGGGTCCAACACAAAGATAAACTTTTATTATCTGAAATAGCCATTCCAGGCTATAAGACATTCCTAAATTGTCGCACGATAAAGCATGTGGAGGTGTCATTCTTTTAGCATTAACGAAATTTGCAAGCATCGAAAAAAAAAAAAAAAATCGGATAAAGTTAAACAAAGAGTCATTATGACTCAGTCCTACGCAAAGATTAGCTACACGGTCATTGCTACTATTTGGGACAATATTATCGTCCTCCCAATCTAATGCGGAAGTAAGGTGCTCTCCTGTATGTGCGAGATAAGTCGTTGGTGAACAATACACAAACGATACAATTATTTGTGGAGATTTTTAAACCTACCTCATATCAACTGGAATAATACTTCTGCTGATAGAGAAGGAATGCGATTGATTGATATGGTGAAGCGAAGTATATTTAAATCAGGTGGTCCGTGAGCCTACAAAGGGATATAGTACCTATCCTAGATTTAGTTTTTCACTACAGCATTGATCTGATTGATTACTGCGTATATCGGTGAACATTTTGGCAAACTGATCAACAGGCTAATCAAGATGCTTGTCATAAATTGCAATTAGACATCCCACAGAAAATCGGTTATTTAGTCCCAAACATTATAATAAAGCCAGATTTCACGAAGATCAGCAGGGTACTAACGAAGGTGAATGGATTGAGACCTACTAAAGTGGTAATACGCCGGAAACATGTGTATGTTATTCACTAATAAACTCCATCGGTGGTGGAAAACATGTTCCCATGTAAGAAAACGTTTGAATACATAAACAGACCCCGTTGGATGAATAATGAGGATCCAACAAAATCCATTGGCAGAAAGCGCCGAGCGTATAAAGTTTTACAAAAGATCAAATGCAGACCTCTGCGATTCTAGAAGAATACAATGACTTCAAACGTCGCTGCAAAGGACTATTAAAGGGTTTTCTAAAAAGCGCGAGTAGGAAGAAAAAATTGCAAGGAATTCAAAGCAAACCCGAAAAAGGTTTCTTTCAATACGTTCGAGGTAAGAAAACCGTCAAACAATTTTGGACCACTGAAAGATAGAATAAATCTTGGTAAATGATAATAAGAGTATGGTGGCGTTCCGTCTCATGAATTTTACCTTTAACGCGGTATTTATTAAAGAACAACGAAACTCCCTTACCAGAACCATAAACATGTATGCAGGACTCGAAAGGGATGAGACTGGTAATAGGAGAGATAACATAGAACGAAATATCAAAGTATTGCTGAAACTTGACCCAGCAAAATCCGTGGGGGTGGAAGAAATCTCGCCACGACTCACTTCGCGAATGTCATAGTCAAACTTTCGCTCCCATTTAAAAGGATTATTTTCAATAAATCGCTAAGTGAAAAAAATGTTCCATATGTGGAAATTAGCTATGTTTACACCTGATATTCACAAAAAGGGAGTAAGAGCCTCGCAATAATTATCGCCCAATTAGTCTAAACGTCCGTGATTGTTAACTATTTTGGGAGAAAATAATGCGGGATAAACTAGTGCTTTCTTTCCTCGATGAAACATAACTCTATCTAAACTCCCAGCATGGATTTCCGAATAGAGATCCTTCTTAACACAAACCTACTGGATTTTTTTTAATGTCATTTATTAAAGATGGGACGCTAAATTCCCTCGTATGTATATACCTTGATTTTTCAGAAGCCTTCGATACAGTTCCACATGAAGCGACTGTTGACCACGCTAAGGGCCATGGCATGGAGAGCAATTATGTTCCTGGATTGGCGATTGGCTTTCAAATCGTAAACAACGGGGTATAATAATGGTGAGGCATCTGATTGGTTAGATGTCACTAGTGGTGTGCTCAGGGGCTCGGTCTTTTGGGTCCCTATCTTTTTTCTGAGATATATCAACGATCTGGACTGCGGACTTATATCTAAAATATCAAAAATTTGCAGATGACCCCAAATTATGCGGTAAAGCATATACTAGAGAAAAATGCGAACTCATACAAAGTGATCTCGACAAACTATCGTTGGAGTGATAAATGGCTATTAAAATTCAATTCCGATAATGTACAGTATGCATATAGGGCAAAACGATAACCCAATATAATCTATCAAATGCAAAATAAATCGTTAACTGAATTACAGCAGAAAAGGAGCTAGGTGTCATCCATCAGTAATGATCTGAAAACCAGTTCGCTTGCCTACTGCCAGTAAAAAGGCAAATATGATGTTGGGCTTTATAACGTAACTTTGAACATAAAACTTCCGAAGTATCGCACAATTATACACGTCCTTGGTTTTAGGCCGCATCTTGGATATCTCGTTAGTTCAATTCTGGTCGCCCTGTTTCGTAAAAGATCAAGCGCACTTGGAATCAGTGCAAAGAAGAGCACCAAACAAATTCATCACTGCGAAATTCATCTTATGAAGAGATACTGGGAAACTTAATATGTTTTCCTTAAAGGTCGTAGAAATCCTTGGGGACTTGATAGAAACCTGTTACGATCCTAAAAGGTTTATTTGATGTCATTAATCAAGAGGAAACTAATTCGAAGCTTTCAACTCAAGTGACAACAAGAAATCATGGTTTAAACTAAACGTCAACGTTGATCACCGATCTCCGTAAAATTATTTCAATGTTAGAGTCGTTGATCGATGGAATAAGTTTACCAGCAATGTTTCCGAAGGCCACCACAATAAACTACTTCAAAACAGACTTGACGCGCACTGTAAAGTTAAATTGGTAAGTGATAGTGCGAAATTCGTATCTAGTCCCCGTATCGATTAGTTGTAGTGGTTGGTAGTTGTAGTTAGTATTTTTTCATATCCTATCATTCTGCATCTATGAAACTTCCATGTTTCCTATCTCTTTAGGGACATGGTATCATTTCCAAATGTTTTCTTACAAGTAGTTGATAGTTATTAGTATGTAGTTCATCAGATACCCTCGCTATGGACCAATTATTCTCCGGTTCTGTTACTCCTATGTAATCCTATGTAATCTCCTCCTCCTCCTCCTCCTCCTCTTCTTACATTCTCCATCGTCCACATGTCACCGCGCCTCCCACATAATTAAGCCGTTTACGACCCTCCGACACCTCCACGACAACACGGGGTCAGGTCAGACCTCATAGTTTACCTCCAAATGTCATCCCGTGGGCAGCCATCCTCCCACGCTACCCATCTGTCGCCTCGCAGGACAACCCATACCACCCACCCAACCCCGTCCCACCCCACACTCCACCCATCACCCTCTGCCACTCTCTCCTCTCCCTTCACCTTCAATCACCCTCCATCACCCTTGGTCTCCCACTATATAACCTTTCCCTTCCTATCCCTTACCCTGTCCCTTAAACACTGCAGTATCCTCTTGACCGAGTGTTACTTGATGCGCCAGGAGGGTTAAATATTATGGAGTTTTACGTAAAATATTCTCCTGTTAAGTATAAAAAGCTAATATCAACATGTTTTTTTTCTCACAAACAATTAAGCAAACTGAAAAAATACAACAATATGAATGGGACTGCATTTTCATACCTTTTTTCTCAGTTTTTAGCCGGGACAATAATATGCAAATAAGGAAAATGATGAAACTCGACAAAATATGCATGCACGCACACACATACACACATAAACACAAACACACACACACACACACACACACACACACACACACACACACACACACACACACACACCACACACACACACACACACACACACACAAAGAAATAATAATAAATAAATAAATAAATAAATAAACGAAAATAATGAAAATTCAAAATCCTCTCACCAACTCGTTCACGTGTCCACCAAAACACAACAAATCCAGGGAGCCAATACCTGTCATATACTGGATCCGGTCTGCCCCCCAAAAAGTACTTTCAACTGACCTGAAACGGGAGGAAAAAAAGTATATAAATTAAAAGTACACAAATGGAATGTACCGTTGATTGACTGCCTATATAAAAAAAAAGTCTTGTTTCGAAATTGACGTAATAAAAGAAAGTGTCACGGAAGATTTTATTTCAGGTTGATTCAATTTCTCTCATTTTTCTATAAAGTGAATAACTGTAAAGTATTATTAATTAATGTATTATAATTATTTGTGATGTATTATCATTATCTGTAATGAATTGGTCGGCATCTTTATTGTGAAAGAAAGAAAAACGAGCAAAGATAATGAAAGTTAAGATTATGAAGACATTTTAAAGGGAATACTTAATTTGTAAATCTTAATAATAAGGGAATTTGATGAAAGAACACAAATTAATCGTGAAAAAAGTGGAGAAAAATACATGTGATATACCCAAATATACTGTGCTTCTTTACATATTCTCTCTCTCTCTCTCTCTCTCTCTCTCTCTCTCTCTCTCTCTCTCTCTCTCTCTCTCTCTCTCTCTCTCTCTCTCTCTCTCTCTCTCTCTTACATACACACACTCATTCACACACACACACACATACACACACACACACACACACACACACATACACACACACACACACACAACATGCGCCAGAACAATATATAAAGGCCTATAACTCTGCCTGACACTGAAACATCCCAGCCTGACTAACACCTCCAGGTCGCACTGAGTCGTCTCCTCGGCACTCAACTCACCCTCCCTGCCCGCTCGCATATTCCCGTTTTCGGGAAGAGTATGTGGCGTTTACTCTTGAACACGTCAGGATAGGTTATGTTAGGTTGCGGATAGGGTAGAATAGGTTTTCCTTGAGAACATGTGGAAACTTTGTGTGGGAATCACAATGAGGGTATTTTCGAGACAATCCTATGGTTAGTTTCGGAGCTACAGCCAAGCGTCTTCACTCGGAAACCACATACTTGGAGAACGGTAATATGCTGTCCGCTTCCCTCTCATGCTAACAAAAGACTCTCACTCTATCGTATGTTTATCTATCAAGTCGCCACACTCTTATAAACATCCGCCTTACCTAACCCATGCCTGCTCTCTCTCTCTCTCTCTCTCTCTCTCTCTCTCTCTCTCTCTCTCTCTCTCTCTCTCTCTCTCTCTCTCTCTCTCTCTCTCTCTCTCTCTCTCTCTCTCTCTCTCTCTCAGAAATGTTCGCAAAAGGTGAAAAGTGTTTCCTAGCGTTTGACTGTAAAGTTTATCCGTATTTCTTCACACTTACTTATTCATTCAAGGATATGAATATATTTATACATACAATATACACATGCATGCATTCACGAAAGCCGGTCCATCTACCTTCCACACACACACACACACACACACACACACACACACACACACACACACACACACACACACACACACATTTTTGTGAGCTATATCTAAGTTTTCCTCTAATACCTTAAAACACACACACACACACACACACACACACACACACACACACACACACACACACACACACACACACACACCTATCTTTCTTTCGTCCCTCACATACATCTAGTCACGTCTACACGCATGTCTCCTGCCTCACACACGCCTTTCACTCATCTCATATGCACTTCATTGTGACCACACGTTCCCTCATACCACACATACAACACATTGCCTCCCCCCCTCCTCCTCCTCCTCCTCCTCCTCCTTCCTTTTTTCATTGTCCCTCTACCCATTTTCCTCCTATTCTTCCTCCCATTACCCTATACAATCATATGCAGACAACTAACTTTCACAAAACCCCCTACCTCATTTTCTACACCAGGTATCTATACAGCATATTATTCTTACTGTACCCTTTACACACACACACACACACACACCACACACACACACACACACACACACACACACAGACACACAGACACACACACACACACACACATCCCTCTCTATCACATCCTACAACCCTATACACAAACGCCACACACCCTCTTCACTTTCCCTCCTTTTGGAGGGATGGAATTTAATATTGATAAATGCAGCGTTATGAATGTTGGTAGAAAATACCCTGGTAATAGATACACCATAAGCAATGTATCGCTGAAAAGATCAGAAAGTGAAAAAGATCTTGGAGTGAGGGTGAGCCCAGACCTCCGACCTAGGACACAATGTATTGAGGCCAGAAATAGAGCTAATAGAGTATTAGGATTCATTACCAGAAGTGTTAAAAGTAGAAGTGCGGAAGTTATTCTAAAGCCTTATCTGGCTCTAGTCAGGCCTCACCTAGACTATGCGGTTCAGTTTTGGTCTCCATATTACAGGATGGACATAGTGTTGTTAGAAACAGCGAAGAGAAGGATGACCAAAATAATACAAGGGATGCGTAACTTTAGTTATGAGAGGAGATTGAAGTTATTAAAATTACACTCACTCGAGAGACGCAGAGTAAGGGGCGATCTGATAGAAGTTTTTAAGTGGATAAAGGGATTTAATAAAGGAGAGGTAGGAAAAGTTCTTACGGCTTTTAACCAGGGTAGAACAAGAAGTAATGGATTCAAGCTGGAAAAGCGTAGATTTAAAAAGGAAATAGGGAAAAACTGGTTCACAAATAGGGTGGTGAATGAATGGAATGGTCTCAGTAGACAGGTAGTTAGTGCGGAGTCATTAGGGAGCTTTAAAGAGGAGCTGGATAGGTTCATGGATGGGGATGAAAGGTGAATGTAGGTAGTGTTAGGTGACAGGAACTACCACGTGTAGGCCTCGCGGCCTCTTGTAGCTTCCTTATTTTCTTATGTTCTTATGTTCTAATGTTCTCCTTCACCCTCCTCCCATATTAACACACATCTACACAAACTTACTCTACACCTGCTCACACACCAGCACACCTGCAACACCTCCTACATACACACCCTCCTCCTCCTCCTCCTCCTCCTTACCTCCTCCTCCACATTTTCTTCTTCTTCCTCCACCTCTTTCTCTTCTTCCTCCTCCTCCTACTCTCCTCCTCCTCCTCCTCCTCCTCCTCCTCCTCCTCCTCAAAATCCGTGGGGGTGGACGAAATCTCGCCGCGACTACTTCGCGAATGTCACAGTCAACTTTCGCTCCCATTAAAGATTATTTTCAATAAATCGCTATGTGAAAAAAATGTTCCTAGTATGTGGAAATTAGCTAATGTTACACCGATATTCAAGAAAGGGAGTAAGAGCCTCGCAAGTAATTATCGCCCAATTAGTCTAACGTCCGTGATTGTTAAACTATTTGAGAAAATATTGCGGGATAAAATAGTGTCTTTTCTCGATGAAAATAACTCAATACTAAACTCCCAGCATGGATTTCGAAATAAGAGATCCTGCTAAACAAACCTACTCGATTTTTTTAATGTCATTTATTCAAACTGGGACGCTAAAATTCCCTCGGATGTAATATACCTTGATTTCAGAAAGCCTTCGATACAGTTCCACATAAGCGACTGTTGACCAAGCTAAGGGCACATGGCATAGGAGAGCAATTATGTTCATGGATTGGCGATTGGCTTTCAAATCGTAAACAACGGGTAGTAATAAATGGTGAGGCATCTGATTGGTTAGATGTCACTAGTGGGGTGCCTCAGGGCTCGGTCTTGGGTCCTACTCTTTTTCTGATATATATCAACGATCTGGACTGCGGACTTGTATCTAAAATATCAAATTTGCAGATGACACCAAATTAGGCGGTAAAGCATATACTAGAGAAAACTGCGAACTCATACAAAGTGATCTCGACAAACTATCAGATTGGAGTGATAAATGGCTATTAAAATTCAATTCCGATAAATGTAAAGTAATGCATATAGGCAACGATAACCTCAAATATAACTATCAAATGCAAAATAAATCGTTAACTGAAGTACAGCAGGAAAAGGATCTAGGTGTCATCATCAGTAATGATCTGAAAACCAGTTCGCATTGCCTAGCTGCCAGTAAAAAGGCAAATATGATGTTGGGCTTTATTAAACGTAACTTTGAACATAAAACTCCGAAAGTAATGACACAATTATACACGTCCTTGGTTAGGTCGCACTTGGAATATGCCGTTCAATTCTGGTCGCCCTGTTTCGTAAAAGATCAAGCCAAATTGGAATCAGTGCAAAGAAGAGCAACCAAACAAATTCCATCTCTGCGAAATTCATCTTATGAAGAGAGACTGCGGAAACTTAATATGTTTTCCTTAAAGGATCGTAGAATCCGTGGGGACTTGATAGAAACCTTTAAGATCCTAAAAGGTTTTGATGTCATTAATCAAGAGGACCTATTCGAGCTTTCAACTCAAGTGACAACAAGAAATAATGGTTTAAAACTAAACGGTCAACGTTGCATCACCGATCTCCGTAAAAATTATTTCAATGTTAGAGTCGTTGATCGATGGAACAAGTTACCAGCAAATGTTGTCGGAGCCAACACAATAACTACATTCAAAAACAGACTTGACGCGCACTGTAAAGTAAATGGGTATTGATAGTGCGAATTCGTATCTAGTCCCCCGTATCGATTAGTTGTAGTGGTAGTGGTAGTTGTAGTTAGTATTTTTCATATCCTATCATTCTGCACTATGAAACTTCCATGTTCCTATCCTCTTTAGGGACATGGTATCATTTTCCAACTGTTTTCTTACAAGTAGTTGATAGTTAGTAGTATGTAGTTCAGCAGATACCCTCGCTATGGACCAATAGGTCTCCTGGTGTCTGTTACTCCTATGTAATCCTATGTAAT
>JACEEZ010002471.1:55000-62500 GCA_016584305.1 Chionoecetes opilio | reverse complement strand
AAGGGAAGAGGAAGAGAATATAGAGACAAGTCAGACAACAACAGTAGGAGATAAATAGGGAGGAGGAGGAGGAGGAGGAGGAGGAGGAGGAGGAGGAGGAGGAGGAGGAGGAGGAGGAGGTGGAGATGGCATAAAAGGCACGGCACCAGCATACCAATCACCAAGATACATGTAGGTACACTACATTGGCAGTAACACAGAGAGACATCTTAAGGTATACAGATCCAAGTATCCAAGTTTGGGGAGGCGGTAGCAGAGTGGTTAGCGGCTCCGAGTGGCGTTCTCAGTGACCCGAGTTCGATCCCCGATGAGAACCAAAATATTTCTGCACCGTCGAATGACCTAAGAACACCCACATGCTGCCCACAACTCTACCTTCGATTGCGAGTGCAACGGAGGACACAGGGGGGCGGCATGAGCCTCTAATCACAGGCGTCACTATAAAAAATCCTACCTGCGCCACCACGGGCGAGGGCCAACCATCACAGCCCTCAATGGGTGGTGGTGGTGGTGGTGGTGGTGGTGGTATAAAAATTCATCCCTACATATATACTATCTGTATATATGTACCTGTAAAATTTTGGCTGTTCAATAATTCGACTCATAACTCCGTTCATACATTAGTAAATTATTGTCTTTTATACCCAACAGCCATTACGCATTCCCATCACGATCACACACGGAAAACGTTTTATGGGTAAGTTTTTAGCTTCGGTATTTTTTGATGTTGTTGCGATGTATTTGTTATAGTAATATCTTCTATAATGCTATATATTTATGTGCCTTTACCCCTAGACCTTGTATCTGAGTGTAAAGACCCGATATTTAAGTACAAGTAAAGTAAAGTAAAGTAAAGTTAAAGTTAAGTAAATATTAAGTTATATTAAAGTAAGTGTTAAGTACAGTCATCCATTATATTATTGTTTTTAAGTCAAGCTTCTTCGATGTTATCTAAATAAGTGATGAACTACATAAAATGATCCTATGATATTATGAGTTATATTTACGTATCACTTCTCTCCTCTGTTATTTCTCCTCTCCCTCTCTCCTCCTCTGTTCTCTCTCTCTCTCCTCCCCTATCACTTCAATCTGTCTCTCCTTTCTTCTTTTTCTTTTTTCAACTTCACTCTTTCTCCTCTTGTCTCCACGCATCCTTATTTTTATCGCTCCTTATTGCTTCATTTTTTCTACCTTTTTTTTCTTTTATCAATCTCAACCTCACTCTTCCTCACCTAACACCACGTTCCTCCTTCGCCAGTGCCAAGCCCCAACAACTTATAGTAGCAAGGGAGGAGGGACGATCATTACCACAATATTTCCCACGACTAAACACACTCTTGTCTTCGTGATATACTGTCGACCATTTCACAGTCACTTCACCCCCTCCCCTTCCCTCCTTTACCCCTCCCTCCTACCTTACCTCTTCCTCCCTGCCTGATTATTACTACTTCCCTTCTCTTCTCTTTACCCCTCCTCCTCCTCCTCCTACCTTCCTACCTGCCTTCCTCCTCTCCCATGAGCCTCACTAATTACTGGTCGGTCCTCAGCAGCTACTGATCACAACCCAGGCGCCCCGCTGAGCCAAGTCGCATTCAGGTGACATCAAACCATCGTAGGCCGCCAGGTGACTTCAGCGGTGGATGTGTCAGTGATTGCGTCGAATTCAAAGGTTGTGGTTGTGGTTGTGTTTACTAACGAGGCGGTGAACAGGAGGTTACAGCCGCGGGAGGTACAGAGGCGAGTCACAACAGTTAAGCCAAAAAAATACAACGTAACAACAACGACAGCAGCATAAACAGCATTATAATTAACGACACGAAGGGAACAACAGCAGATATGGCAATAACATCACCACCACTACCAACAACAACAACAGCAGCAAGCGTTAGTAACAAAGCAACAACAGTACTAGCGTGAATAAAAAGCATCAATAGCGAACTGGCATGAACAGCTGGAGAGAAAATACCTCCAACAATAACAACAACAACAGTGGCATCATTACTACCTTCACCAAAACAAATACCACCACTACTACTACCACCACTACCACCACAACCACAACCACCACCACCACCACAACAACAACAGTTACGATAGTAGAAAAAACAAGTAACAGTAACTTAAGTAACGTCTGAATGGAACACAAGTAACAGAAACACTAAACCAAACAATTACAATAAAAAGAGACGCAACATTTAAAAGCACGTATACATAGGAACAACTTAAACGAACGAGCGCTAGTCTCCAGTACAGACAGCGTTCTATGGCCCCGGCCGGAGATGGAATTCAATTATTAAGTGATATTAACGTTGGAAGGTGAAGATTTAGGGGCTCGCCGAGGTGATGGGTGGGCAGCCGGGGCGTAATGAGGTGGGAAAAAGAGGTAAGGTAAAATAAGGGTGGTGTTATACGTATAAATTCCATCGCTCATGATCACTTCAAATTATCTCTCCTTTCTTCTTTTTCTTTTTTCAACTTTACTCTTTCTCCTGTATCTCCACGCATCCTTATTTTCATCGCTCCTCAGTGCTTCATTTTTTATCCCTTTTCTTCTTTTATCTATCTCAACCTCACTCTTCCTCACCTAACACCACGTTCCTCCTTCGCCACTGCCAGCCCCAGCAACCTATAGTGGCAAGGGAGGAGGGGCGATCATTACCACAATATTCTTCGGCGCCACAATGAGGTCTTTTTTCTCCTTCACCGACATCTCATCTCGAGGCGACAATCCTGCCATTACTCCCGTGACCTTGGCGGACTAAACAACCCTAAAGAATATATTATCATTCTCGTGTACTATGACAACCGTGTGAAAGAAAAGAATAGCGGGCGCCATAAGAAGAAAAAAATAGAAAATTAAAAAGTGGAAAAAGTTTAAAAAATGAAAAAAAGAAAGAAAAAAAAGCAAGTAAAAGTAAGAAAGTACAACGAATGAAAAAAGGAGACAAACAAAATTTAATCCGGGTAAGTTTTTTTGAAATGGTTACTGAAGATTATGTTCGCTCGAAGGAGAGTGGAAAAAACCCCCTGCATATTCAGAGGAAGAAAAAGACGTAGAAAAATAACACGAAGATGACGACGAAGAAGAAAAATGATGTTTATGCAAAAAAATACAATACAAAATACATAAACAAAACAAAAAAAATAAACAAATAAAAATTAAATTAAATACAAAATACAAAAATACAAAAAATAAATGCGGATGAGGAACAGAAGGGCAACCAGGAAAAAAAATGTCTAAAAACAGGACCAATATGATACAGGCTTGCGCGGATAATCTCTGCGCTAGAATCCGTTCATCGAGATTTACCGCGCAGATTTAAAGTTGCTTCCCAAGCTATAAAAAATGCAGAAGGCATGAATCGTATGTCTGACAGCGACGTACATCATCTTGCACACTCACCGGTGTGTGGGAGGGAGGGTTTCCCTCCCTCTCCTCCCTCCATAGGCGGTTGACAGTTTGCATGATTTTGAATTTATAGCCTGCAGCGTTCCCCTACATCCCGTGTTTTTTCCTATTTTTGCTGGATTACATAATGGGTGGAAAACGTACGGATGGCACAACGATTCTAGCAATCATTGATCTTTACAAGGCTGGGATCAATAATAAGGAAATTTGCAAGCTTAAAGGACTAAAGCTTAGAACAGTGCCAAATTTGATCCGCCGATTTAAGGCTGGTGGAGAAGTGAATCTCCCGCTCCCAAAAATACAACCAGGGAAACAAAAAAAAACGTGTAACAGAACTAGGAGCGTGTTAAGGCGACAGCTTGATGCCAATCCTAGCCTTACAGCCAGAGAACTGAAGGAGGAAAATCATACTCTTCTTGGTAATGTGTCGCTTCGTACTATACAGGAAACTTTGAAACGTGACCTTGGCTACAGGTGTTACCGGGCGCGGAATAAGCCACTGATAAATGACCGCCAAAGGAAGAAAAGGCTTCACTTTGCAAAGAAATACAGAGATTGGCCTCTCGACAAGTGGCGGGCTGTGCTGTGGAGTGACGAAAGCACATTTTGTGTGAGTGGAGGAGGACCAGCAAAAGTGTACCGTCGCCCCGGCTCAGACCCCACCGAGCCTCGCTACACACGAAAGACAACAAAACACCCTCCCAGTTTAATGGTGTGGGGTTGCTTTTCTTTTCATGGTATTGGGAACTTAGTTGTTTTCCCAAAGAACACAACTGTTAATAAAGTGGTGTATTTTGATCTTTTAAATGACCACCTATAGGACTGCTTTGAAAAGACACAGGCACAGATTTTCCAACAGGATGGAGCATCCTGCCACACAGCTCGAGATGTGATACAGTGGCTTGATGACTGAAAGATTGGGGGAATAGATGACTGGCCAGGTAATTCTCCCGATATATCACCCATAGAAAATTTTTGCGCCATCATTAAAGGCAAACTCCGCTCACGTGACACCTCTACATTCCCCAAGCTTGAAATGAAGCTCCGAAAGTGTTGGAAGAATTTAAGTATGAGTTCCTCCAAAATCTTGCTGACAGTGTACCACGTCGCCTTCAAAGGGTCATCAAGAGGAAGGGCTACGCAACGAAATACTAACTACAATTATTGTAAGTGTTGATATTCTACATTATTTGTTATAACTGGGCATCATACGTGTAAACTTTCCCCTTTTCGGAGGCGCGCAGTGATTATCCCGCAGACTGTAAATCCAAAACAGAAAAACAAACAACCCAAGGGCGCTTAACTAACCAACTAACAAACAACCTAACTCACCTAACAAATCCCTGTCTATGACGCCTAAAATTTATTCCCCCTGCAACGTCTTCCCTGAGCTTACGAAAAGGGAGGGGGGAGGAGAGGAGGAGGAGGGGGAGGATTACATGGATTACATAGGAAAAACAGACACCAGGAGCCCTTTTTGGTCATAGCGAGGGTATCTGCTGAACACTACTACTAACTACAACTACGTAAAAAAACATTTGGAAAAATGATACCATGCCCCCTAAAGAGGATAGGAACAGGAATTTCATAGTGCAAAATAATGGATATAAAAAATCTAACTCAACTACCCTACCACTACAACAATCGATAGGGGGGACTAGTTTCAAAATTCGCATATCAATACCCTTTACTTTACATTTCGCGTCAAGCTTTTTTTTGAATGAGTTATTGTTTTGGGGCCCCACAACTTTTGCGGGTACTTTTCCTCGATCAACGACTCTAAACATTGAAAAAATTTTTTTAACGAGTCGGTGTAAACGTTGACCGTTTTTTTTTAAACCATTCTTCTTTTGTCACGAGTTTAAAAGTGAAAGGTTCTCTTGTTTAATACATAAAAAACCTTTTGGGGATCTTAAAGGTTTCTAAAAAGTCCCCACGGATTCTACATTTTTAAGGAAAAACATATTAATTTTCCCCCGCAGCTCTTTTCAAAGTGAATTTCGCAGAGAGGAAATTTTTTTGGGTTGCTCTCTTTGCACTGTTTCCCAAATTTTTGGCTTGATCTTTTACAAAACAGGGCGACCAAAATTTAACGGCATTTCCAAGTCGGCCAAACCCAAAGGGACGTGTATTTGTTCATTCTTTGGATTTTTATTTTTCAAATTTCTTTTAATAAACCCCAACACATATTTTGCCTTCTACGGGGAGCTAGGCAATGCGACTTTTTTTCAGTCTTTACTGATGATGACACCTAAACCCTTTTCCCTGTATTTAGTTAACGTTTTATTTTGCTTTTGATAGTTATATTTGAGGTTATCGTTGCCTATTGCTTTACTTTAATATTGGGAAATTAAATTTTTAAATAGCCATTTTCACTCCATCTGATGTTCGTCGAGATCATTTTGTATGAGTTCCAGTTTTTCTCTAGTATATGTTTTACCGCCTAATTTGTGTCACTCTTTTTTTCATTTTTAGATAAAAGTCCGCATCCGAGTTGATATATACAGAAAAAGAGTAGGCCCCCAAACCAGCCCTGAGGCCCCCATAGTGACAAAACCAATCAGATCCCTCCCCATTTTTTATCCCCGTTTTTTACGATTTGAAACCCAATCGCCATCCATAACAAAAAATTGCTCTCCTAAGCGTGCCCTTAGCTTGGTCAACAGTCGCTTAGGGGGAACTGTACCAAAGGGCTTTCTGAAAAAAAAAGGGTTTTTACATCCGGGGAATTTTAGCTCCCAGTTTTGAAAAAATGCTTTAAAAAAAATAATGGGTTTGTTAAGCGGATCTCTTATTTCAAATCCATGCGGGGATTTTAGTTTGAGTTTTTTTCATCGAAAAAAGACACTATTTTTTTCCCGCAAAATTTTTTCAAAAAGTTTAACAATCACGGACGCTGACTATTGGGCGATAATTAAATTGCGAGGCTCTTACTCCCTTTCTTGAAATCGGTGTAAAAAATTTCTAATTTTCCCCAATACTAGGAAAATTTTTTTTTCCCTTTGCGATTTTTGAAAAAAAATCTTTAATGGGAGCAAAGTTGACTGTGACATTCGCGAAGTAGTCGCGGCGAGATTTTGGGCCCCCCCAGATTTTGCTGGGTCAAATTTCAGCAAATACTTGAATTTCGTCACTGTTTCTTCCTATTACCAGTCTATCCCTTTCGGTCCCCGCATACATGTTTACTGGTTCTGGTAATGGAGTTTCTCTTTTTTAATAAAACCCCCATTAAAATATTCATTGAGTACGAACGCCCCACTCTTATTATCATTTTTCCAAGATATTATTTTTATCTTTCCGTGGCCCCAATACTTGTTTTGACGTTTTCTTTCTTTCGACGTATTGAAAAAACTTTTTGGTTTTTATTTGGTTCCTTTTTCAATTTTTTCTTCATACTCAGCTTTTTTAACTTTAAATTTGTCCTTTTCAGCGACGTTTTAGCATTGTATCCTAGAATCGCGTCTGCATTTTATCGTTTTTTTAAACTTTTTACGCTCGGCGCTTTCTGCCAAAGATTTTTGGGTCTCATTATTCCTCCAACGGGGCGTTTATGTTTTTCAAACGTTTTCTTCCATGGGAACATTTTTCCACCCCCGATTTTGGGTTATTTTTTGACTACATTTCAATGTTTTCGGGGTTTTACCATTTAGTAGGTCAAAACCATTCAATTCGCTTAGACCCTGCTGATCTTCGTGGGAAAACGCTTTATTTTAATTTTGGGGGCTAGTAAACCCATTTTCTGTGATGTCTAATTGCAAAATTTTGCCGCATCTGATTAGCCTGTATCCTGTTTTCCAAATGTTCCCTAACGCAGTAAAACAATCAAACATGTCGGGAGTGAAACTAAATCTAGGATACTATTATCCCCTTGTAGGCTCACGGACCCCCTGATTTAAATATACTTCGTTTACCAATCAACAAACGCTACCTTCCTATCAGAAATTTTGAGGAGGGGGGAGGGGGGGAGGAGAGGAAAAAGGAAGGGAGGAGGGGAAAAAGGAAGAGAGGAGAGGAGGAGGAGGAGGAGGAAAGGGAGGAGGGGGAGGAGGAGGAAGGGAGGAGGAAAAAGGAGGAGGAGGAGGGCCGGAAGG
>JACEEZ010002471.1:45000-50000 GCA_016584305.1 Chionoecetes opilio | reverse complement strand
AAGGGTGGGGGGAAAAAGGGGAAAGGGGGAAAGGAAAAAGGCAAAAAAAAAAAAAAAAAAGGGGAGGGGAAAAAGGTATTGAAACAAAAAAAATTAAAAGGGGGGAAAAAAAACCCCGCAAGAACCAAAAACACACTCCCACCCCTCCCTCTCTCTCTCCTTCTTCGTGCCTCGTTGCCCAAAGCCGGTTTTTCCCTTAGAGGGGGGGGATCCCCGGGTAAATTTTTTAGGGGGACAGTTTACTTTAAGGGCCCGTTTTTTATGTTTTTTGGGGTGTTTTTCCTTTTTTTTTCTTCACACGTTTTTTGGGGGGGTGGGAGGTCGGGTACACAATTTAGTGGAGGTTTTGCAGTCTTCAAGCATTTATTTCTTTTTAGATATTGCTTTTTTCTTCTTTTTTTAGCTTTATATTTTTTTCTTCTTATTTTTTTAGCTTTACATTTTCCCTTTTTTTCTTCTTTTCTTAGCTTTACATTTTTTTTCTTTTTTAGCTTTACATTTCTTTTTTTTCTTTTTTTAGCTTAACATTTATTTATTTTTTTAGCTTTACATTTGTTCTTATTTTTTAGCTTTATATATATATATATAAAAAATTTTATAAAATTTTATAAAATTTTTTTTGCTTTTTCATTTTTTTTTTTTCTTTTTTTGCTTTACATTTTTTTTTTTTTTTTTTTTGCCTTACCCTTTTCTCTTTTTTTTTTTTCTTTTTTTTGCTTTAAAATTTGCTTCTTTTTTTTGGGGTTTAAAATTTTTTTTCATCTTTTTTAGCCTCACATTATTTTATTTTTTTTAGCTTAATATTTTTTCATTTTTTTAGCTTTACATTTTTTTCATTTTTTTTCTCTTTTTTTAGCTTTACATTTTTTTCATTTTTTTCTCTTTTTTTTAGCTTTACATTTTTTTTCTTTTGCTTTTTTATTCTTTTTTTAGCTTTACATATTTTTCTTTTATGCTTATTTTTGGTTTTATTTTGGTTTGATGACTACTCCTTTTGCATTTTTTAGAGGGGGTTGAGACCTACTAGGGAGACATATTCCTTTTTTTCACAAGAAGGGAATTTAAAATAAATTTCATTTTAATTTTTTTCTTTTCCCCTTTAAAATTTTGGGAACGTAATTTTTTTTTAAACCCCATTTTTAAGAATACGCAAGGGGGACATCTTTTCCCCTTGAGAAACCAAAAAGTAATTTCCATTGTTTAATTTTGGGATCATTAACGATTTTTAGTGGAAAATAAGCAACATTTTTATAAAATATGACCTGATCATTTACCCCCCGTCCACTAAATAATTTGGGAATTCGTTTTCTTTTCGTAATTTTATGGGTCGCAAACGATTTTTTTATATACAAATTAAAGATCGGGGTGAAGGGGGTTTAAGAGGGCAAAAACGAAGCTTAGAAAAAAAATGTTTTAGCGCAAATGGGTTTGGAGGGGCAGTCCCCTGTGTGTGTTTTTAGAGAGGGGAGAGAGAGAAAAGAGAGAGGGGAGGGGAAAAAGAGAAAAGGGGAAGGGGGAAGAGAGAGGGGGAGGGGGAAAAAGAGAAAGAGAGGAAGAGAGAGGGAAGGGGGAGAGGGTAAAAGAGGGGAAAACGAGGGGGGGGAAAAAGAGAGGGGAGAGAGGGGAAGAGAGAGAAGGGGGAAAAGAGGAAAAGAATAAAAGGGGAAAAGGGGCGAGAGGGAGGGGGGGAGAGCGGGGAGATAAAAAAAGAGAGAGAGAGAGGGGAGGGGGAGGGGAGAGAAAAGAAAAGAGAGAGAGACAAAAAAAAAAAAAAGGCAAAAATAAAAAAAAACATATCAAAACTAAAATTTTTTGATGGGGTGGGCATTTAAAAAAATTTCCCCCTCTTCGGGGGTTTGCGTCGGGAGGACGGGAGGAAATCTAAAATTTTTTTGTAAGGCAGTGAAGAATACAACGATGAAAAGGGTAAAGGGGAAAAAAAGAAAAAGGAAGGGGAAAGGGGGAAAAGGGGGGAAGAAAGGAAAAGAACTAAAGTGCGAAAGAATAGAAATGAGAAAAAAATGAAGAAAGAAAGGATGAAGGAAAAAAAAAAGAATAAGTGTGTTTTGTGTGGGGTGTGTGTGTGTGTTTTGGGGTGTGGGGTGTTTGTGTTTTGTGTGTGTGGGTGTTGTGGTGGGGTGTGTGTGTTGTGTGTGTGTGTGTGTGTGGGGTGTGTGTTTGGGGTGGTGGTTTGTGTGTGTGTGTGTGTTGGTGTGTTTTGGGGGTGGGGGTTTGTGTGTGTTTTGTGGTGTGTGTGTGTGGGGTGTGTGTTTGGGGGGTGGGGTGTGGGGTGTGTGTGTTTTTGTTGTGTTGTGTGTGTGTGTGTTTTTGTGTTGGGGTGTGTGGGGGTGTGTGTGTGTGTGTGTGTGTGTGTTTGTGTGTGTGTGTGTGGTGTGTGTTGTGTGTGTGGTGTGTGTGGTGTGTGTGTGTGTTGGTGTGTGTGTGTGGGGTGTGTGTGTGGTGGGGTGTGGTTGTGTGTGTGTGTGTGTGTGTGTGTGTGTGGGTGTGTGTGTGTGGGGTTTTGTGTGGGGGTTTTGTGTGTGTGTGTGGTTGTGTGTGTGTGTGTGTGTGTTTTGTGTGTGTGGTGTGTTGTGTGTGTTTTTTGTGGGGTGTGGGTGTGGTGTGTGGTGTGTGTTTTGTGTGTGTGTGGGGTGTGTTTTTTGGTGTTGGTTGTGTGTTGTGTGTGTGTGGGGTGTGTGTGGTGTTTGGGGTGTGTGTGTGTTTTGTGTTTTGGGGTGTGGGGTTTGTGTTGTGTGGGGTGTGTGTTTTGTGGGGGTGTGTGTGTTTTGTGTGTGGGTGTGTGTGTGTGTGTGGTGGGGTTGTTTGTGTGTTTGTTGTGGTTTTGGGGTGTGGGGTGTGTGTGTGTGTGTGTGTTTTGTTTTGTGTTTTGGGTGTGTGTGTGGTGGGTGTGTTGGGTTGTGTGGGGTGTGTGTGTTTTTTTGTGTGTGTGTGGTGTTTGTGTGTGTTTTGTTTTGTGTGTGGTGTGTGTGTGTGTGTTGGGGTGTGGTATTCACGGGAAAAAACCAAAAATTTTAAACTATAATAAAAATAGCAAAAAAAAAAAAAAGATTTATGAATCCAAAAGGGAAATAGACCAAAAAGGGGAAGGGGTAGAGGAGAGAGAGAAGAAAAGGGGAAGAGAAGAGAGAGAGAAAAGGGGGAGAGGAAGAGAAAAGAGAGGGGAAAAAGGGAGAGAGAGGGGGGGGAGATAGAGAGAGGAATAGGGGAGAGGGGGGGAACAGAAGAGAGGGGAGAGAAGGGCAAGAAAAAGAGAGGGGAGGAAAAGAGGACGGGGAAAAAAAGGGGGGGAGACAGACGCAAAGGAAGAACAGTAAAGCGAGGAAGGGGAAAAGGGGGAAAATTACGGGAAACAAGAGAGAGGGAGAGAGAGAAAAGAGAAAGAAAAGAGGGGGGGGAGAGAACAAAACCCCGAAAAAGAGAAAGAAAAAAGGGGGAAAGGGGGAGAGAAAGGGGAGGAAGGGGGAAAAGAGAGGGGGACTCGGAGAAGAGGAAAAGGGGGACACACAGAAGAGGGAGGGGGAGAGAGAGCCAAAAAATCAGGGGGGAAAACAAAGTCGTCCTGGGGCCGCCCCGGCAGGGGGGAACCGGGGTGGAATGGGGGGAGAAAGAAGGAACAACGGGGGCCCGGGATTAAAAAGGAGGGAAAAAACCCCCCCCCCCCCCCGGGGGGGAAAAAAGGAATGGAGGGTCTGAATTTCCCCCTCTTCCTGGGGCCCGTTTCCCTTGTTTCCCCCGGGGTTTTTGTTTTTCCCCCGGGGGAAAGAGAACCCCTAAGAAGGAAAGGGCCGGCGAAAAAACCCAAAAAGGGGGAAAGGCCCCAGCCCCGGGGCACCCCCCGGGGGGGGCCCCCCCCCCAGAGGACCCGGCCGGGGAAAGACCCCCTTTTTAACCCCCCGGGTTTTTAAGAAAACCCCGGCCCCCCCCCAAAAAAGAGGAAAGGGACCCCCCCCTTTTTCACACAGCCCCCAAAAACCCCCGACCACCCCAAAGGAAAAGTTTTGGGGGGCCCCCCCCCCCCAAAAAAGGGGGGGGGGGGGTTGAAAAGGGGGGGCCCCCCCCCAAAACCCCCGGGGGGGTTTTGAAACCCAAACCCCCCCTTTTGCGGTTTTTAAAATTTTCTCCCCCCTCTGTCAATTTTCCCCTGTCGGCAATTCCAACCCAAAAATTTTATTTTTTGGATCCTCTTTTTTCCCCCACCAAATTCCCTCTTTTCCCCTCTCCTCTCCTTCTCAAAACCTTTCTTTTCCATCCTCTCCCTTCTTTTATCCCTTTCTCTGCCGGAAACTCCTTCCTCTTCTCTCTCTCTCCTCTCTCTCTCTCTCTCTCTCTTCTCCCTCTCACTCTTTTCCCTCTCTCTCCCCCTCCCCTAGATTGGGCCTTTTCTCTTTCCCATCCTCCCCTCTCTCCCCTCCCCCCTCCCCTCCCCCTCTCCTTTTTCCCCCTATCCCCCTCTCTCTCTTTCTTCTCAATTTATTATCCCTTCTCTTGCCTTTTTTTCCCTCTTCCCCCTCCCAAACTCCCTTTCTCCTCTTAAAAAACCCCTATCTATTTTTTCATTTTTTTTTTTCTCTTTTGTAAACTTTCTTTTTCTTCCCCTCGCTTTTTCTCCTTTTCCCTTTTAAAATCCCCTCCTCCTCTTTTTTCCTCCTCTCCCTTTTCCCCCTTCTTTTCCTCTCTCCTTTTCCATTTTCTCTCTCTCTCTCATCCCTTTCCCCTTCCGTCCCTCTTAAAACCTTAACTTTCCTTTTAAATCCCTTTGGAAAAAACTGGGCCAAATTTTTGCTTTTTTTTTTTTCTCCTCCCTTTCCTTCCCCTTCTTTTTTCCCCGTTTTTCCTTTTTTTCCCCTTTGGAAATCCAAAACCTTTAATTTTTTTTGGAATTTGGGGGTCCAAAGAAAACCCTTTTTTTATTTAATTTTAAAAAGCAATATTGGGTTTTTTAAAGAATTTTAACTTTTTTTAAATTTTAAAAATAATTT
>JACEEZ010002471.1:30000-35000 GCA_016584305.1 Chionoecetes opilio | reverse complement strand
AATATATTTTTTTTAATAACAAGCAAATATGCCGACTAGGAGGCATGTCATCTCAAAATGCTTTCACAAAATAGGAAAATACCTAATTATATTAATGTAGATCATGTACAAGTAATAAAAAATATGCAACCACCTTTTTTTGGGCTGCTTCTTCACACACCACCACCACCACCACCACCACCACCTCTACCACCACCTCTACCACCACCACCACCACCACTACCACCACCACTAATCCACCACCACCATCACCATCACCACCACCTCCACCACCACCACCACCACCAGGCCGCTTCCACCACCACCACCACCACCACCACCACCACCACCACCACCACCACCACCACCACCACCCACCACCACCACCACCATCACCACCGCCACCGCCCACCACAGGCCGCCGCCACCACCACCACCACCACCACCACCACCACCACCCACCACCACACCACCACCACCCACACCACCACCACCACCACCCACCACCACCACCACCACCACACCACCACCACCACCACCACCACCACCACCACCACCACCCACCACACCACCACCACCACCACCACCCACCACCACCACCACCACCACCACCCACCACCACCACCACCACCACGCCACCACCACCAGGCCGCCAAACCTAAAACAAAGCTGGTGTTTCTCAGCACACAAAAAAAAACTAGCAAAAAAATATCCAATCAAGACATGTACAATAAAATATATATATACACAACATAAAACATTCATATCCCTTCGTTAAAACCTAATCTAAATTTCAAACAATAAACCAAACAATTTAAACAAACACAAAAACCGGCTGCGTTTGCTTCATATTGTCATCGTCTAAACTAAACTTTCCATTTTTTTTCTCTTCATATTCTTAAGGGAAAATCTTATTAAAACTTTGGCCATTTGCATTCATAACCCGCCTGGGACGTCCCGAAGACTCACTCATAATTGGAGTTGTATGGTAATTTGTCCTTAATGACGGAGACTTTGGGAGGGGAGGAGGAGGAGGAGGAGGAGGAGGAGGAGGAGGAGGAGGAGGAGGAGGAGGAGGAGGAGGGGGGGGGGGGGGGAAAAAGGGGGGGGAAAAAAAAAAGGAAAAAAAAAAAAGGGGGGGGGGGGGGAAGGGGGGGGGGGGGGGGGGAAAAGGGGGGGGGAAGGGGGGGGGAAAAAAGGGGGGGGGGAAAAAAAAAAGGAAAAAAAGGGGAAAAAAAAGGAAAAAAGGGAGGAAAAAAAGGGAAAAAAAGGGGGGGGGGGGGGAAAAAAAAAAGGGGGAAAAGGGGGAAAGGGGAAAAAAAAAAGGGGGGGAAAAAAAGGGGGGGAAAAAAAAGGGGGAAAAAAGAAAAGGTGGGGGGTTAAAAAAAGGGGGGAAAAACCAAAAAAAAAAAGGAAAAAAAAGGGGGAAAAAAAAAGGGCCGGGGGGGGGGGGAAAAAAAAAAAAAAAAAAAAACCCCCCCCAAAAAAAAAAAAATTGGGGGGGGGGGGGAAAAATAAAAAAAAGGGAATAAAAAGGGGAGGGGGGGTTTTTTTTTTCCCTTTTGGGGGGAAAAAAATTTTTTAAAATTTTTTTTCTCCCCCCCCGGTTTTTTCCCTTTTCTTTCCCAAAAATTTTTTTCCACGAAATTTTTTTTTTTTTTGGCCTTTTTAAAATTTTTTTTTTTTTTTCCCCCTTTTATTTTTTTCCCCCCCTTTTTTAAACCTTTTTTTTGGGGTTTTTTTTTAAAAAAATTTTTTTTTTTTTTTCCCTTAAAAATTTTTTTAAAAAAAAATTTTTTTTTTTTTAAAAAATTTTTAAAAAAAATTTTTTTAAAAAAAGGGAAAAAAATTTTTTTTTTTTTAAAAAAAAAATTTTTTTTTTTCCCCCTTTTTTTAAAAAAAAAAAATTTTACGGGTTTAAAAAAAATTTTTTTTCTGAAAAAAACCGTTTAAAATTTTAAAAAAAAAATTTTTTTTTTTGGTTTTTTAAATTTAAAATTTTTTTAAAAATTTTTTTTTTTTTTAAATTTTTCCCTTTTTTTTTTTTTTTCCCCCCCCCCCTTTTTTTTTTTTAAAAAAATTTTTTTTCCCTTTCCTTAAAAAAAAAATTTTTTTTTCCCCCCCTTTTTTCCCCCCTTTTTTTTCCCCCCCCCCTTTCCCCCCCCCTTTCCCCCCCCCCCCCCCCCCCCCAAAAAAAATTTAAAAAAAAAAAATTTCCCTTTTTTAAAAAGGAAACCCCTTTTTAAAAATTTTTTCCCCCTTTCCCCCCCAAAAAAAACCCCCCCCCTTCCCCAAAAAAACCCAAAAACCAAAAACCCAAAAAAAAAAATTTTTTTTCCCCCTTTTTCCCTTAAAAAATTTTTTAAAAAAAATTTTTTCCCCCCCTTTTCCCCCCTTTTTTCCCCCCCTTAAAAAAACCCCTTTTTTTTTTTCCCCCCCCTCCCCCGTTTTAAAAAAAATTTTTTTTCCCCCCCCCCCCAAAAAAAAAAACCCCGGGGGAAAAAGGGGGAAAAAAATTTTAAAAACCCTTTTTCCCCCCCTTTTTTTTCCCCCCCTTTTAAACCCCAAAAAAAAAAACCCCCCCTTTTTTAAAAAAAAAAAAAAAAAAAAAAGGGAAAAAGGGGGAAAAAGGGGGGGGGAAAAAGGGGGGGGGGGGGGCATTTTTCCCCCGGGAAAAAAAGGGGGGGGAAATTGGGGGGGGAAAAGGGGAGGGGGGAGGGGGGGGGAAGGGGGGGGGAGGGGAGGGGGGAGGGGAAAGGGGGGGGGGGGGGGAAAAGGGGAGAAAAAAGGGAGGGAGGGGGGGGGGAAAGGGGAGGGGGGGAAGGGGGGGGGGGGGAAAAAAAGGGGAGGGGGGGGGGGGGGGGGGGAAAAAGGGGGGAAAAAAAAAAAAAAAAAAAAAAAACCCCCCCCCCAAAAAAAAAAAAAAGGGGGGGGGGGGGGGGGAAAAACCCCCCAAAAAAAACCCCCCCCCCAAAAAAAACCCCAAAAAGGGGGGGGGAAAAAAGGGGGGGCGAGAAAAAAAGGGGGGGGGGGAAAATGGGGGGGAAAAAGGGGGGGGTTTTTTTCCCCCCCCCCCCCCCCCCCCCCCCCCCCCCCCCCAAACCCAACCCCCCCCCCCCCCTTTTTTTTTTTCCCCCCCCCCCCCTTTCCCCCCCCCCTTTTTCCTCCCCCCCTTTTCCCCAAATTCCCAATTTTTTTTAAACCCCCCCCCCCCCCCCCCCCAAAAAAAAAAAAAACCCCCCCCCCCCCCCCTTTCCCCCTTTTTTTCCCCCCTTTTCCTTCCCCCCCCTTTTCCCCCCCTTTCCCCCCCCCTTTCCCTCTATTTTTTCCCCCCTTCCCCCCCTTCCTTCACCCCCCTCTCTTCCCTTTTTTTTCCTCTCTTCTTTTCCCCTTTCTTCCCTTTCTTCCCTTCCCCCCCTTTCGTGGTTTTTCCCAAAAAAAAAAAAATTTTTTTTATATTTTTTTTTTTTTTTTTTTTAAAGGGGGAAAAAAAACCCAAAAAAAAAAAGAAGGAAGAAGGATAAAGGCGAAAGAAAAAAAGATAAAGTAGGAGGGAAGAGACTTTTTTAAAAAAAGGGAAAAGGGGAGAGAGAGAGGAGAGAGGGGAGAGAAAAAGAGAGAGAAAAGAGAAGAGGGAGAGAGAGGGGGAAGGGGGACCGGGGGGGGGGGGGGGGAGAGAGAAAAGAGAGGGGAGAGGGGGAAAAGAAGAGAGAGAAGGGAAAACAGTGTGAAAGAGAGGGTGACCCAAAAAGTTTAAAAAAAAAGGGAAAAATAATGTGAATTAATTTTCATTTGGGAAAAAGATTGGGGGAAAAGGGGGTTTTGAAAAATTGGGGGGGCACAAGAAGTAATAAAAAATAAAATGCCCAGAGAAAATAAAAAAGAAAAGATCGCCAAAAAAGGAAAAAAACCTAAAAATTGAAAATTATTAAAGTGAGCGAAAAAAAATAAACCGAAAAGAAAAAAAAGGGGGGCACAAAAAACTTTTCTACTCAGCCCCTGACGAAAAGTACAAAGGGGGAGAGAAAAGGGGGAGAGAGGAGAGAGAAGAGGAGAGAGAGAGGAGAGAGAGAAAAGGGGAGGAGGGGGAGAGGGGAAAAGAGAGAGGGAGAGAGAGGGGAAGAGAAAAGGAGAGAGAAGGGGAGAAGGTGGGGAAAAGGGGGAGAGAGAGAGAGAGAGAGAAAAAGGAGAGAAGAGAGAGAAGGAGAAAGGGGAAAAGAGAGAGAGAGGAGAAGAGAAGGAGGAGGAAGGAGAAGAGAGAGAGAGAACAGTGGGAGGAAAGGGGACCAAGGGAGAGAGAGAGAGAGAGAGAGAGAGAGAGGAGAAAAGAGAGAGAAGAGAGGGGGAGGAGAAGAGAGAGAGGGGAGAAGGAGAAGGGGGAGAAGGAGGAGAGGAGAGAGAGGGAAAGAAGATGGAGGAGAAAAACTGCGAGAAGGAAAGGGCCCTAAAGTTAGGAAAAAAGGGAAAGAAAGGAAGAATGGGAAAAGGGAGGAATAGTAAAAAGGGGGAGGGGAAAGAAAAAGGGGGAAAATAAGGGGGGAAAGGGAAAAGGGGGGCGGGAGAGAGAAAGAGAGGGGAAAGAGAGAGGAGGGGAAGGGGAGAGAGGAAAAGAGGAGAGAGAAGAAAGAGGCGGGGGGGGGGGGGGGGGAAGAATAAAAAAAAAAACCATTAAATTTTTAATTTTGTTTAAGTTTTTTGTTAGGGAAAAACTTTCTTGTCCCCAAAAATTTAATGTTACCAGTTTTGCTATTTTTTCCCCCCAAAACACACTTTAAATTTTACAGAAAACTCCAAAAAATTTTGCATAAAAAAAAAAACCAACACAACACACACACCCCAAAACCAAAACCCCCACAACACACATACACGTGGGGTTTAAGGCAAGGAAAAAGTGTTATCCCAAAATAATCCAAATAATTCCCCCCTCCCAAATTCATAACCTCCTTTTCCCCCCCGGGGATGCACACTCCCTCCCTCCTACCCTTTCCCCTTTCCCCTTTCCCCCACCACCTCACCCCCTT
>JACEEZ010002471.1:20000-25000 GCA_016584305.1 Chionoecetes opilio | reverse complement strand
TTCATTCATATCAATCGTAAATAAAAAGAAAAATGAAACCTGGCTATTATAAAAACTTCATGTGCGAAAAGACTTCATAAGAATTTCGTCGCGCCAAGAGAAGTGATTAGTGAAAAAATGCCTTGAATTAAACTCCCTTTGATCCGAAGCCGGTATTTGGTCACGGCCAAACCGAATATGTGGCTGGCTCCGGACCCACATGCGGCGCCGTAACAGGACTCCGGTGGGCGGGAATGTGACGTGTGGCGTGGGTGTGGGTGGTGGTGGTGATGATAGTTGCCTTAATAGTGGTGATTTTGGTAGTGTTTGTAGTGGTGGTGGTAGTGGTGGTGGTGTGGGTGGTGGTGGTGATGTACTTGCATTTGTAGTGGTAGATGTACTGGTAGTGGTAGCAGTAGAAGTGGTGGTGGCAGGGTTGGCAGAGTTGCGTACGAAGTGGTAGTTGTGGTAATGGTTGTGGTGGTGGTGGTTGTGGTGGTAGTGGTTGTGGTGACAGTGGTGGTGGTGATAGTTACATTAGAAGTACTGGTTATGGTGGTAGTGGTGAATTATAGTGGTGGTGGTGATAGTTACATTAGTAGGGGTGGATGTGGGTGTGATGGTGGTGGTGGTGTGTGGTGTGGTAGTGGTTGTGGTAGAAGTGGTGACGTCACTACAGGATGAAAAATGGGAAATCAAAAGAAAAAAATGAAGGAAAGTATATCAAAAGGGGAAAAAAAAGTAATGCAAAAGTAAAATGTAAAGAAATATTAGGAAGAAAATAGAAAAGAAGACAAGAAGAAAATTGAGAAAATATTAGGAAGGAAGAAAATAAATCTCAAAAAAAAAAATGTTAATGTTTCCTGTATGTAAGAAAAAAAACAAAAAAGCATCCGTGTATACAAAAAAAAATCAATATATATATAACACCTGAATAAGGAGACATAATTAGCACACCTACACTACTACCACTCCTTCACTTCAATCAAATACACAACAATACCTCTCGTTCCCAATCATACAACCATACAATCATACAAATCCATTAAGGAACCGAAGCTCCCGTACAGACCTTGCTTAGCCAATTAAAATCTTGTTCCGTTCATCATTCTAAGTCAAGGTAAGCGCTCTCTCTCTCTCTCTCTCTCTTTCTCTCTCTCTCTCTCTCTCTCTCTCTCTCTCTCTCTCTCTCTCTCTCTCTCTCTCTCCTTTCAAATCAATAGTAATAATGGACGTCTTCCTTGCTAATCCCCAGAAGTCCGCCCTAATCAGCGAAGTATTCTTAGTGGTAGCGGTGCTTGCGGCGGTGGCAGTATAGTGTAAATATTAAAAAAAAACCACTACAGTAACTTTGAAAGATATATGAGCCGAGCAAGATGTAAGATTGAAAGTACACACGAGGTAAGACTATTCAAGAAGCATTGGGAGTTGTCCAAGAGGGAAAAAAGTATGTGTATACAGTGGAAGGAGAGTGGATATAGCAACTTGTGGATGTGTGTGTGTGTGTGTGTGTGTGTGTGTGTGTATTCATCTAGTTGTATTCATCTAGGTTTTTTTTCACTCTCACAAACAGACACTTGCCCACACGACACCGGGACTTCTCGGTTTTGAGCCAAGCGTGCTAACCCTTACACTACGGAGTTCCCATTGTGTGGTGTGTGTGTGTGACTGTGTGTGTGTGATGGGGGATAGGGGATTGTGTGGTGTGTGCTGTGTGCTGTGTGGCGTCCGGGATTCTTGGAAGGAGGAGCAGGGTTAAAGGAAGAGAAAAAGGAGAAAGAAGTTGATTTTTTATGAGGTAGAGAAAATACAGCGCAGGAAAAAAAATGTACGTGAGGAACCAAGGAATAATGTGGAAGGAAGAGGGAAAAAAATGAGGAATCAAAGACGGGAATGTTTGTTATAGGAGGAAAATAAAGTGAGATGCAATAATTTATGAAAATATAAATGACTTAGGATGGATTCAATACAATAAACAAAAAAATTCTGACAGCATGAATTTAAAAACGAAATATTTTGATGTGGACAAAACATATTATTTTCTCCCTTTCATGACAGGATCCATCACACGTATGGAAAGAAGATCAGGGTACAATGTGCGACAATTAAAAAACAATGACAACCTCGAATAATGTAAAGCTATAAGTAGTAGTAGTAGTAAGAGTATAAGCAGTTATAGTAGTGGAGAAGGGAAGAAGGGGGGACAGAAGAAAACAAGAAGACTAGCGCATAAAGGAGGAGGTGGAGGAGGTAATAGAGGGAGGGTAGAAGAGCAAGGCGACTGCATGAAGGGGGGAGGAAGAAGGAGGGGTGGAGAGGAGGAGGGAGAGAAGGCATGGAGGGTATGGAGGGAGGATATGGAGGGAAGGAGGGTATAAGGGCGGAGGGCCCTATAGTAGCAGGGCGGCGCATGAAGGAGGGAAAGAGGGAGGGAGGGTAGTAGCAGGTCGGTGCATGAAGGCGGGAGAGAAGGGGAAGGAGAGGAGGGGGTGGTGGAGAGGGGGGAAAGAGATCACAGGTGCCCCGCGACCCACAATAAAACTCAACACATGCAAAGCGGTCATAAAAACGCACGTCTTCCACCACTAATAAACTCACATTACAATAATAACGTCGTAAAGCAGCCAACCACCATTCCAGTCAGACTTCCGCACACCTTCCCTCTCTCCTACCCTCGCCACAACCCCCCCCCCCATACCAACCCTCCCTTCCTCCCCCACCCCAACCCCCCAACACCTTCTCTCAGTTCCTACCTCAATCCCCCACTCCTTCCCTCCCTCTCTTCCTACCATCCTCTACAGCAGTATTTCCCAACCTGGGGGAAAATTTCAGGATTCTAAGGGGGAAATTTATCCTGAGGGACATCTAAATTACTAGCATTTAGTCGACAGAAAAAAATCTCTTCGAGTTCAGAGTTCAGTTATTGACTTCATTTTTCGTTAAGTGTATATAGATTTAGAGGATAGTGTCTATATACTTGTTATTAAGCAAGTAAATGTTATGTTTGGGCATAGACCACTGTATACCTGGACTGCGCACGGAATATCGGCCTGTTGCACATGGGCAGT
Source organism: Chionoecetes opilio (assembly GCA_016584305.1). Classification (NCBI taxonomy): domain Eukaryota; kingdom Metazoa; phylum Arthropoda; class Malacostraca; order Decapoda; family Majidae; genus Chionoecetes; species Chionoecetes opilio. The sequence goes on along the minus strand of JACEEZ010002471.1, from coordinate 21,953 downwards.
GGTATACAGTGGTCTATGGTTTGGACTATTTTTTTCCTTGTCCACATGAAGGGGGGAAATCCGGATGGTTGAACAGGGGGAAGGGGGAAACAACAGAACAAAGGTTGGGAGCCACTGCTCTACAGTCTACACAACCCCCCCACACCTTCCCTCCCTCCTACAACCCCCCCCCACACTTTCCCTCCCCCGCCACTAACCCCCCACACCCTCCCTCCCTCCCTACAACCACCCCCATGCGAGAACAAGCTGTGCCGACGTCCACCCACCCATCCTCCTGCCCACCCACACACCGCCGCTACCCTCATAATTACTCCCATTCACCGCCCACTACACCCTTCATACCTCCCCTTCACTAACCTTAAATAGACAGCCGCCCATCCACGCCCATTTGGTGACAGATTAGTCCAACGGGCGTCACGGAGAATGCAGGAAGACACGAAAGTACACGGAAGTTCACAAAACACGCGCGTCACTTACCAAGCAAACTCACTGATGCTTGCTGTCAAAATGTCGACATCTCAATCTCACGTTCCACTTATTTTGTTATTTTCAGGTGTTCCGTCTATTTCAGGACATATTTATATAGAGAAAAATATAATTAAGAAACTAGTATGAGTGAAATTAAGAGTTAGGAGTATTTAGTTATGAGAAAAGGTAGATTTGTGCACCGTGTTTGGATTGGCGGGACCATGAGGAGCGCTGATTGGTCGACTGCTTGCGTGGCGTGATGCAACGAAACGGCGGGAAATATTTAAATAATCTAATATGAGCTTTAGTATATTAATTTTATAGACACCTGTTCTGATGTATAAGAATTAATTATAGAGAGGAGTTTATGTGTATTATTTCTTGTGTGTGTATGCATGTATATGAGAGAGAGAGAGAGAGAGAGAGAGAGAGAGAGAGAGAGAGAGAGAGAGAGAGAGAGAGAGAGAGAGAGGTATAGGCGTGTGTATGTTTGTCTTTCATATTAACGCATTTTTTTAATATAGTACATAAGGCGTGTGCACTTCGCTGTGTTATTCCGTCAGCAACACCTGTTAATGAGATTTGAGAGGCGCGGCAATGCATCCACTCAGCGTTCATTTCCCTTATGATTATAGCAACTAACTGTTTATATACATTTGCACCTAACAAAATATATAAAAACAGTCACAAAACAAGAAATATATATAAGTACAGTCCAGGTAAAATCCCAAAACAAACTAAATTGGCACTAGAATAAAGATAATGAATAGTTTGAAAATATGTATAACACATATCGGTAAAAATATAAAATATATAAGTAATGAACTTAAAAATCTAATTAAACCAATGATGAAAAAAAAGAAATATTCACCCAAAAAATCTGACACGAAAACATGAGAGATTATTTACATCCCGTGGACGAACCAAACCTTATTTTTCCTCCCCTTGCCAAGCCTCCGTGAGCGTGTTTGTTTCAGGCCCGACGCACGCACACACACACACACCACACACACACACACACACACACACACACACACACACACACACACACACGCACGCACGCACCATACGCACACACACACACACGCACGCACGCACGCACGCACGCACACACACACACACACACACACACACACACACACACACACACACACACACACACACACACATACACACACACGCACGCACGCACCCACGCACACACACACACACACACACACACACACACACACACACACTACATCCCTGCAAATCCCACATCCGAGGCTACGATGCGGATGTACACCACACATGTACATATAGCAAGGTGTACATATACTTCCGTACACACATACACACTGAAAACGTACATGTGTGTGTGCGCGTGTGTGTGTGTGTGTGTGAGTGTATGTATGTGTGGTATCCAGTTCCCTGACGCGTGGGGCCTCTCCAATACACACACACACACACACACACACACACACACACACACACACACACACACAC
>JACEEZ010002471.1:0-15000 GCA_016584305.1 Chionoecetes opilio | reverse complement strand
CCTTCTACCCTTGTGATTAACGCTAAATCTACACATTTTTTTCTATTTTTTCCTTTGTTTTTATATGACGCAAAAAAGAAGAAGGTAAAAAAGGGAGATAAATGGGATAACATGACTTCAAAAGAGAAACAAACAAGCATATTTCCGCGTAAATAAATACGTTTGAAGAGCTTTTACCTGACTAACACGTAATGAAGAGATGAGAGAGATGCATGCAGACTAGAAGGATTATATTCAGGAAGGGATTATGATGAAAGCAAAACACGTAAATGAACAAACTAGGCTGTAAAAGGGATTCACTGAGATAACAAATTTTTCATTCTACCAAAAAAATGGACAGAGAGAGAGAGAGAGAGAGAGAGAGAGAGAGAGAGAGAGAGAGAGAGAGAGAGAGAGAGAGAGAGAGAGAGAGAGAGAGAGAGAGAGAGAGAGAGAGAGAGAGAGAGATTATTAGTGAATGATACAAGTTACCCTGATTGATAGATGAATAGATGAATATTCGTAATGAGATACAAAAAGACATATACAGATGGGTAGACAATGGAAGAGTGATTGATCGATTGACGTCAGAAGATAATAGACAAGTAGATATAGCTCTTACACACACACACACACACACACACACACACACACAACACACACACACACACACACACACACACACACACACACACACACACACACACACATTAATGCTCTGGTGGTGCAAGTTTTTTTCCTTCTGTGTGTGTGTTTGCTCCAAAAAATTATGCTAAGTGTAATTTCATAAAGTGGACGAAAGAACGTTCTACGCGTTCCTAGCAACCTTATGAAGGTGGAACGGGGATCAAGGTACCGGAGGGTGATTAGGAGAGGAGGGACGGTGGGAGGGGGGGGATGGGGGGGGAGGGAGGAGGAGGAGGAGGAGGAGGAGGAAGGAGGAGGAGGAGGAGGAGGAGGAGAGGAAAAAGAAGAGAAGGAAAAGTCAATGAGGAGGAGGCAGGTGCATGTCGTAGGATGCAGCAGGCAGACAGGAAGAGGAGGAGGAGGAGGAGGAGGAGGAGGAGGAGGAGGAGGAGGAGGGGGAGGAGGAGGAGGAAGAGGAGAAGGAGAAGGAGAAGGAGGGGGGAGGAGGGGGAAAGGAGGAGGAGGAGGAGGAGGAGGAGGAGGAGGAGGAGGAGGAGGAGGAAGGAGAGACAACAAGGGAAAAATATAATAAGCAACAAGGAGAGAGAGCAGAGGGAAAATAAAATAAAATAAAATATATAAATAAAATAAATAAAAATAGAAAATAGAAAAGGTAAATAGCAAGAGGTAGAGAGTGAGCTAAAGAAGGAGAAGGAGGAAGAGGAGAAGGAGGAGTCTATAAGAAGAGGAAGAAGAAGAAAAATAACAACAACAAGAACAGCAAGCAGAAGAGGAAGATGAGGAGGAAGAGAGAAGGAGGAGAAGGAGGTAAGGCAGGACAGGGGAAATAAGGAGAAGAAGATCAAGAAGAAGAACAACAATAGCCACAACAGCAAGCAGAAGGAGGAAGATGAGGAGGAGAGAAGGAGGAGGAGGAGAGGAGAGGAGGAGAGGAAAGGAGGAGAGAAGGAGGAGAGGTGGAGGAGGAGAAGGAGGTAGGGCAGGACAGGGGAAATTAATCGCAAAAGATGTAAAGGGATGATGGTGATAAATTCTTGTAATGGCGGCGGTGCGGAGGAGTGATGGAGGGGCCGGCATCTCCATTAGTGCACGTTAACCTGCGAGTAACTCATTTTTAAACTCTGGGAGGCTGGCTGATCACTCCCCGATGATCAGGGCTTGAGGGAGGGAGTGGGGGAGGAGGGGTGAGGGAGAGAGAGGGTAAGGGAGAGGGTAAGAGGGGGTCAAATTCTGGTTTCATCCTACCCTCCTCTCTTCTCGTCTAACCTCCTCCTGCATGCACTGTCGAATCTAGTGCCTTTTAAATGTGTGTGTGTGTGTGTGTGTGTGTGTGTGTGTGTGTGTGTGTGTGTGTATGTGTGTGTGTGTGTTGACGTAGCATACACAGGTCCGGAGAGCAAATTTACAGTATAGAACTTACAGATTAGATCTCAATATTAAACTACAAATCTCTCTCTCTCTCTCTCTCTCTCTCTCTCTCTCTCTCTCTCTCTCTCTCTCTCTCTCTCTCTCTCTCTCTCTCTCTCTCTCTCTCTCTCTCCACACACACACACACACACACACACATTACCGGTTACCTACATGATATTCCTGTGTCATCCCGTTACCTCCTCTCTCTCTCTCTCTCTCTCTCTCTCTCTCTCTCTCTCTCTCTCTCTCTCTCTCTCTCTCTCTCTCTCTCTCTTGTCACCCCTTCAATACCCTGATAATGACCGATGGAAAGAATGAACGATCACCTTCCTCCTCCTCCTCCTCCTCCTCCTCCTCCACTTTCTAATCCCTCCTTTTACTTCCTTCTCATTGTCGCTGCGTCTGTCTCCTCATCCGTCCAATCGTGTTTCTTCTTGTTATCTATCCCTCTATCTAACCGTGCTTCTTCTGTGTTATCTATCCCTCTATCTATCCTCCCTCTGTCTCTGCCTTGTTTATTTGCATTATATTCTTATCTCCTTCGTTTTATAATCCCCCTTTTTTTTACTTCTCTTTTATCGAATCATAATCTTATCTATTTAAATTTTTTACTTATGTTCTTTTATCTAATCATGTGTACTTGTTATTGTGATTATTCTTGTCTCTTATCTTATTGTTATTATTATTGTTATCTGTTTGGTTTGATGTCCCCTCTCCCCTATTAATATTTTGTACTTATGTTCTTTTATCTAATCATGTGTTACTTTTATTGAGTTGTTTATGGAGAAACTTTACATAGGATTACATAGGTTTTCGACTAATTGATTATATATAATTTTTTCTTTTATCTCGTTTACTTTTTATTACTTATATGTGAATGATATATTATTATACAATTTTAACTATAAAATTACGTATCTTCCTATTATCGTATTTCAAAGCGAGTGATGTAGATAATTTGACACTTCTTTACTCGGCTTCAATCTATTTTACTTTACTTCTACTATATGCTACTTTACTCTACTATATTCTACTTTACTCTACTATAAATCTACTTTACTCTACTATAAATCTACTTTACTCTACTATATTCTACTTTACTCTACTATATTCTACTTTACTCTACTATAAATCTACTTTACTCTACTATATTCTACTTTACTCTACTATATTCTACTTTACTCTACTATAAATCTAGTTTACTCTACTATAAATCTACTCGACACTACTCTTCTTGTCCCTCTTTTTCACTCCTTTTCTCAACTCTACTCCTACTCTACTTTACTGAACTCTACTCAACTCTACTTAAGTCTACTGTATTCTAACATGCCTATACAAATCTTCAGGAAGTCTATCACATAATGATATAATTTATACAGAACGAGTTACACAGATAATGAAATATAGGTATGGAAACATGATAAAGAATAGAAACTGGTATCGAGAAAGTAAAGTAATGTGCGTATAGAGGTAATGTGTACGTATAAACAACACTTCTTATCATGGGAAGAAGAGGAAGGAGATGATGATGATGATGATGATGATGAGGATGAGGAGGAGGAGGAGGAGGAGGAGGAGGAGGAGGAGGAGGAGGAGGAGGAGGAGGAGGAGGGTGATGCTTGCAGGTTTGGGAACAATTACTCCAGGTGTCGTCACAAAGAGGACCACTTACCTGGATTATTCTGGGTCACAGCAGGCATCGCAGGGCTCAATACCTGGGTAATGAATGTGGCCTCAGGTGTCCCCCTCCCTTTCCCCTCCCTCTCTCCTTCCCTCCTCCCCTCCTTCTCCCCTTCCCCTCTACGTAACTTCCTTCTCCTCTCCCCCTCTACCTATCTTCTCCCCTTTCTTTATTCTGTCTTATATCTTCCATCTTTCTACCTTCTTACCCGTCAGGGTGGCATGGTTGGTAGAGCTACGGGCTCGCGTGTGCAGCGTCCCTGAGCATTCGGTCAGCGGTTCGAGCCCACCAAGTTCGTCCTGGCGTGGTGGCGCTTTGTATAGTCAATAACCATGTAGTTGGTACTTGCAAAGTGTCTAGATAGGATCAAAGTATCTTCTTCTCTAATTGCTCCCATTCCCCTCTACCTACCTCCCTTCTCCTCTCTCCTCTACCTACCTCCCTTCTCCCCTCTCTCTATCTACCTCTATTCTCCTCTTCCCCTCTACCTCCCTCCCTCCCCCCCTTCTCTCCCTTCACTCTTAACCACTTATTTTCTAACTGCACTCCATTTTTTCTTTTTTAGCTAATTTTTTTCTGCATCCTAACCACTTTTTTTCTGCTATTAACGCTGGCTGCTCTTATTACTACTACTACTACTACTACTACTACTACTACTACTACTACTACTACTACTACTACTACTACTACTCCTCTCCTACTACTACTACTACTACTACTACTACTACTACTACTACTTATACTACTACTTTTACTACTACTACTACTACTACTACTTTTACTACTACTACTTTTACTACTACTACGACTACTACTACCACTCCTTCTACTACTGCTCACTGTTATCATTATTCTTACTTTTGCTCTATATATCTGATCATTCTTTCTCATCTACTAAATCCCCCACCATATCTTTCTTCTCCTTTTATTCCTTATAATATAAAATCAAATCATTTTCTTAAACTCAAAAATCATCCCTACAACATTCCACAAAGCAAAATTCCCTCCACTTTTTTGGGGGGCAAAATTCCCTTATTTTTCTATTTTTCGTGTGTGTGTGTGTGTGTGTGTGTGTGTCATTCACCCATGGTCTTTGTCCACGCGAGCTGGCTCGCGATCGCCAGTTTCACCCTCTCAGTGCGAGCTTGGAGCTCATTATTACCGATCGATTACCGGTGTGTGTGTGTGTGTGTGTGTGTGTGTGTGGTGTCGAGTCCGTCCTAACCCTCACCTTCCTTCCATCTTAGGATCTTCTAGTCATATTATCATTTTTATCAAGAGGACACTTTTCTTTCTTTTTAGACAATATTTATTTTGTTACGTTCAATCCTACAAGTCTTCATCACTTCCTCTTTCACTTCATTTCACTCTTGTGTGTCTTCTTCTAAGTAAAATGCATTGTTCTTAGGATTTTATGGTAATATTATTCTTTTGATCAAGGACACTATTCTTTTTTTTTAAGCATATTTATTTTCTTTAGTTCAATCCTACTCGTCTTCATCACTTTCACTCTAGTTTGTCTTCTAAGTAAAAATGTATTGTTATTTGATCGTCCGTTGTAACATAAACTTCTTCTCTTTAGTGTCAGAGTCTTCTTCCTTTCTCTCTGTAAACAACGGTCTGTAACTTTCTCTTATCCTCTTTTTATCCTACTTGTCCCTCCATCCTTATTTGTCTCCTCTATGTATGCCCTCCTTCCCTCCTAACTCTCCATGGGTCCACCTTTCTTTATCGCACTCTCTCTCTCTCTCTCTCTCTCTCTCTCTCTCTCTCTCTCTCTCTCTCTCTCTCTCTCTCTCTCTCTCTCTCTCTCTCTCTCTCTCTCTCTCTCTCTCTCCACCTTTCTTTATCACTCTCACTCTTCCTTCTTTTCCTTCTACCTTCTCCTTTACCTCATTCTTCTTACTTCTAAATGTACGCCACCTCCCTCTAATCTTCCTCCTCTTTCTCTTCCTCCTCCTTCCAATCCCTTCTTAAACACTGCACTCTTTCCTTCTATCTCTTCCTTGTCTCATTATCTCCTTCTCCTCCTCCTCCTTCTCTTTCCAATCCCTTCTTAAACAATGCACTCTTTCCCTGTACCTCTTCCTCGTCTCACTCTCTCCTCCTCCTCCTCCTCCTCCTGTTGCTCCTCTTTCTTCGTACAAATACAAATAAATCTCGCCCTGTTTGGCTGCCTCCCTCAAGCGTGCTGCTAATTAGATCAGTGTCGATCACGTCGTTAATTGTTGTTTATAGTCGACTTCGTGTCTCTGAAAATTACTAATGAAAACACTCACCCTATCTACCCAAGACCTTTTATTTTATGGGCTGAAATCTTACTAATTTAAGGGTTCTTCTTTCTTCTACCCCTCTTGTTGTTGTTGTTGTTGTTGTTGTTGTTGTTCCTCCTCCTCCTCCTCCTCCTCCTCCTCCTCCTCCTCCTTCCCTTGGCCTATCAGAGTGTGTAAGGACGGAGAAGGATCAACTGACGCAAATTGTTGGTTAAAGAGGAGATAAGGTAACGCGGAGTGACAGCTTAGCGTTACTTGGGGCCTTGTTAGCGGCGCTTCACCTGTATCCACCGCTTCTTGCTACACCCAGGTAAGGTCAGGCCAAGGGGTAACATCCATCTACCCTACCTGCTCTGCCCCTTTACCCCCCAACCCCCCCTTCCCCTCCCTCCCCCAACCCTCCATCCCCTCAACCCTCCCTCCCCCTACCCCCCTCCCCTCCCTCCCCCTCCCCTCCAAACCTCCTTCCCCAAACCCTCCCTCCCCCCTCCCTCCCCCCCTTCCCATTAGTGATCACCATTTACCTGTAATTTTTTTTCTTTCAGTGGCTCAGTTTCTAAACACGCGATGATTGGAGGGAAGGCAATAGGAAAAAATAGATAATAGGTAACAAAAAAATAGGTGGTTAGTCTAGTCGCGGTGTGGGTTTTTATTAGTTAAGTGATGTCCTGTGTGCGTGGGTTTTGCGTGCACTCTAATTTGGTCTGTGTGGTGTGTGTGAATTAGGGTGAATTGTGGTTTTAAATGGTACCAGCTATCTGTTCTTCAGTGTTGTGTGTGTGTGTGTGTGTGTGTGTGTGTGTGTGTGTGTGTGTGTGTGTGTGTGTGTGTGTGTGTGTGTGTGTGTGTGTGTGTGTGTGTGTGTGTGTGTGTGTGTAACTAGATATATTTTGAATACATATTTGTCACTCTAACTTCTACTTTCTTAGAGATTACAAAAATGCATTGAGACTATTTAAGGGTACAAAGTGGGTGCCATTGTCTACTGTCACACACACACCACACACACACACACACACACACACACACACCACACACACACACACACACACACACACAAGCAGTTTTGTATTTTTTGCAGTTGTCCATCTCTCTCCTCTCTCTCTCTCTCTCTCTCTCTCTCTCTCTCTCTATCCTCTCTCCTCTCTCTCTCTCTCTCTCTCTCTCTCTCCTCTCTCTCTCTTCTCTCTCTCTCAGCACTACTCTTATTCCTTCAGTCATATTCCACTAGACTCATTCACTTATTTTTTCTTAACTCCCCTCACCCTCTCCACAAACATTAGTCATTACGCCCTCTCTCTCTCTCTCTCTCTCTCTCCTCTCTCTCTCTCTCTCTCTCTCTCTCTCTCTCTCTCTCTCTCTCTCTCTCTCTCTCTCTCTCTCTCTTCTCCACCCCTGTTTCCTTATCTCTCTCGCCACTCCCTCGAGACCCAAGTTTGTCTCCCCTTCTCAGAGCAAAAAAAAATACGGTGTAAGGGGCCTCAAAATCAGAGGAGACAATAACTCAATTACCTTTCCATTACGGTAATAGCGAATTCCCGCTTGGTGGAACTTGATATTTTCAGCTGAACTTCACTTGAATTGAGTTATTTTGCCGAGGGAAGGAAGGATTGAGGTAAGAAGAGAGAGAGAGAGAGAGAGAGAGAGAGAGAGAGAGAGAGAGAGAGAGAGAGAGAGAGAGAGAGAGAGAGAGAGAGAGAGAGGAAGGGTTAGTGGAGTAGTAGTGGTGGTGGTTACGATGGTGGTTGTAAAATAGGTAAGGTTGTTTGAATTATTGTTGTTGTAGTGGTAGTTGTAGCTGTATTAGTTGAAGTAGTAGTAGTAGTAGTAGTAGTAGTAGTAGTAGTAGTAGTAGTAGTAGTAGTAGTAGTAGTAATAGTAGTAGTAGTAGTAGTAGTAATAGTAGTAGTGGTAATAATAGTAGTAGTGGTAATAATAGTAGTAGTAGTAATAGAAGTAGTAGAAGTAGTAGTTTTTTATGGTTAGAAGAAGCAAGAAACAAACAGTAACACGATTTAGGACACCACCATCGCCAGTAACAGTAACAGTAGCAGCATAAACAACAACGGCAACAGTAGCAGCCATAGCAGTAGCACCGACACCAGCAGCAGTAGCAGTAACAACAGCAACAGTAGCAGAAACAACAGCAACAGTAGCAGAAACAACAGCAACAGTAGCAGAAACAACAGCAACAGTAGCAGAAACAACAGCAACAGTAGCAGAAACAACAGCAACAGTAGCAGAAACAACAACAACAGTAGCAGAAACAACAGCAACAGTAGCAGAAACAACAACAACAGTAGCAGAAACAACAGCAACAGTAGCAGAAACAACAGCAACAGTAGCAGAAACAACAGCAACAGTAGCAGAAACAACAACAACAGTAGCAGAAACAACAGCAACAGTAGCATAAACAACAGCAACAGTAGCAGTAACAACAGCAACAGTAACAGAAACAACAGCAACAGTAGCAACAGTAGCAACAGCAATAACAGTAATAGCTACAGTAGTTTCTGAACAATTTTGTCCTCCATTACACCACAACATCAAGAAACTCCAAACTCCACCAAACCTTCCTATACAGAAAGTTGTTTTTTTATCTCCTGTCATACAAAAATAGAATACATACAATACATAGAATATATATAATAAATACATACACATTCCACTCCCTTATCCATTCCTAAATGTCACCCAACTACGTTCACCCAGTCTAAATATATGTAAGTCACCCATCAAATGCAGGTTAATACTTATAAGTCAACCATCACTTTACACATTAAACTTTCTTCATCCATTCCTAAACGTCACCCGACAACGTTCACCCAAGCTAAATACATGTAAGTCACCCATCAAAATCTGATTAATACTTATATACACATTATACGTCATGTTGTTTTCCCATTTTCTGCCTGTTCCACTACCCAACAATACGTATAGGCTACCACTACCACTACTACCACTACCTACTACCACTCCCTCCCAACCACTACTTACCAACCACTACCCTGCAATACAATGTCACTACCACCACTTACTACCACTACCTACCAACCACTACCCTACAAAACAATACCACTACCACTACCTACTACCACTACCTACCAACCACTACCTTACAATACAATACCACTACCACTACCTACTACCACTACCTACCAACCACTACCTACCAACCACTACCACCACTACCACTACTTACTACCACTACCTACCAACCACTACCCTACAATACAATACCACTACCACTACTTACTACCACTACCTACCAACCACTACCTTACAATACAATACCACCACTACCTACTACCACTACCTCTACCTACTACCACTACCTACTGCCACTACCTACCAACCACTACCTACCAACCACTACCACTACCACCACTACAACTACCTACTACCACTACCTACCAACCACTACTCTATGCTGCAATGCTGTCTACAAATCAGAGACGCGCGCAGCATAGAAAATGGAAGGAGGTTACTAGGGGCGTTCCTCTCCTGAAGTTACAATTCACTGCAATTAAAAAGTCATTTCGTACTTTTTGTTTCCCCTTTGATGACAGGGCGATAGAGGGGAACAGGAGGAATGGAGGAAGGAGGGGAGGAGAAAAAAGGGGAAAGGGTGAAGCTATAAAGAGATGTGGAGGAAGTGATTGTTATGTATTGAATAAAGGTATTGATTATGAAATAAGTAAAATGTGTGAAATTAATTAAATAACTGGATATTTCAATGACGGGAAATCTGTGTTGAAAAGAATATAATGTGAAACTAAATATATATATATCTTTGATGATTAACAGTTGAGAAATATGTGGAAAAAAACACTTATCAATATTTTAAAAAGAATACTTGGAAAAAAATCACTATATTTGTTCATTCATAAAAAAAACTGAAAATGGAATTGAGAACATATTTTTAGTGTTCTCTCTCTCTCTCTCTCTCTCTCTCTCTCTCTCTCCTCTCTCTCTCTCTCTCTCTCTCTCTCTCTCTCTCTCTCTCTCTCTCTCTCTCTCTCTCTCTCCTGTGCACACATAATTAAAGCGCAAACTTGGTAAAACGAACAAGGAAGAAAATGCCAAAAAATCGGACACTCGGTAAGAGAGAGAGAGAGAGAAGTGTGTGTGTGTGTGAGAGAGAGAGAGAGAGAGAAGAGAGAGAGAGAGAGAGAGAGAGAGAGAGAGAGAGAGAGAGAGAGAGAGAGAGAGAGAGAGAGAGAGAGAGAGAGAGAGAGAGAGATACAGAACGGGAGAGAATGAGAGAAAAAGTGAGACAGGCAGAGAGAGGGGAGAAAAGAGAAGAGAGAGAGAGAGAGAGAGAGAGAGAGAGAGAGAGGAGAGAGAGAGAGAGAGAGAGGGGAGAGAAGAGAGAGAGAGAGAGAGAGATAATGAGTGAGAGAGAGAGAGAGAGAGAATGAGAGACAGACATAATGAGGAGAAAAGAAGAGAGAGAGAGAGAGAGAGAGAGGAGAGAGAGAGAGAGAGAGAGAGAGAGAGAGAGAGAGAGCATAAGATACCCCCACGTCACGGTAGGGGGAAAGTAATTATGCAGGAAATCCCAAGTTTTGGCGGAGACGGACGCCATATTGCGCTTTTTAATGATACCAGCTGAGACCCTCCTCCCCCCTCCCCCCTGTTACTAAAGACCCCGCCACCTGCTGTGTGTGTGTGTGTGTGTGTGAAAGAGAGAGAGAGAGAGAGGAGAGAGAGAGAGAGAGAGAGAGAGAGAGAGAGAGAGAGAGAGAGAGAGAGAGAGAGAGAGAGAGAGAGAGAGAGAGGTATTTTTGTAGAGCTGCTTCTAAATGGGTGGCGGTGAGCATTATTTTTTCGTTAATTGCTCGGTTTAATTGTTTTGTGAGCCATTAGTGTCGTGGCCTCACCTGCGTGCCTCTCCTTCTCTTCTTCATCATCCTTTCCTCCTCCTCCTCCTCCTCTTCCTCCTCCTCCTGCTCCTCCCCCTGCTCCTCCTCCTCCTTGTTTATTTACACTGCTCTCTCACATTCCTTCTCATTTGCTCCCATTGTACACACGTCTGTTTTCACTCCTTCTCTTTCATTTTCTCCTATTTTCTTTTTTCTTTACTTATTTACCACCACCACCACCACTTCCTCCTCCTCCTCCTCCTCCTCCTTCTCTTGATCTTTCTCTCCTCTTTTCTTCCTTCTTTACTTCTCGGCTCCTCCTCCTTCTTCTCTTACTTCTTCTACTCCTATTTTCTTTTATGTAGATCAAAATGTATCCGCTTTCCCTATCAAAACATGAGAAAATGAATATAATAGGGGAAAAAAAAAGAAATACACTTGCATGACTTATATGTGTGTGTGTGTGTGTGTGTGGTGTGTGTGTGTGTGTGTGTGTGTGTGTGTGTGTGTGTGTGTGTGTGTGTGTGTGTGTCTTTTAACGTTGTCCTTTTTTCTGTTCTCTTTTTATCTTTTCTTTCTCTTTTTTCGTTTTCTTTGCACTCGTTTTACTACACTCATTCTTTCTGTTCGTTCGCTTCACTCACACTGACTCAAAACTGTTATTCTTTAGTTAATCTTTGAACTCGTCTATTTTGGTGTTCGAGATTTATAGTTATTTTTCATTTACGCGTACACAGTTAAAGGGACACACACACACACACACACACACACCACACACACACACACACACACACACACACACACACACACACACGTAACCACACACTGGATAAATGTATATACGGAGACGGGACCACACGAGTGTAGTAGATCAGGCCCTGTAAAACACAACTAAGTAAAATAGGTAATTACACACACACACACACACACACACATACATACACACACACACACACACACACACACACACACACACACACACACACACACACACACACACAGAACCACACACAACACAAACACACAACACCACACACACACACACACACACAACACACACACACACACACACACACACACACATACTATAACCTCTTTCCCCTGCCTGGGTTTTGTGTTTTTTAATGTGTAAAATGGTTGTAACTAGATGATAATGGACATAAATTCATCTCAATTTATCATTATCATCATTATTATCATTATTATCATTATCATTATCATATTATCTAAATAAAGACTCACAAATACACCTGTTTAGATCAATGATGTGCTTACTTTCTTTTTCTTTCCTTTTCTTTTCTTTTCTTTTCATTTCTCTGTTTAGTTACATGATTTACATATTTTCAAACATCCAATAGTATGCAAATATCAAGCTTCCGTCAGATATCACAACGTCACTTTTTCTTTTTACCTCACAAGACGACTCTGATTTTCTGAGTTTTTGTCCAGATTTTATCGATCAAAGTAAACAAGAAATAACGACGCGAAAGAGCAGGTTCGTTATCAGCTCTTAGCGTTATTATTCCTCTTACAAAAAAAACATAATCCCACATACCCTAACCTAACTCCCCCCATTAAAAATACAATCCTCCCTCTCTCTTTCCCTCCCTTCCCCTCACTCCCCTCTCAAAGCCCCTGCGTCCCCTCACTACACAAAGCATCCCTTAAGATAGAATCACTCCAAACAACGTATAATTATGGTAATAACAATAACAGGATAATAACGAAGAAGAAGAGGAAGAACCAGATACTTTAAGCGCACAGTCTGCCGTTCTTTTTTTTTGATAAGGGAAAACAAGGGAGAAATCTGATCTGCCCTAACCTTCAGTGGCATTTATTCTCCCCCCTCTCTCTCTCTCTCTCTCTCTCTCTCTCTCTCTCTCTCTCTCTCTCTCTCTCTCTCTCTCTCTCTCTGTCTGTCTGGCTATAGAATGAGGATTAGGAGGGACAAGACGAGGAGAGAGAGATGAGGACAGGAAGAGAAGTGAAGAAACAGAAGGCAATGGGAAAGAGATGAAAGGGGAGGAAGAAGAGAGGGAAGAAGAGGGAGAAGGAAGAAATGAGGGGAGTGGGAGGAGAGGGGAGACGGGACGTAATCTGATCGGGTCTGGACATCCTAAAAGGCTAGGGGGGAAGAGGGGAGTGGGGAGGGGAGGAGGGGAAGATGAGGGGAGAAGGGAGGGGAATAGTAGCACCATCCCTTGTTCTGAATATCTGGCAAATTGGATGCGACTGTAATGCCATGTGTGTGTGTGTGTGTGTGTGTGTGTGTGTGTGTGTGTGTGTGTGTGTGTGTGTGTGTGTGTGTGTGTGTGTATGTGTGTGTTTGGTTTGGTTTTCAGATGCATTCACGACAAACTGTTCTTTTTATTGTTATCATTATTCTCATTTATTTTGTTATCCTTCGTTTACTAGTCCTCTTCCTCCTCCTCTTGTCTCAAAGTTTCATATTAATCAACTTTCTTTTATTATTATCATTATCAGTATTATTATTATCATTGTTATCAGTATCGTTGCTCATTGTTATTGTTATCCTTATCATCATTATTATTATCATTGTTATCATTATCGTTGTTCATTGTTATTGTTATCATTATCATCATTATTATTATCATTGTTATCATTATCGTTGTTCATTGTTATTGTTATCATTATCATCATTATTATTATCATTGTTATCATTTCGTGTTCTTGTTATTGTTTTCATTTCATCATTATTATTATCATTGTTATCATTATCGTTGTTCATTGTTATTGTTATCATTATCATCATTATTATTATCATTGTTATCATTATCGTTGTTCATTGTTATTGAAATCCGGTCTCGTTGTAGCCATTATCCCCCATTATATTTATATTTATTATCCCCCTCATTACTGGCTAAGCTTCACAACACCTTTAGAATATTTTTCCCTTGTTAACTAATAAGTCCAATTACTATTCTTTATTCTATTCATCCTAACCTGTTTAGTGTAAGGATTTTTCTAGATATTTTTGGCACTATTATGGTTGTTATCGATGCGTTTCAAAGACGATGTATCTCTTTTATTTTACTGAAGAAATATTGACGATCGTTCGTTTTAATGACAAGCTAACGATAGGGATCTATAAACACCATATTTCTTTCACTCTCTTTAATTTTCTCACTTTTTGGCACTTTTTTCACTCTAATTCTCTCACTTTTTGGGGCCCTTTTTTCCCCAATTCTCTCACTTTTTTTTATTTTTTTTACTTAATTCCTCACTTTTGGCACTTTTTTCACTCTAATTCTCTCACTTTTTGGCACTTTTTTCACTCTAATTCTCTCACTTTTTGGCACTTTTTTCACTCTAATTCTCTCACTTTTTGGCACTTTTTTCACTCTAATTCTCTCACTTTTTGGCACTTTTTTTACTTTTTAATTCCTCACTTTTTTGGGATTTTTTCACTCTAATTCTCTCATTTTGGCACTTTTTTCACTCTAATTCTCTCACTTTTTGGCACTTTTTTCACACGTCTCTTTTTCTCTCCACAACTTCAAAAAACTTCGATTAAAACAACGAATTTCACAACTTAAAAAAACCCATTGAAGATACAAAACAATAAAAAGGAAAGGAAACATGAATAAATAAAAAAGGTGCAAGGTTTTATTTTTCTATTGACATAAACACAAATTCCTAAACACACAAAAAAAAAATGAAGATGAAAAACAATAAAAAGAGAAGGAAAAAAAACACTCAAAAAGGTGAAACATAGAAACAAAGAACCAGAAGTGCCAAACCAACCAACCAAACCAGAACCAAAGAAGAAATGTAGAACCAAAAAAAAAATTGAAAAAGGTGTAAGATAAAAACAAAGAAGCAGAACCAAAGAAGAACCGTAAAACCAAAAAAAAAAAAAAAAAAAAAAAAAAAAAAAAAAAAAAAAAAATGAAAAAGGGGGCTCCACAAAAACAAAAAAAACTAAATACAAAAAAATAAAAAGAAATAAACAAAAAAAAGTCCCCAAAAGGTGAAGGACGGCGCATCATGGCGGAAGAAAAACAAGCTGGATCATAATTGTTTCACAGTTGGAATCCGGCGACAAGGGAACCCAATTAGGCTTCGTTTTTTTTTTTTCTTTTTTTCCCCCTTTTTTTCCCCTTGGGCCCCTTTTTGGGGGGGG
>JACEEZ010002470.1:213206-229918 GCA_016584305.1 Chionoecetes opilio | reverse complement strand
TTTTGACCAAAATAATTAAACCTTTTGTAAGTCCCATGTCAATTAAATCTCAGCTAGCTCTTGCACCATAATATGCAACCCGGATGTCGCACAAGCCCTGTGTTCCGGAGTAGCGGGTTGTCACTCAACACAGGCTCAAAGGCTAATGCGACGGAGATTAGCGCAGCAAAGCGTATGCCGCCATCTTTACCTTTTATTATTATTATATATATATATATATATATAATATATATATATATATATATAATATATAATATATATATAATATATATATATATAATATATATATATATAGTATATATATATATATATATATATTATATATATATATATGTTCAGATGTATCTTAAATCTTGCGACAAACTTTATCGAATAGCAACTTAGAGACGGACCAACAAACATACTTGTGGGTCTGATACACGTGCCTCCTCACTCTACAGAATAATGACAGGTGATAAAGGTTGGAATATTGCGGTGTATCTGCAACACTGGCGAAACATCTGCATGCAAAACCAAATGTAAAAATGTATATGGCCAGCCGAGGGTGAAAGAAAGTAAACATAAACCTAACAGTTGAAGGGGTTTTGATAGGACCCGGGTGTGAGTGGGGGAAACCCGCGAAAGGTATATGGCTGGTATTAAAGAGAAAGGTTTTCACAAGAATTTCAGCATTTTGGAATAGGAGTCGGCCACGTTCCGCTTGAATTGTAGAAAAGAGAGAAAGATGAGAAGAAAAAATATTAGGAACATATTTTTTCTGCGGGATCCTTAAATTTCGGGTTGGTGCATCGTTATGGTGAAATCTTTAGAAACATCTATTGAAGTTTATGATATACATTTTTCTTTCCGATTACAATTATGAATGGCATGGATTTGATGGATAAAAGGCTGCGGTGTCATAAGATGATCTTGGATGCCACGTGAGGGAGTGAAGTAAACAGCTTTATTGCCCTATTTTGGCCAGGATCGATGGCAGTCGATAAAGATGGACACAAAAATATCGCGAACAGCAATGAACTGAATAGTGCGAGTATCGTATTTTTTTTTTTTTTTTTTTTTGCTAAGAATGTTTACATCTGACTCAATACAATGGAGGAAATCAGAGTAGAAAAAAAGCCTGACTGAGTTGAGTTTTACTGAAATATTAAACCTGATTTGATAATTATTATTAACTAGCCGCAAAGCCGCCCTCCGGGCGGACTTTTTGGCTAGCTCCTGCGGAGGGCTATTGGTGGGCCTTCGGCCCACCACCTGTGTTTGGTGGGCCTTCGGCCCACCAAACATGGACTCTCCAGATAGCCCCTTCTAACTTTCCTGAAATCATGGATGTAGAAATGTATGTATTCCCCCCACCCATTCACTCACCCATTACCCATCACCCCCCACCCATTCACTCTCCCATTACCCATCACCCCCCACCCATTCACTCACCCATTACCCATCACCCCCCACCCATTCACTCACCCATTACCCATCACCACACACCCATCACTCACCCATTACCCATCCCACACACCCATTCACTCACCCATTACCCATCACCCCCCACCCAGTCATCACACATTCACCCGATCATCACCCACCTCATTCACTCACCCATTACCCCATCACCACACACCCATTCACTCACTCCATACCCATCACCCCCCACATCCTTATTTACCATCACCCCCCACCGCATCACATCACCCATTACCAATCGCCCATCCACCCATTCATCACCCATTACCCATACACCCCCCACCCATCTTCACTCACCCAACTTACCCATCACACACACCCATTTCACCACCATATACCACATCACCAACACCCATATCACTACCCAATTACCCATAACACCCCCTACATCAAGGCTCTCAATTCCTCGCAACCCACTTTTAACGTTCTTCACAATTCTCGCCCCAATAGGACTGCTAACAAAACCCCTCCCTATCTAAAACCCCCCCCAAGTGATCGGATCATCTCATAAGTGGGCCTTATGACCTTCACCATGGTCAACCAGATTCCAAAAATGTAGCCTCTAATATGCAGGTAGTTTGCGCCCACGCCCGGGGCCGCGCGAACCTTATACCACACACACACACACAACACACACACAACACACACACACACCGCCACACACACACACAGACAGACAGACGACAGGACACACTTTCGCTTAGCTATTATATATAGATATTCTATAGAAGAAGTGATTACCCATACACCCCCCACCTATTCCCCATCAACCCCATCCCCCCATACCCATCACCCCCACCTTTCACTCACCCATCACCCAACACCCATTACCCATCACCCCACCCATTCACTCGACATCTACCATCACCCTACATCCAAGGTATTCTCGCAATTCTCGCAACCCAATATTTTTTCACAATTATCGCTTAATAGGCTTGTCCCCCCCCCCCCCCTCCCCCCCCCTCTCCCCCACAAACCACACAAAAAAATAAGGGATCGGCATCATCTCATAATGACTGCTATCAAACCATATCCCCTGGTCAACCGCGTTCCCCCCAAAAACTGTGCCATATGAGCGTGATTGCGACACGGCGGGGGCTGCGCAACCGTATACCCAAACACACACACACACACACACCACAAACAAAAAACATACACAGACAGAACAGACAGACAGACAGACACACTTCGCTTCATATTTACCATTACCAAAATTAAAAAAAAAAACTATCAAAAAAAAAAAAAAAAAAAAAAAAAACAAGAAAGAAATTTCTAAAAAAATAAACCATTACCCATTAACCGCCCACCTTTCCTCATCCCATCACCCATACAACCCCAACTATCACCCCCCACAAATATCACTCGACCCCATCACCCCACACCCAGCTACCCTCACTCGCCACACATTCAATCTCACCATTTACATCACCACTACATCAGCGTTCCTACAATTCTCGCCAACCCACTTTAGTAGTTTTCACCATTATCGCTCAAAGCGCCTGCTATATAACAAAAAAAGAAAAAAAAGTGACTCGGATCATATCAAATAAGTGCGATTAGACTGGTCAACCTGCATTCCCTGCCGTCAACACTGATTCAAAAATAGTGCCATTTATTAGATTTTTTGTAGCACGGGGGCGGAACACCTATACCACACACACAAACACACACACACCACACACACACACACACACACACACAACACACACACACACAGAACAGACAGACGAAGATCACACTTTCGCCTTATCATTATATCAATAGAAGTTGTTTGGATAATAATTTAATATTTTTTTTTTTTTAAAAATAATTGACAATTATTATTGAAGTGCCGACAAAAACGTGGGGGACACCATAAAATCAAGTCTTGTCGATGACACATAGACATATAGCGAACATCAATACTTGAAAATACAGAAAAATAACATTTGGAAATAGGAGAGTGTTGTTGCGATACTGACCCACCCCCGAATTCGCCACTGCCTGACCCAGCGGAGAGATGAGAACGTATTATGTGGGTATACAGCACGGCTGTATGCTGCCTTAGAGAAATAGCATTGAAACATGACATCACATAAAAAAATTATTAATATATAGATGTCAGCATCTCTTAATCAAGCTTTTGGTGACGAGTTCATGAATATGAAAAAATAATATCGGTGATATTTAAAAGAACATTAATGAAAAAGTTAATGCCCCAAAAAAAAAAAATTATAGATAAATCATAGTTTGTTATTAATATTCAATTAATTAATTAGTAAATGATAGCGATAATCTATATACAGAAATAAATACAAAATAGTATTAGATATATATATAGGTATATACTATATTACTAAGTAGATCATATATATTATAACCTGTATATATAAATAATATAGTATCTAAAAATTATAAGGATATATATAGTATACGTAGCATAGATAGATAGATAAGATAGACCATAGATAGAATAAGATAGATAGATACCGATAGATAGAGATAGATAAAGATAGATCAAGATCAGATAAGATACTAATAGATAGATATGATAGATCGATAGATGATAGATCATAGATAGATATACATTCATACTATATATACTATATATATATATATCTTCATAGGTATACTACTTATAAACGTAGAAAAGGATATATATTATGATTATATAATCTATATATATAATATATATTATATATAAGGATATAGTAATATATTCCATACTCGATAGTAACTATACTTATAAAGTCATATACTATATTATACCAAAAAAAAAAAAAAATAAGCTAATTATAGTATATATAATATATAGTACATATATATAGATAGGTAGATCTACCTATCTATCTGTATACGAGAATAAAGATATCATCATCTACGATACTATAATACTACTATATACTATATATATCAACTCATAGTACTATAAGAGTATAGTATATTATAGAGTAGGATATATACATATATTATATACTAGACTGTATATATATATATACTAATATTGTATAGTATATATACTAAGTATAAAAATGATATATAATAGATAGCATAGATAGGTAGAGTATGATACCATACATCAATCAGATAATTACTATATATCTAGCTATACAGTATAGTATATTAAGTATATTCATATAATAAATATATATATACACAGTTATATCACGTAGTATATAAACACACACACACAACACACACACACACACACCACACACACACACACACACACACACGCACACACACGCACACAACACACTACACAAACACACATACACACCTACACACACACACACCCCAGACACACACACACACAGCACATACACACAGATCATAATATATAATAAGAAAAAAACGTTATGCATCGATCTTTATACAATACAGTAGTTTCCGTTAATATTTCATTAGATAGCATATAGTGCCAAAGTATTTAGTTTGCATCATCGAGTGCCCACCTGCTAGCCCTCGTACTTGACAATAGTGTTCATGGAAGTATGAAAGCGATCGTTACTGATTAAGTTTAACAAACGGATTCCTGCAAACAAAGACACCTCAACAAGACAACACCAGCCTCTATCTCAATCGTCCGCCCCTTCCTGTAATTTGTTTTCTAGCAAGCCAGAGGTACTGAAAGGTGCTCATCACTTCGCGTCTCTCGCTGATCAACGCTTTACTAACCTCTACATCCACCTTACTTTGAATGTAGTCTTCGTTACTTTAATGGCCACATTTACGTCTCAGTGGCACGCGCGAACAACACGCACAAGTGCTTTAGCGCCGCTGCAGTTAAGTGGATTTCAACCAGTGTTGATGACGGGATAAAGTCTGCTTGGAACATCCACTGAACTCGCCGCGAGCACAATGCAAATATCAGTCGCTTCCTGAAGAATAACCGAGCAAGTGCTAGCTAGCTATGCACATGGACTACAATCCTAATTTGAGCCGTGGGTGGGAGAGGGGTGACGTTGATTATTGCCACATTTGCGTTAACCCGCCCCCCCCCAAGTGACGGCAACTTAATCGCTACTAGTCACCACGATAAGTGAGGAAAAGCATTGAAAACCAACGCTTTTTTTCGCGCAAATCATATGAGCAAGCAATGCTAAGACTGCAAGCGCAATGCAAGTGCCGAAAATGTAAACATACGAAAAAAAATAAATACAAAAAAAAAAAAAAAAAATAAAAAGAAGTAAGAAAAAACGGTCAAGCAATCGACATAGCGCAGTCCTTCCAGAGACTGCCACCTACCCAGAAATATTGACGCAGTCGCATAGAGCCGACATGAACTTAAGATATACTTAGCTCAGTGGACGTAAATAGCGATCCGTAAGCCGCGACAGCCAGAGCTTAGCGTAAACAAGTTTGCTACAGTGAACTAGCGCAGTGCCACTTCAGACGTGTATGGTGCTCTACACAAGCAAACTCTGAAGAGACACCCATACAGTTCAATAGCGCAACTGGCCAGTTCAACTAAAACTGCGCGTGACATCGGCACGTCTTTCCACACAATGACCCGTTTACTCGCACCTAAAACACGGACATTTTCGTGAAGCTCTTGGATAGCAATATAAGCTACATATCACTGAACTCATATTCATTTCGCCTTAAAAAAATCGCACCAATGAAGTAGATCATAGCAATTTTTCGCGGCAAAATACATGAGCGTGGCCGCCGAAACGCGCTGTGATTGTTGTGACGTAGAAACAACAAAACGAACCATTCAATTCCGCTCTCCCATTATCTACCCCGCTCTCCCACAGTCGCGCCTATATAGCTAGCCAAGCGACAAAGAGAAACATACTATGTAGGTTTTGTGTCAATCTAGCCTAAAAACACATGAAGTAAAACACCAGAGAGTGTTCAGTATCGTTCATATGTTCATATCGGTACGAAAGACAAGAAAAATAGTAAACAGTGAAGTGGGATGTTAGTATATCTGATCTTCCCTAAGCCGGAACAGCCATATATGTTACTTTCATAGTGTGTGTCGTGTGCCTATGTGTGTGTGTAGCTGCGTATACTGTGTGTGTCAGTGTGTGTGCTGAATGTGTAGTCACTAATATCGTTACTAACGGTTGCGGAGATTCGGTGTGGTTGGATGCCTATTGTATGATGAAGTAACAAAACGCCACTACACACACACACACACACACACGCCCATTACACACACTCACACGCGGCAGCTGTAGTTGTATTGCTGACAAGAGCTAGTGCGGCCCCACGGAAGCATCCAAAAGCAACATAAAGAACATAAAGAAAATAAAGACTCTACAAAAATGCACGCCGTGAGACTACACGAGGTAGTTCATGTTGTTTGAGTGTGTGAAGTTTCCCCATCATCCTAGGGATTTTAATGATGTACTCTTACCAGCGTAGAGGCAGATATAACTATACATATAGAGATATATGATATAATAGATGGCATAGTATATAGTATCATATATATATTAAATATATACAGCTTATATAAGTATATAATAATTTATATATATATATAGCAGCATATAGAATCATTATATATAAATATGTAAATATATATATATATATTATATATAATATCATATAATGCTGATGATATCTGAAACTATATACGGATCTATATAGATAAAGTATATATATAATAATAATATATAGAGAATATAATATCCATATAGATATGAGATATAGTATATAATTATATATATATATATCATATAGATATAAGATTAGGGTACGCCGCGCTAACAAAAATATATTCTCATACTCAACTTTAGGCATGCCAAAATTACCTAATGTAAAATGAATTCTAAGGACGATTATTATCTGCTTTCCATTTTGACATAACTTGCAGCAAAAAATTTACTAAAACTCATGACAAATCGCCACTTTATATTAGCACCCTTAATCGAAATAATGCCTTAAATGAGTACGACAGTGATCTGGCGCGCTTGGTCCTGTGTCATTCATAGCATACACCTGAACACACCAATATTGAGTTCCAATCCACCTATGACTAGCGTGTAATGCTCTTTCCCCCGATCAGTTAGGTTCCATCAGGCCTACCTACATCACAGTTCTACAGCCTCTACGTATGGCCTATAGACGTTGTCCATCATGTCCTTCTCTTAGACCTGAAGCCAGAGGACATGCGTCTCCCTGGATGGGTGGCCACGCACGAAGCCGATGAACCCAGTCTACTGCGGCTTGCCCTGCCCAACCACTAAGCTGCCTGACAGCCTACTGTCACCTCGCTTCTACGACTACGTTCGCGTGCTCGTGATGATGTGCGATAGAGAGCTCCGCGAACCTCAGTACTGGCTCTTAAGACTCAGCGATCTCTCTGCGATCTGCATCCCCGAACAGTCAAAAGGTAGAATGCGCCGCGCGTTGCACCCTGGCCATGTGGCTGCCCAGCTGATAATGGTACGTACTGCAAGCAGCAGATGGCTGACAAGTTCAGAATATAGAAGGCCTGCTGATGCAGAGGTCTCCTACACTGGTGATCCCATACTCCCGATATGCCCCCCTGGGACTTCAAAAATCTCGGGTCACGGCTGCAACCTGCGGTACGTACTATCACTACTGACTCGACCATCAGACAGAGGAGGCAGGTACACATCTCGAGGTGTAGCAGGAACCATGCTACTAGCTCACGCAACGTAGAAGCGTCATAGCCCTCCCGTTTTCTTGACCTCTTAGGCCTGCGACCTCCATCACTCTTAGCCTCGCGCCGTGCAGAATGTGCTTGGGGCCCCAGTCCCTCTATGTCTGTGGTGAACCTTGGTCGTAGTAGAGTTGAACGTACACATTGCAGGCAGTTCTTGAATCCCAGGATATTCCAGTGGTGTCAAGTCTTTGCCAGTCAGCTCCATATCGATTTCTGCGTCCACAGGCTACACGATGCGACAGGGCTGTGCCGTGAGCCATACTGGAGTGCGTACACCTTGCCACACTTGATCTCCTGCAACTCGAGACGGACAAGATTATTGAGAACGCCCCGCTTCACAGCCTGACCAGCCTCGGTTTTTTATGAGAAATGATGGTAAGTGGACATGTTGACCAGGATTATACTCGCTATCTCGTAGAGATCTTCACCGCACCATGGCACTCCTCTTGAACTCTGCGTTGTACACTGCGCATTCATTCACGCATGCGCACAGTAGACTAGACACACTCAGCCCGACCCGCCTGAAGCCCAGTGTCAGAGGAAAGTAAGGCCGTCGAATGACGGCGCCGTAGATAAGGTGCGACCGCCAAGCGCGCAGCAACTCGTCTGTGTGACAACAAGCATACACTCAGAAGCGGACTTTTGTCCAGATGCTTCTCAATGGGCGGTAGGTCCACCTTACTACCCCGCTGTTGGCCCCTAAGTTGAGTCACTTTGCAGTACGAATCATGTGAGTCGGACTGGAAGGTATGTCACAGGAGATACAATCATAAGAGAGCCTGAGCACTTGAACGCTATGCTTCCTCAGGTGGCACCGCGGTCCTACGTCCATAGCAACTGCCAAAGGCACCTCAGATGGATTCTCTGATCTACTGACACATGCTACCTAACAATGAATCACCTTGACGCTGCAGTATTCCCATAGCTGTCGGACGCACCATACGACCTGCGTACAGTTGTCTCTTCCTCCCATCGTAACCAATCCAACTATTTTGACCGTCACCCTGCTTAGGAGTACGCCGCTCTGATATATAAAAACACACAAAATTCTAAACTTTAGCATGTCAATTTCCTATGCTAAAATGGAATATCTAAGACAATTTTAACTCTATTCCATGTTGCATTGTTGAGCAATTCTTTACAATAAGCCAAAAAATCGCACTAATAAAGACTATGCTTTTGCATATAAATATAAAAGTTCATTTTGCACAGCAAGCAAGCTGCTCAACCCAACCGTTTGAGTGTGTGCCCCAAACCACCTTAAAATTCAATTTGTACATAAGCACCACACCCTGACAAATTCTGAAATAATCTCGTATATTCACTTTTCCATTCCAGGACCTACGGCCGGATAATCCGAATACATATAATACTAATTATATTATTCCATATATATTAGATATATAATATACTATATATATAATAAATATATAATTTTTACTTAGACCGCCAAGCGCCCTCCGGGCCCGGACTTTTAAGGCTAGCTCCGCGGAGGCTATTGCGTGGCCTAACGGCCCCACCACCTGTAGTTTGGTGGTCCATTCGGGCCCCACCAAACATAGGACTCTCCAGATAGCCCGCTAACTATTCCTGAAATCATGGATGTAGAAATGACTATGTATCCCTCCCAACCCATTCACTCACCATTACCATCACACCCCCCATTCACTTCACATTACCATCGACCCCCCACTCCTCACCCATATACCCATCACCCCCCACCCCTTACTACCCCATTACCATACACACACACCCATTCACTCACCCATTACCCATACACCCCCGCCATCCTGATATCCCTCACCATCACCATCACCCCCCCAACCCCATCCACCCCACCCATCACTCACAATCAACCCCAACCCATTACCCATCACCCACACCCATTCACCATCACCCCACCATTCACTCCACCCATTACCCATCACCCTACATCAAGACTTCCTCAATTCTCGCCCAACCCACTTTTATTTTCACAATTCTCGACTAATAGCTGCCCCCCCGCGCCCCACAAAAAGTGATCTGGATCATACTCACAAAGGGGCTTATGACCTTCCCCTGGGCAACCGATAAAAATGTTCCATATGAGGTGTTTGCCGAACGGGGGCCAGGCAACCCTATCCACACACACACCCCCCGGCTGACAGAAGACAGACAGACACAGTTTACGCTAGATACAGTAGGATATATATATATTAAGATACTAAAGTATACGTATAGTATATAGCATAATATACGGAGAGCTATATAGTAGAGCTAACTAGATATATAATAAATATGAAAGGAGACAGAATGAGACGGAAGAATCTATTCTTATATATAGTATTATAATATATATATCTAGATCATATATATATATATACCTATTCTTTTTTTATATATATACTAAAGCCCCGCCCCCAAAGCTGCCATCGAGGCGGACTTTGCGCTAGCTCCTGCGGAGGGCTATTGCGTAAGGTGGCCTCGCGCCCACCAAAAACACGACACTCCAGTATAGCCACTTATAACTTTCCACTGAAATCATGGACTAGAAATGGTATGCTATTACCCCACCCATTCACTCACCCATTACACATCACCCCGCCTACCATTCACTCACCATTGACCCATCCACCCCATACCAACCATTCCTCACCCATACCCAATCACCACACATGACCATTTCACTCATCCCATTACCATCACCCCGATCCAGCCATATCACACAGCCCATACACCATCACTCCCCAACCATCACCCCACCAATTCACTCACCCATCACACCCCACACCCATTACCAGTCACCCCACAATGTCACCGCTCACCCATTACCATCACTACATCAGGTTTCACCTCAATATCTCGACACCTAATTTTTTTTCACAATTATCGTAATAGGCTTCTTCTCTCCCTCCCCCAAAAAAAAAAAAGTTGATCGATCATCCTCATAAATGAGGCTTAACCTATCCCCGCGTCAACCCGTTCCAACAATGATGCAATAAGCAGCATAGATTGCGCACGGGGCGCAGGAACACTATACCTAGACACACACACACACACACACACAACACACACACACACACACACAGACAGACAGACAAAAGAACACTTGCGCTCCGTATTATTTACACTTATCCATCACCCCCACCATTCCCTCACCCATCACCATCACCCCCAACCATCACCATCACCCGCAACCCATAACCATCACCCCCCCACCATTAACTCACCCATCACCCACACCCATTACCATCACCCACCATTCAGCTCACCCATTACCCATCACCCTACATCAGGCTTTCCTCAATGCTTAGCAATCGCATCTTTTTTTTCACAATTAATCGCTATAGGCTGCTCTCAATAAACAAAAAAAAAAAAAGTGAAATCGCGATCATCTCATAAAATGCGAGACTCTAAAAACCATCTCCCTGGTCAACCCCACGGGTATTTTTTTGTCCAAAAAGTCTTCATATGACGCGTGATCTGCGCCACAGTGAGCACGATGCAAGCGGACAATATACCAGACACACATACACACACACACACACACCCACACAGAACAGACAGACAGACAGACACATCTTCGACTTATATTCTAACCATTAACCCATCACCCCCACCTATATCTCAACCATCACCATCACCACAAACCATACACCCCCACCATTCCTCACCCCACACCACACCCATTATCCATCACCCCATCCGATTCACTCACCTGATTACCATCACCCTACATCAGGCGTTTTTCCTCAATTCTCGCCAACCCACTTTTTTTTCTCACAAATTATCGCTAATAGGCCCTGTTTCACAACCCAAAAAAAAAAAGTGATCGGAATCATCTCATAAGTGCGGGCTTATGAGCCTTCACCCATGGTCAACCCGGTTCCACAAAATGTCGCCATGATGAGAAGTGAGGCGACCACGGGGAGGCGGCAACCTATACCACACACACACACACAGACAGACAGACAGACAGAAGACAGACAGACAGACACACTTTCGGCTTTTATATTATATATATATAATAATATAACTATCATATATATATATATATATATAATAATTAGTATATAGTATATCATCAGTGATATTATATAGTATATCACCATATATATATATATATATATTAGATCACCTATATATATATACACATTAACTATAATATATATTGCCCGGGAGCGAAGCGAGCATGACTTCTTACATAAGAACCGTGGAAACCAAATTTTGACCCGCCAAAAAGTGAATAACTTAACTACCCTAAAATATTGTCCGGATGAAGCTGAAATTCTGACATCGCAAGGTAGTGGTGTCAAAATCAATGGGGGTCTGTTACCTGCTTAGAACAAATTATTGCGTAGAACAAGCCCTTAATGAGTAATTAGCTGAATAACTACTCAAAATATTGTTCGGAATGAGCTGAAATTCTGACATGCAAGTCGTGTGTTCAAAACAATGGGGTCTTCCAACAAGACATTTCTCTTACTGTAGAACAAGCCCTTAATGAGAATTCAGCAGGTAATGGTTAAATGACTACTGGAACGTTGAGCTCCGCTGCGTATCACAGCCGCAATAAACTGAGCCAGAAGCAAAAGCGGGCCAGCTAGATGGCTGACGCTATACTGATAGATATTATATTATCATAACTATAGTACACTATACAAAAATTCAACATTTGGAAATAGGAGAGTGTTTGTTGGTACTGATTTCGCACTGCCTGGCCGCCTGGGAGAGATGAGAATTTTTTGTATGTTAATGAAAAGTCGCTGTTGCCCTTGAGAATAGCATTGAAACATGACAGAAGTTAAAAAATTATATATTATAGATGTAGCATCTCTAATAAAGCTTGGTGCGAGTTCATGAATATGAAAAAACTAAATCGGTATATTGTACAGAACATTAATGAAAATAGTTATGCAAAAAAAAAAAAAAAATATAATATAAAACATAGTTTGTATATTAACAAATTCAATTTAACTAATTAGTTGATGGTATATATATACATATATATATATATATATATATATATATCTATATATATATATATATATATATATATATATATAGTATATATATAATATATCTATATATATATATATAGATCGATAGATAGTAGATAATAGATGATAGATAGATAGATAGATAGATATTGGGATGATATATAGATAGATAGATATAGATAGATAATAGATAGATAGATAGATAGTAGATTTATTTTATATATATATATTATATATATTTTATTATATATTATCTATATTAATATTATTATATTATTATATATATATATTATATATCTATATATTATATATATATATACTATTACTATATATAGATATATATTATATATTATATTTTATATTTATTATATTATCTATAGTATAGGTAGATCTACCTACCCTATCTATATTATATATATATATATATATATATATATATATATATAATATATATTACTATATATATACTATATATATATATACTATCTATATCTTTCTATATATATACTATGCTATTATCTATATATCCTATATATATATATTCTTATCTATCATAGATAGTAGGTAATGATATACATACTATATATATATATATATATATAATCATATATATATATATATCTATATTTTATATATATATACACGTTATCTACGTATATATACACACACACACACCACACACACACACACACACACACCACACAACACACACACACACACACACCACCACACACCACACACACACACACACACACACATACACACATACCACACACACACAGACACACACACACACACACATCACACAATCATAATAATAATAAGAAAAAAACGTTATGATGATCTTTATCAATAGTTTTCCGTTAATATTTCATTAGTGCATTAGTGCAAAGTATTTGTTTGCCATCATCGAGGTGCACCTGCTGCTCGTCTTGACAATAGTGTTATGGATGAAAGGATCGTTTACTGATTAGTTTAACACCCGGATTCCTGCCTTAACAAAGACCTCAACAGCAACACCAGCCTCTATATCAGATGCCGCCTTTCCTGTATTTTTTTAGCAAGCAGAGGTACTGAAAGGTGCTCATCACTTCGGTCTCTCTGATCAACGTTTACTATCTCTTCTCCACCTGCTTTGAATGTGTTCTTTCGTACTTTTAATGGGCCCCATTTACGTTCAGTGGCACTGCGCGAACACACTGCACAAAGTGCTTTACGCCGTGCAGTTAGTGAGTGTGTGGGGGTAGTTTGTGGAACTCCACTGACTCCGCGCGAGCACTGCAAATTCAGTCGCTTCCTGAAGAATCCCGAGCAGTGCTAGCTAGTTAGCACTGTGTACAATCCTAATTTGAGCGTGGGTGGGAGGGGTGACGTTTTTTTGCACATATTTTGCGTTAACGCAGTGACGGCAACTTATCCGCTACTGTCACCACGATAAGTGAGAGCATTGAAAACCACACGTTTTCGCGAAAATTAATTGAAAATGCAATGCAAGTGCAAGTGCAATGCAAGCTGCCGAAATGGTCAAAGCAATCGATATTAGGCGTCTTCAGAGACTGTACCAGACATATTGACGCAGTGAGAGCACGACAGAACTTAATATCTTAGCTCACGTGGACGTAAATAGCGTGTGGCCGACAGCCAGAGTTTGCGTAAACAAGTTTGTACAGTGAACTGCGCAGTGCACTTCAGCGTGTATGGTGCTCTTAAGAAACTCTTAAGGACACCATACACGTTCATGGCACTGCGCAGTTCAACTCAAACTGCGGTGACATCGGCGTCTCGCACAATGGACCCGTTTACTCGCACCTAAAACACGGATTTTGTGAAGCTTTGGATGCAATATAAGCTACATATCACTGAACTCATATTCATTTTGCTTAAAAATGCACCATGAATGAGATATATGCATTTTTTTCGGGCAAAATATGACGTGGCCGCGAAACGCGCTGTGATTGGTTGTGACGTAGACAACAAACGACCATTCCTTCCGCTCCCTTATCTACCCCGCTTCCCACGTCCTCGCCTATATAGCTGGACAAAGAGAACATACTATGTATGTTTTGTGCCAATCTGCTAAACACCATGATTAAAACACCAGAGAGTGTTCATATCGTTCATATCGTTCATATCGTGTCGAAAAGACAAGAAAATAGTAAACAGTGGTGCTGGATGTCTAGTATAGGCTTGATTTCCCAAAGGGGAAAACACGCATATATATGTTACTCATGTGTG
The DNA here is from genome assembly GCA_016584305.1 of Chionoecetes opilio. Lineage (NCBI taxonomy): Eukaryota > Metazoa > Arthropoda > Malacostraca > Decapoda > Majidae > Chionoecetes > Chionoecetes opilio. Next base: position 214,618 of record JACEEZ010002470.1, on the reverse strand, counting down.
TGTGTGTTGTATGTGTGTGTGTGTGGTATACTGTGTGTGTGTGTGTGTGTGACTGTGTAGTATATATTTTTACTACGGTTTTGGTGATTGGTGTTTGTCTGTGTATGTTGATGAAGTAACAAACGCCTACACACACACACACACACACACGCATACACACAACACACGCGGCGTGTGTTGTTGTGACAATGCTGTGGGCAGGGGAAGCATCCAAAAGAACATAAGAACATAAGAAAATAAAGAATCTACAAAAGGCCGTGCGACCTACACGAGGTAGTTCCTGTTGTGAGTTTTGAATTTCCCCATCATCTAGGCGATTCATTATGTACTCTTGACCATATATATATATATATATATATATATATATATATATATATATTATATTATATATATATATATATATATATATATATATATATATATGTATTATATATATATATATATATATATATTATATATATATATATATATATATAATATATATTATAATATATATATATATATATATATGTATATATATATATATATATATATATATATATATATATATATATATATATATGATATATATATATATATATATATATATATATAAATTAGGGTACGCCGTTATAACAAAAAATATTTTTCTCAACTTTGGCATGCCAATTTCCTATGTAAAATGGAATTCTAAGACGATTTTATCTGTTTCCATTTTTGCATTTGAGCAATTCTTACTATGCAAAATCGCACTTTATATTGCACCCTTATCGAATAATGCTTAAATGAGTACGCAGTGTCCGGCGGTTGGTCCTGTGTATTGCATCATGCACCAATATGAGTTCCAAATGACTAGCGTGGTAAGCTCTTTCTGATCAGTTGGTTCATCAGGCACTACATCACAGTGTCACAGCCTCTACGTTGGCCTAGAACGTGTCCATCATGTCCTTCTTAGACCTGAAGCAGGGCATGGTCCCCCGGTGGTGGGCCCGAGCCCGGATGAACCCGTCTCTGGCTTGCTGCCCCACCACTGCTGCCGCAGCCTCTGTTCACCTGCTTTACGACTCTTTCGGTGCTCGTGATTGTGGATAGAGAGCTCCGGAACCTCGTACGGCTTGACCAGGATCTCCTGGATCTGATCCCCGAACAGTCAACAGGTGAATGCCGGCTCGTGCACCTGGCCAGGCTGCCAGCTGATCAGTGTCTGCAAGCTGGTGGCTGACAAGTTCAGCTTGGGTGTGATGCGAGGTCTTACACTGGTGTCCCCATACTCCTCGCTAGCCCTCGGCTTCAAAATCTGGGTCACGGTGAACCTGCGGTCGTCTTCACTCTGACTCGCCATCAGCGAGAGGAGGACACATTCTGAGTGTGCGAACCATGCTCCTGTCCGCACGTAGAAGGTCATAGCTGTTTGGACCTTCTTGGGCTGCGAC
>JACEEZ010002470.1:200706-208206 GCA_016584305.1 Chionoecetes opilio | reverse complement strand
TGAATGAGTATATTCCCCAGAGTAGGAAATGACCCATGCCAGACAAATATTCCTCTGTAATGGTGCCGCCAGAAGCCCTTAAAGTGAGCCTCACAACCCCCGCCACTCATCTAGGCTAGCACAAACATTGAAGATACCGAATGGAACCAACTTAGATTGAATGAATACATTCCCAGAGTAGGAAATGACCCATACCAGACAAATTTTCCTCTGCAATGGTGCCGCCAGAAGCCCTTAAAGTGAGCCCCACGACCCCCGCCACTCATCTAGGCTAGCACAAACATTGAAGATACCGCATGGAACCAACTTAGATTGAATGAATACATTCCCCAGAGTAGGAAATGACCCATACCAGACAAATATTCCTCCGCAATGGTGCCGTTGGAAGCCCTTAAAGTGAGCCTCACGACCCCCGCCACTCATCTGGGCTAGCACAAACATTGAAGATACCGAATGGAACCAACTTAGATTGAATGAATACATTCCCCAGAGTAGGAAATGACCCATACCAGACAAATATTCCTCTGCAATGGTGCCGCCAGAAGCCCTTAAATTGAGCCCCACGACCCCGCCACTCATCTAGGCTAGCACAAACATTGAAGATACCGAATGGAACCAACTTAGATTGAATGAATACATTCCCCAGAATAGGAAATGACCCATACCAGACAAATATTCCTCTGCAATGATGCCGCCAGAAGCCCTTAAAGTGAGCCCCACGACCCCCGCCACTTATCTAGACTAGCACAAACATTGAAGATACCGCACATAAACAACTGCAAATTAACAAGTAGCTTTCCCCGAGTGTAAAATGGCAGATGCCAAACAAATTATTGGAAATAGCCATTGTCTTGCCCTTTCCTCAAATGTCTGTCTCAAAATATAAATGATCCTTGTCCTGTCCTCAAACTCGGTCAGGCTCCGACCCCCGCGAAATACATGCCTAGACATGGCAAAACATGGAGAGCACCAGATAAATATTAGTAAGACGCTATGTAATAACTAGGAACCACAGTTTTTCATCCGAAAAATGTATTGACCAGAAATGTAAACTTCCAACGAGACTTAAAACCTAAACAAATTACCTTCACAACTGTACCTAGTACTGAATTATTTTAATTGCACATAATTAACAGAACAAGAGTAATGACACTGGAGACTACAAGGTATAGTTATGTTTTAGGTTAAGTTTGGTTAGTTTAGATTAAATTAGTTTAGGTAAAGACTATATTAAAATAAGCTAGTCAAGGTTATTTTATATTTTTATACAATAGGTTAGGCTATTTTTAGGCTGTTTCTTCACAATTCCACACAACTTCGATTTTTTAACAAACTTATGGCAAGCTAAACTTTGCAAGGCTTTAACTTTCTGTACACTTTATATTATCCATTTCTTCACAAAAAAAAATACACATTTGGAACGAGGATAAAGAAACTGCATGGGAGAGATATGGCCTATAGTTTCAATAGTTTCTGTGGCGGTCACCAAACGGAAAAGATCCCTCACTTTTAGCAAACTAAATCACTTGCTTTTAGATATTGTATCTATAATATTTTTAAAAGTATTATCCTATATAAAAAATATTCAGTAATAAGATAGTAAGGGACAGGAAACTCGCCACGCGAGGAATGTGCAAAATGAATGCCTGAAATTTCTATCGTTCAACTTTACTCTTATAAGTGACATTTGTGAAGTTGTATGATGCCGTGGCACATTTGGTTTGTTAGGCATGTTTAACTTGTGGTTAATATGTCGAGAGTAGTTAGCGCCAGTCTGCAAACAATATCCAATTTTTTGGTGTGTTATTAGTATGGAGATGCACGACATATACGAGTATTTTGTTTTATTACTAACATTTATCTACTACCTTCATGTCTAACGGGGTGGAAACACAAAGCTCGGGACTACCCTACCCTACTACCTAGGACTAGGTCCTAATGTACCTAGTGTTCCAAGTGTGGCTACTGTATACCCAAAGCTCAATCTCATTCTTTGTCGAGTTACTAGTATAGCACAATTACTAGTCTGGATATTTGCTACCAATTTTGTTTCATGGGTTATACTCACTTACACACAACCTTAAATCAGTTTAACATCACATTGTACGTATTTATATGTATTAGTTATGTGTAATGTTTGCATAGTTATGTCTATTCATTTTTGAGTTGAATTGCGCTTATTCTTTAAAGATCTTTTTTGCTGTTTAGTTTCGAGAATTTAGACATTTTGGTAATTTTTGCACCCCTGGAACCCATTACAAATAAGCATTTGTAATGGTGTTATACCATTATAAATACCATACCAATACCAGTAACACTATACCATATGGTGTTAAAAAACATGTCCAAGACCCATTTTGTAGGGGCTTCTGGCGGCACCATTGCAGAGGAATATTTGTCTGGTATGGGCTATTTCCTACTGTGGGGAATGTACTCATTCAATTTAAGTTGGTTTCATTCGGTATCTTCAATGTTTGTGCTAGCCTAGATGAGTGGCGGGGTTGTGGGGTTTCCAGTGGGGTCCAGGACTGAGTGCGTCGCACTCATCCCGCACCCTCGCCCGGACCCTCCCAAGGGCCGGGACGGAGAGTTGGGCGGTTCCTGGCTGCCATGTGGAACCAGCGGGAGGTGGCTGGCTTCGTCGCTCGTGCGTTGGAAGGGGCGTCGCCTCTTCCCCTCTCCCGTCCGTGCCCCTTCCAAGGGTCGGAACCGTTTGATGATTCCTGGCTTGACAGACCCTCCCTCCCGCCAATCTGCCCCCCCCTGCAGGTGGGGGGGTGTCTGCGTCCGAGGCGTCGCCTGGGACCTTGTTCCCTGTTTCCCGGGCCTCTTTGTCGTCCTCATGGTTGGTCAGGGTGGGCGTCGTGTTTCTTGGCTCCCGGGGCTCCGTTCCCTCCCCCCTCGGCTGGATTCGTCGCTCGTGCTGGTGCCCGGGGCGTCGCCTCTTCCCCTCTCCCGCCCGTGCCCCTCCCAAGTGTCGGAACGGGGCGTTGGGTGATTCCTGGCTTGCCATGTGGACCCAGCGGGAGGCGGACCGGAGTGCGACGATTCAGCCTTCCTTTCCTGGCCTCCCCTTCACGCTCCTCTGCCCCCCCCCCCCCTTCGGGTGGGTGTATGGGTCAGTGTTGGTGGAGGGCGACGCCCGGAGTGCTGTCGCGTCGGGGCTTTGGCCGCTCGGCTCCTCCGTTCCCTGCCCTCTTTGCCTTCCTTGCCAGGAAGGGGAGAGGGTGCGTGGTGATTCATGGGCCTGTGGATTCCCGCCGCTGCCGCCCCCCTCTCGCCACTCTGCCCAGCACCCCTTCGGGGGGGGTGGGTCGGTGTTGGTTAGGGCGCTGCCCGGTTTGCTGTTGATTCCTGCCTCGACACGTGGAGACCGGAGTGCGACGATTCAGCCGTCCTGCTCTGGCCCCCCCTCACGCCCCTCTGCCCCCCCTTCAGGTGGGGGTATGGGTCAGTGTTGGTGGAGGGCGACGCCCGGAGTGCTGTCGCGTCGTGGCTTTGGCCGCTCGACTCCTCCGTTCCCTGCCCTCCTTGCCCTCCTTGCCAGGTAGGGGAGAGGGAGCATGGTGATTGTGTGCCTGTGAGCCTGTGGACTCCCGCCGCTGCCCCCCCCCTCTCGCCGCTCTGCTCAGCCCCCCTTCGTAGGGCAGGGGGGCGGCGCCCGAGGGGATGTCGCTTCGTGGCCTTGGCTGCTCACCTCCTCCATTTCCTGCCCTCTTTGCCTTCCTTGTCAGGTAGAGGAGACGGAGCGTTGTGTTTCTTGGTGCCTGGGGATTCGCACCGCCCCCACTCCTTCTCTCCGTCGATCGGGGCGGGGCATGCAGCGGGTCGTGGCTGGCCTCATCGGGGCAGGTGTGCTTCGATGCAGTCTTGGCCTGGATCCTCCCACCACTCTACCCCCACCCTCCAGGAGGGGCATTGAGTCGGTGGTTGTGGCGTCGCCTGGAGCTTTGTCTCTCATGGCGTTGCCTACTCAACTCTTCCATTCCTTGCCCTCTTTGCCATCCTTTTCAGGAGGGGTCGAGGGAACGTGGTGATTCTTGGGGCCTGGACTTACCTCCCCCCCCCCCCCCCCCCGTCTACCTCTCCGGGGGACGAGGTGGGGCTTGCGGCGGTTCGTGGCTTGCCGTGTCGGGCTGGAGTGCGAAGTTTTGGTCATGGTAAGGCCCCTTCTCCCGCCACTCCACTCCCCCCTCTGGGAGGGGGAGTTGGTCGGTGTTGGTGGATGCGCCCGGTGCTTCGTCGTTCGGGGTTTTGATACCTGACTCCTTTTCCTTACGCCTGGGGCTCCGCCCTTTTTCCCCCCTTCCCCCTCTCCGTTCGCGGGTGGGGGCGGGGCAGGGTGTTCGCGTTTCGTGGCTCTCACCGTCCGGATGGGGTCCTTCTCTGCTTTGTGGGTAGGGGCGTTTCGTTCTGCGGTTCGTCCCTTCCCTCTCCCTGTTTTGCCTCCTTTTTCGGAGGTTTCTCTGCGAAGCCCAGGGCTGCTCGGCGTGCTTCACGTCCCGGTGCCCCCAGCTCTGCTCCTCGCTTGCCCCGTGCCTCCGGTCAGCCCTCTACCGTCCTGAAGGGTGTCCGGTCGGGCGTTGCTGGCTGACGGTCGTTTTCCGGAGGGCGTTGTGCCCTGCCTTCCCGGCGAGGCCTTTGCTGTCCTTATGGATTGGTGGTCGTGGGGTCTGGGTTCCCGTCTGGGCCTCGGCTGTTCGTCCTCCTCGTCTCACATCGTCTCACCTCTCGTCTCAAGCTTCCCAGCCTGCTGCCTCTGCTTCTTTTCGGTCGCCGTCGGTCATGCTGATATTGGATGGGGATATGGTGGTGACTTCTGCCCCTCCCCCTCACCGCGGTTTGCTAGCCGTGGCCTTCCTGGGTAGGGACGTCGCTGCTCCGGTTCGGCGGGCGTCCTCGGAACCTTCCCCATCCTCACCTCCTGTTCCTCTGGAGTGGTTGGGGTGGATGGTCTCTGTGAACACCTTACTGGTGTGTTTGGTGGTCCGTTTAGCAACCGGGACCTGTTCTTCGCCTTGACTGAGTCACAGGTCACCCTCTTCTGCGTCCCTCTCGCCAGGGTTTGCTTCTGCGACTGCGGGCTTCGGCGTTGTCTGCTGGGAGTGCTTGACCGGGGATGGGGTTTTGGCCTTCCCCAGGCCAAAGAGGTGGCGGTTCGTGGTCTTCCACCTTCCTGCTTCCTGTCTGCCGGGGGCTTCCTCCTCCCTTTTCGCTGCGGAACCTTCCACTTGCGACTCCCCCCGTCCCTCCGGGGGTGCTTCCTCCGACTTGTTTGCTTGAGTGCCGGTGCTGGCGTCGTTTGCCTGCCTGGCTTTCGCCAGGAGGGTGCTCGGGTGGCCAGGTGGCTTTCTCTTGGTGACCAGTCCCAGCCTTGGCCTCGCTATCTGCTGTCTGTCGGGGGCTGCCGACCGCGTGTGCCACGTTCGATGTACCCCTCCTCGACGACGGGGCCGTCGCTGGCCGCTTGGCCCTTCGGCATGAGGCCTTTCGTGACCTGCCGGTGTTGCCTCGACTTCAGGTTCTCAGGATTGGACCCTTCGCTTCGGGGGTCTTGTCAGAGCCTTTCCTGCTACGGTGTCTCGCTTCGTCCCCCCCTCCCCCACCGTCGGGCTGGTGTCTCCTCAGGCCCCCAGACCCTCTCGGTCAAGGGGTTGCGGGTTGGGGCCCCGCAGGGTACACTGGGGCTCCTTTTGTTTGGAAGGGCAGTCCCTGCACGTTCGCCTGCGGCAGGGTGGCCTCCTGGAGTTTGGGTGGCTTACCCGGTGCGGGTCTTCCTGGTTCTACTGCCCCTAGTCCCGGTCTTTTCGCTCCGGTCATACTATCTTCCCCTGGGCTGCCACCTAGGGTCGCTCTGTTTCCCGTTCCTCCCTTCCTGGACCTCCTCACTGTGTTTCGGGTGGCCTATCCACTGTCGGGCTGGGCCCCTGGGATGGGCTAGCGTGGTCTTCCTTGGCCCTGGTTCAGACTGCCGCCGCTTCGTCGCCCGCCCCTTGATTTCCCTCCTGTGTCTGGCCGTTTGGCTGGTGACCGCCCCGTCCTGGCCGGGGACTGCTCGCCTGCTGGCCCAAGCCATGGCGGTGGCGCGGCGCAGGGGATGTGTTTCCTGGTCTTTAGGGGTTGGTCCTTCCTTTCTCTTGGCCACCGCCCTTCTCGTGCTGGGTGTGCATTGGGGCTCCCTTTCGGCCACAGTCCTCGTCTCGGTGGTGACGGCAGCCAAGCTTCCTCCCCGCCTCTGCCGGCCTCGGTGTCCCTACCTCTTCCTCCGGTCATTTTCGGTCCCCCAGGGGACGGTTCTTTTACTTAGGGTGGTCACCTTGGTCGCCGTCCTCTGTTTTGCTCCCCAGGGGAGCTCCGGGTCCGTCCTTCTTTTGTCCCTTTCGGTGCGCTTTTTGGTCCTGGTGGCCCATGTCCCCCTCCCCCTGTCTGCCAGGTTCCTGCCTGGTGTGGTGTTCGAATGGACCGCCGCACTCTCTCGCCTTCTGGGTGCGTTGGTGGTGCGCTTTGCGGCTCTCTGCCGGCAGTGGGTCTTTCCGGAGATGGCCCTCTTTGCGCGTCCAGGCGCTCTGCCCTGCAGCTGTCTTTTTGTCGAAGTTGGTCCGGGACCTACGGGGGTGGCCGGACACCCTCTTGGTTGGCTGGAACAGGTGGCGCCTTGTTTACCTGTTTACCTCCTCCCTGCCCCTGCGTCCTCCAGAAAGTGCTACGTTCTGCGTTTCTACACGGGCTGGGTCCCTCTGGTGTCTCCTCTCTGGCCGGCCCGGCCTTGGTTCTCCGTTCTGTGGACTTTGTGTCCCTCCTCTGTTCCTTTTGGGGGTCCTCGCTCTGCTGGAGGAGCACTCTGCCGAGATTCCTTCCACCTTTCCGCTACCCGTCTGGTGTTTCTCTCCGCTCATCATCTGCTAGGCCGTCCGGGTCCCTCTGGGCGGCCTTTCTGTCTTTCCTCAATCGGTCAGATCTTCGTTGCGTTTCGGGGTCAGTGGTCCTGGATTTCCTCTCCTTCCTGGCCCCCAACAGGTGGTGGACATCTGCCTCTTTCTCCGCTTGCCTGGCGTCGCTGGCTGGGCGACTACGGCCGGGTATTAGTCCTGGACCGCCGTTCGGTAGCCCTACTGAAGTGGGGGGGGTTTCCTCCTGATTCCCCCCCGTCGTCCTGTCCCCTTCTGGTCCCTGGTGACCGTCCTCCAGTACCTCCTGGGCGACCAGTTTCGGTCCGGCACTCCCGGGTTTCGCCTCCTCCTGTCGGTCCAGCTCCCTTTTTTTTTCTTGAGCAGTTGCCTTCCTTCTCTCCTTGTGGGTTGGGGGCTTCTTGCTCCGTCTCCAAGTGGCAGATAGCTAGTGCACTAGCTATAAGGGGACCTAAAATGACGGCTTTGAAGAATGAAAAGCCTATTTTTGGGTCTAGTAGCTAGCTGCCTTAGCTAGTGCTAGTGCTAGTGCACGGCCTTCGGCCTCCCACCCTTCCTTCCCCACCAAGTTTTCAGCCCCTCTCCCCGGGAG
>JACEEZ010002470.1:135706-195706 GCA_016584305.1 Chionoecetes opilio | reverse complement strand
AAATGGGTTGGGGGGATTTTTCACTTGATCTTGGTAATGGGTCACAGGACATGGAAAATAACCGGGGGCTTGTCCCATCGCGCCACAAAGCCGATAGGTAAATCAAATATGGCCGATGCCAGCAGAAAAAAAAATAAAAACTTTTTTATTATTTGAGTAGATACATGGTAATTCCTCTAACCCAACTAATTTGAGGGTGAGGAATTCTTTTTTGGATTTTTTTGAAAATTTGAACATTCGGGGTCCCCTTGACCTTCAATGTTAAAACAATTTGGCCATACCTGGCTATTTTTAGTGAAAACAACAAAAGTATAATCAAAAAATTTTCAACATTTATCTCTTTTTGATTTTATATTTACAGTCGATAAAAAGTCATAATGACCTGAAAATATATTTCAATTTTTGTAAATAAAAATGCATCATTAAGTTTGACCAAAAATGAAATTTTGGGGGTTTTGGAAAATAAAAAAAAATCCCAGTGTGAATATAACGAGAACAGAGCCCCCCCCAAAAACTAAAGTATTCAACACATTTCCAAAAAGGTACAGCAACCATAAGTTTTCGTAATTATCTTTCAGTGCTTTTTTTTACAGATAAATTATCTTTCTTTCCATGGCAGAAATTGCCCACACTGAACTCCAACCGAATGACCCCACAGAGTCGGTGGCGCACCTGCTGCCACTTGCAGTTGGGCAGGTTTGTGACAATCTTCAGGCATTTTGATGGAAACAGTGTACCAAAATACTCCTCCCCCCATACCCCACTGTTTTTGTATTGCCTCATGATCTTGGGCTGTCTCAAGTAGTTGGCGTCTTGAAACCTGAAAGAATTCGCTTGAATGTCCCCTTGATACACTTTTGTGGGAAAAGGGGGGAATAAATTTCCCGCACTGCCACCTGTATATTTCTACCCTCATTTGGTAAAATGTCAGATGTGATCCCCCAATTCTTAAATAAGATAGTATAGCGACACTCCCCCCCCCTAAAATAATTTTGGTTTTGTTTTAGAAAAGGTAAATTGGAATTATTTTTTACATGTTTGTCCCACCGAATCTTTTAAAATATTTTTCAAGAATTCAAACACTATTTAAAAGACACTTTCCCAAATTAGGAAAGTTTTTATATAAAAAATAAACACGTCTTAAGTCCAATATCCCTGCTCTAAAAAAGGTGCTTTACTAAAAAAAAAAAACGGTTTGGGCGAGTTTAGCAAGTAATGGCCTCTAACAAAAAAGAAACAAAAGGGCAATATAGAAACAATTAACAAAAAACATAAAATTTTGCATATGTAAATTTGTACCATAAACTTCATAATATGCCAAAAAAATTCATATATGTACAAAACTTCATAATATGTACATAAATTCATAATAGTAATAAATTAAATAATATGAACATAAACTTCATAATATTACAAAACTTCATAAATTTTCACAAATTCATATTATGTACAAAAATTTCATAATATGTACAAAACTCATATTATGTACGAAAACTACAAAATGTAAAAAAACTTCATAATATGTACATAAACTTCATAATATGTACAAAAAATTCATAAATGTCAGAATTTATAAATGTACATAAACTTCATAATATTACATAAACATATAATATGAAAAAATAATATGTACATAACTTCATAAATGTCAAAATTTTCATAATATGTCATAAACTTCAAATATTTTACATAAATTTAAAAATTGTAATAAATTTTCAATAGAAATAAACTTCATAATGTCATAAACTTCAAATATGTACAAAAAACTTCATAATATGTAAAAATAAACCATATTATGACAAAACTTTAAATAGTAAAAAACTTCATATTATGTACATAAATTCATAATATGTACAAAACTTCATTTATGACATAAACTTCATAATATGTAAAAACTTCATAATGACATAAACTTCATTTTGTAATAAACTTCAAAAATTGTACATAAACTTCATAAATGTACAAAATTCATATTTGTACTACATTCATAATATGTACAAAACCTCATAATATGCATAAACTTATAATAGACAAAAACTTCTTTTATTACATAAATTTCATAATATGAAAAAACTTCATAATAGTAAAAAAACATCATATTAGTACATAACTTCATATTATGTAGATAAAACTTTATATAATGATAAATTTTCACACTATAATTTTTCTGTTTCAGGAATCTGGTACGCCAGTCGAAAAGTGTTCCTCAGGACGGGTTTGGGAAACGTTTTTCAGGGTGCCAGGCGGTGTGGCGTAAGACGTGTGACTCGGGCTCGGACGGCTACTTGCCCCACGGGGGGTTACACGGTTTATACGCATGTTGCGGGCATTACCCTTCCTACCCTCACAAGACTCGGGGGCTTTCCACCCCCCTGGCGGAAGAGCCTCCCACCAAAATTGAGACCCCCTCGCCCAAATTTCTAAAAAAAACGGGGTTTAAAGGGCCCATAGCCCTCCGAAGAATGGAGGAATATGGACAGTCAATAAAAAAATAATGCCCTGAGGGGTAACGAGACCCTCAATGGACGAGTGCCCCAAATTTGCCCCATCATTCTAAAATCGGTGGTTCTTGAAAAGGGAGGCAAAGTTGTAAATTAAAGCCCGGCTTGTTTCTGAAAAAAAAAAAAAAAAATACAAAGAAAAAAACTAAACAGCCCAACAAAATATTTGATAAAGGCCCAAATAAAATATCAACAGAATATCAACCCCCGATTTTTACGGTCATGCGGCTATGTCTATGCTCCAATTAGTGTGTGGTGTGTGTGTTGTGTGTGTTGTGTGTGTGTGTGTGTGTGTGTGTGTGTGTGTGTGGTGGTGTGTGTGTGTGTGTTGTCTGTGTTGTTATGTGTTGTGTATGGTATGTGTGGTGTATGGTGTGTATTTTTTGTTTTGTGTGTATTTACCTAGTTGTTTTTTTCCTAGTTTTTTTTTTACGGGGCCTGAGCTACACCGTGGTTCCCCCTCCTTTTAAATTTTATTCAGTCTTTCTTGCAATTGGTGCACATGTGCCGATATCACCCCTCTTTTTAGCCCTTTCCCAAACTTCAACATTTATAGGGGAAGCTGTATTTTTTTTATGTTGTTCAGGTCCCCCTTTTTCCCTATTTTTTTTCTTTTCCCTTTTTGGTATCGACCTTCTCTTTGTTCCGAGTCAGTAGCTCTAAATTGTTGTTTCTTCCATCTTTCTTATCGGTTTAAAAAAGGGTTTTATAAAGTTCCTTTTTCTCTTTTCTGTAAAGTTTGGTAACTTTTTTCTGCATTTTCCTAATAAGAAATTTCTTTAGCCTGGTACCATTTTTGTTCCCATTCCTGCATCGCCCCAAATTTTTTAACATGCTTCTTTTTTTATGGGGACCATACAATGGGAAATTTTCCATTTTTGGTCGGACCATTGTTAAATTATCTTTCTCTCATTTTTTTGTCCAGTAATGAAATGCAACTCTAATTTTCTTCAACATCCTTATGTATCTCCAAAATTTTTTTTATTTTTTTTTTGGTTTGTGGGTTTTTCTGATTATCACTCCAGACCTTTTCTTCATGAAAAAAGCGTTTTTTCTTTTTCCTTTATATGGCCTTTTATATTCGTCGTTTTTTTTAAAATTTCCTCACAGGGACATTTATTTTAATTAAATTCCATTTTCCCACCATCTGCTCCTTCGTAATCTTTTTCAGGTCATTTTGTACTGTTTTACACTTTACAGCTGTTTTAATTTTTTATAGTTATGCATCACCAGAAAAAAAACCCTCCATTATTTTTTGGGTTTCATCAATACTCCTGAGTAAAATCTTATTAAGTTAGTTACATTTGTTTTTTTTTTTCCCAAAATGATATGCCGGTCTGTTTTATACCTTTAAATTTTTTAAATATTCCCCCATTGCTTTCCCCTAAACCCCCAACCCCCCCAAGCTAAATGCAAAAAGGACAAAAATACCTCAGTTTAATATAATTAAAATTAGAAAAATATAAATTTACCAATTTATTTCTGAAGTAATCAGAAAAATATTATCATTTTTTTTTGGTTTTTTCACTCCAGCTGATCATTTTTTTGTCTACCTAAGTACCGTAAACCCCATGTACCCTAGATAAAACTAAAAATCGCCCCGGACAAAGTTCTATTTTTATTTACAGAGTGTGGTGGCGTTTAAAACTTACATTCTACATCCATGTTTCAGGAAAGTCAGAAGGCTATTGGAGGTCTGTCATTTTGTGCTTTACGTGTCATAGATGGCTATAAAAGAAAAAAATTTCAAAAAATATCAAACCCATGGCGACGTGATAAAGGGCTACACTAAGCGCCATTGTTTTTTGTTCTGAGTGTCCTCCCGCCGTCGTCGTCGCCCGAAAAAAAAACCGGAGTGTAATTTGAAAAACCCTATAACTTGAGATCAAAGCATTTTAAAAAACGCTGAAACAGGGAAGATTTTCAGTCATGAATAAAAATGCGTATCATCTTCAGTGGACATACAAAACATAGTAATGCTATCATTTGTAATATTTGGCGGTTGGGGAATTATTGCAGCTGGCGACTAAATTTAGTGTTATCTAGTAGCTATGGTAAAAAATATCAAACCTATCAAACCCATCATCAAAACCCATATTTTATATAAGAATGAATATTTTAAAACGCAGAGAAGTGTTCATAAACTAAAAATAAAAGAATAAAAAATTAAGATTTAAAAAAAAAAGGAGGAGAAGAGAGAGAGAGAGAGAGAGGAGAGAGGAGAGAGAGAGAGAGAGAGAGGAGAGAGAGAGAGAGAGGAGGAGAGAGAGAGAGAGGGGGAAGAAGAGGGGAGAGAGAGAGAGGAGAGAGAGAGAGTGTATCATCATGACTGTGATGGAGTGAGACTGTGTATCATCTTCAGTGGTACAAAAATCAGTAGTGATGCTATAATTCGTAATATTTTGGGGCCTGGCGAATTATTGCAGCGGCGACTTACTGTTACTACGGTAGGGTCATCGCTAAACGTCCAAGGTAAAAAAAAAATTTTCCATGGAAATACGAGGCAAAATATCCCTAGGCGTATCCCGGGCCGGGGGTTACCAGGGTTTGTGACCCGCCTCCAAGGTGTGGCTTTGGCAACACTAAGCCTAAGGATAAAGTGAAAATGTAGATATGGAACGAAGCCCGCGAGTGTACTCAGGCCCCCGTAAAAAACAACTACGTAATGAATACACACACACCCCAACAACACACGCACACACACACACACACACACACACCCCAACAACACACACACAACACACCACCCCCACAAAAACACACCACACACCCCCAAAACACAACCCCCACACACACACACACACAAAAAAAACAAAAACCCAAACAAAAAACCAAGAAATTATAAAAAGTTATTCAATTAAGTTACACATTTTTTATAATTTTAGAACCTTTTTATTCTTTTTTTTTTTATCATTGTTTTAATCATCGTCATAATAAATTTAAAAAAATTTTTATCTATATTAAATTTACTATTGTATTGTTTTAGTAATATTTGTAGTAGGATATCATTATTATTATTATCATTATTTTAAATTATTATTTTTCAATATTTTCATCATCATTAGTACTAATATTTTTATTCATTTTCTATTTACTATTTAAAATTTTTACAATAGCATTTTTTATCCCGTTATTGTTTTTATTATCTTAATCATCATTCTTCACTTTATTATGTTACCATCTTTTATTATTATTGTTACGCTACATTTTCATTATTACGGACATTATTTCATTTTTCCCATAATCTCTATTTTATTTTCATTGTTTTTTTTTATCATCATTAATACTTATTACGTATTTTTAGTAATGGAATTTTTCTCATTATAAAACATTTTCATGTTGTGGTAGTTTTGTGGGTGTGTGCGTGTGTTGTTTTTGGTGTGTGTGCTAGAAAAATGGGGAGAGAGAGAGAGAGAGAAAGGAGAAAGAGAGAGAGAGGAAGAGAGAGAGAGAGAAGGAAAAAGAGAAGAAGAGAAAAAAGAGGAGGGGAGAGAGAGAGAAGAGGAGAAGAAGAAGGAGAAAAGGGGGAGAAAAAGGGAGAAAGAGAGAAGAGAGAGAGGGGGGGGGAAAGGGGAATAAAATTGGAAGAAGTGGTTTTCACCCCCCCCCCCTTTTTTTTTTTCCCCCCCCCCCCCCCCTTTTTTCCCCCCCCCCCCCCCTTTTTTTTTTTTTTTTTTGGGGGGAAAGAACTTTGGGGGGTTTGGCTTTAGAGGGAAAATGATGACTTTGTTGGGGGTGACCGGTACGGAAGGGCAGGGGAAAGTTTAAAGGACAGAAGACTTTATTACGGGGAGAAACGAACCAAAGCTTGTCATTGGCCGGGGGGAAATTTTGTAAAAAAGAACCTCCAACCGGGGCTCGACCCATTCAAAGAAACCGGGGGCCTTTTTCCTCCCCCCGGGGGGGAAAAAAACCCTTAAATTCCCCCCTTTTAAAAAAAACCCCGGGGGAACGTACCCCCCCTTTTGGGGGGGCTTTTTAAAGGTTTTTTGGGCCCGGGAAGGAGGGAGGCTGGAGGGGTAAACCCCCCGGCTGAGGAGGGGGCGGTGGGGCCCCCCCCAAAAGGGGGGATTTGGGGGTGGAAAGGGGGCCCCCCCCCCCCGGGGAAAGGGGGGGGGGGGAGGCCCCCCCGGGGGCCTGGGGCAGCGGGGGGAAGGCCCTTTCCCCCCCCTTTCTTTCCCCCTTTTTCCCTTTCCCTTCTCTTTTTTAAAAAAAACCCCCGGGGGCCCTTTCCCTTCCCCCCCTTTCCCCGACGGGGGGCCTTTTCCCCCCCTTTGGTAAGGCAGGGGGGGTGAGGGTTTGCCCCGCGTTTAAACAAGCGGGGCTGGGAAAGGCCTCCCTGCCCCGTTTTCGGGGAGCGGGGGCGGTAGGGCCTTTCCGCCCCCTGCCCGGGAAAACCGGGGGGGGTAAGGGCCCTCCCCTTGCCCTAAGGCACGCGGGGTTAGGGGTTCCTGCCCCGTGCGTGAAAACAGCGGGGCTGGGGAGGCCCTCCTCCCCGGCCGTGAAGCCGCGGGGGGGTGGGGTCCCTACCGTGCCGTAAGGCACGCGGGGCGGTAGGGGTCCTCCCCCGCCCCGAAGGCAAGCGGGATGGGGAGGCCTCCCTTCCCCTGCTGGGCAGCGGGGGCGGGTGAGGGGGTTCCCCCGCCCCGTGCCGGGGCAGGGGGGCGGTGAGGCCTCCCTCCCCGCCCTGAAACACCGGGGGGGGTGAGGGCCTCCCGTCCGGGGGGAAAAGCGGGGGGGTAGGCCTCCCTCCCGTGCCTGAAGGCCCGCGGGGGCGGGGGAGGGCCTCCCCCCCCTTCGTGAAACACGCGGGGGGGGTGGGGCCTCCTCCCCTGCCGTGAAGGCCGCGGGGGGGGTAACCTCCCTCCCCCGTGCCTGGGGCATGCGGGGTGGTGAGGGGCCTTCCTGCCCCTCCGTGGGAGCACGCGGGGGTGGGAGGCCCTCCTTCCCCTGCCGTAAGCACGCGGGGGGTGGGCCCCCCCCCCTTCCCCCTGCCCCTGAAAACCCGGGATTTGTGAGGCCCCCCCTCCCTGCCGTGGAAGGGACGGGGGGCGGTGAGGCTCCCTGCCCCTTGCCGTGAAACCGGGGGGGGGAGGGCCTCCTCCCCTTTTCCGTGAAGGCACGCGGGGCTGGTGAGGCCCCCTCCCCTGCCCCATCCCTGAAGGCCGCGGGGGCTGTGAGGGCCTCCCCGCCCCTTCCGTGGAAACGCGGGGGTGAGGCCCTTCCTTCCCCGTGGTGAAGGACGCGGGGTGGTTTTGGGGCCTCCTCCCCATGCCTAAGGAACAAAAAGCGGGGCTTGGGATCCCTTTTCCTTTTAAAAGGGTTCCCTCTCCCTCCTTTTTTAAAAAGGGAAAGGGCCCCTTCCCGGGTTATTGGGGATTTTTTCCCCATACCAAATTTTCTCTTTTAAGAACAAAAACTGGGGGGTTGTTATTTAAACCCTTTTTACTTCTCAAAATTACCCTTCAAAAAAACCCCAACCCCTTTTGGGCTTCCTTTAAACCGGGGAAAAGAATTCCCCCGGGGTTTTAAAAACGGTTAAAATTTCCCAAAAAAAATTTTTAAAAAAACCACCCCCCTGGTTTTTTGGGGGTATTCCGGGGGAAAACATAAAGGTTACTATTAGCAAAAAGGGCAGGGAAAAATTCCCAAAAAAGTTTTCTATAACCCCGCAAAAAAAGGGGTTTTGGGGGGGGTTTTTTTTTTTTTTTTTGGTGGTTTTATTTAAAAAACTTTTTCAAAAAACCCCTTAAAAAAAACCAAAAACCAAGTCAA
This sequence comes from Chionoecetes opilio, assembly GCA_016584305.1. Classification (NCBI taxonomy): domain Eukaryota; kingdom Metazoa; phylum Arthropoda; class Malacostraca; order Decapoda; family Majidae; genus Chionoecetes; species Chionoecetes opilio. The sequence continues at coordinate 187,430 of JACEEZ010002470.1, read as the reverse complement.
AAGGAAACATTTTCCGCAAGACCACCAAGGGATGGTGTTTAAAAACAAGGACAAAGGGGTGGGGTGTGGGGTGGGTTTTTTTTATTTCCCTTTTGGGAACCTTTTTGGCAACAGCTTTCAAAATTTTTTTTATAAAGGCGGGCCCAAAAAAAAGGGGGGTACAGGGGTTTTGGGGCCTTTGTTTACCAAGGAGTTTTAAAATTCCGTCCAGGACGAAACCCATGGGGGCTTGCCTAGGCCACGGAGATTTTTTCCCGACCTGGGTTGGGAGAAAGGGATTTGCTTTTTTATGGGGTTTAAATTTTTTTCAATGTAATTTGGTTTTTTGGGAAAATTTTTCCTTTTGAGCCCCCCCGGCTGAAAAAATTTATTGGGAAAGGGCCAAAAGTGGGGAAAAAGGGGAAATTTTTTTTTAAAAATTTTTTAAGGGGGAAATAATTTTTGGGATTTTAATTAACTGTTTGGTTAGCAATCCAAAAACTACAAAATTAATTAAAAAAACAATACCAATACGTAATTCTGGGCAATATCTACAGTGCAAAGACATATACATTGTGTCTGCACTACTTACCACTAAAAAGCTCATGGTAAAATATATCAAAACATAGATAACAGTAGAACTGGATGTGACACTCCGCAACTACCCGCGCGGTGGCTCGGTGGCTCGGTGGCTCATCGTCAAAGGGCGTCACCAGGAGGCACTAAAGGTGATGACGCAGGTAGCCAAGGTCAACGGGAAGACATTGCCGCCGGACCACCAAGTCTTGGCTGCTATGAAGGTCATTGGGACAAAAGTAAGGTGTGTGGGTGTTTTTTTTATTTTATGTGGAAATCTATGTGAGCATACAGTTGACAGTACAAGTATTTTCATTTTATATAAGGCAGACCTTAAAAACACGAGTGATCACAAGAGGGTAGTGGCCGATTCTCAGTGTTGGTACACAGACAGTCTTGCAGCCAGTGGTGGAGGTAGAAGGCAAGAGGACGGGGAGGGTGCTGTCCCGCGCTGTGCAGGCCATCAGGAGACTTTTCATCCTGTTCATCCTTCCGGAGTTAGGGTTAGAACCTTGGTCGTCATCTATTGCTGTGCAGCGCTTCTATGGTGTACTATGGCTTGGCGCTCAATGCTAACAAACATCAAGTACGTCACATGTGTGCAGTTTTTCGTTTCCGATAAGTTATGTTTATCTAATGAGATAATATAAACATACCGCACGGACTGAATCATGAAGCTCTAGGCTCTAACGTTTGAGAAGTGTCTCTGAACCTGAAGTGTGGCGTCATAAGGGAAATTGCCTTTTTTATGTAAAGTATTTTTTCATGTATGTGGAAATTTCTTGAGCTGCATGATAATTTATTGGAGTGTCAAGTGGATGAATTTTTTGCTTTAGATCGGGGGAAATATTTTGTCATCACTGAATTAGAATGCTGGTTAAAACGTGATCTACACATTTTTCGTAAAATATAAATATTATATTTCCCCAGAAATTATCCTAGAAGATCAACTTAGGTGCTTCAAAAAAGCAGCACTAAAAAGTGCATACATTAATTATGTAAGTTGTTATGGCCCGGTGCTGTATCATCACAATATTTCTTTTGCCCTAACTCTCCAAGCACCGCCCCTTACATGTATGTGTTCCTGGGAGGACTCCTTGAAGTGCCGTCTTACCTGCTGCTGTGGCCTGCGCTCATCAAACTAGGCAGAAAGAAGTCCTCTTGGCGTTTTACTTCCTGTGTGGGATCTTCATATTCATGTCGATGACCCTTATCCTTCTGGACCCCGCAGGTGGGTCTGTCTACATTTTCGAAACGGAAGAAAAAGTTTGAGTGTTCCCCCGTTGCGTTAATTTAAACAAGCGTTTCCCAAATGATACAACCACCGGTGTTCCAAGCAAGTGAGTCCAAGGCACACATGGAATGTAGTTGTGTCTAGGCAAGTAATGGAAACTAAGTATAAAACTAGATGAAAATTATTTGGTAATCATATTTATTCTGACAGATTCCTATCCATCATATCTGAATGCAAGGTCTGCATTACCTTACAGCTGTGACTTGTGTATGTAAATTTTTTATGTTAAGAATATCATTGAAAAATATGACATAAATATAAACGGAGAGTTCACTATTTTGATTGAAGGCGGAGATATAAGAACCTACGGGAAAAAATCGGAATTAAGAATAATAAAAATATTGAGCATCAAAATCCTATACTGTTAATAGATTGGGATCACATATATATTGCCTTGAAGAAATATGTGAACTACTTTTTGTTTCTTTTTTCCCTCCTCCACCGTTCCTGCTGTGAAGGTGGTGAATGGGCTGTGGTGATCTTCTCCCAGAGTAGCAAAGTGGTCATCACTGCCGCCTACCAGCTAGTGGCTATATACACGGCGGAACTGTATCCCACTAAGTACCGCTCCCTTGCCATGGGATTGACCGGTGCGTTTTCCATGATAGGGGGCATGGCCTCCCCATATATCAATGACATTTTGGTAAGTATTCCTCGATCAAATTATCAGATCGTGTTTTCCGTATTCTCATTCGGTTAAACGGATTTGAATATGAACTTTTTTTTTCATGCTTTGTTTCTGTCCACAATGATGTTATGTTCACAACTTTTTTCAGGGCATGAAGCAGGTGTGGGTATAACCGATGGGTGTATTAATAGCGAGTTGGTCACACTGGAGAGAGAAACTCTTGTTTCCAGTGGTAAAGTTAATTTTAATTATTGATTTGTAAAGGTTTATTGTACAACTAAGCATACAGGACACACACACACAATACAAGGATGTACAGAAATGCATATGCAGGAGCAAAGAAGTACAAAGCGGGCATCAGCCCGCCAGTGAGGAGGGTATCCCGTCAGGCTACGGGAGGGTCGCGTGGAGACGTGGTGACGGTGAGTCACCTGCGTCACTGGTCACCCTGCCGGGCGCGACAGGGTGTGGGTACGTGATGTGTCAGCGGGGAGGGGGCGCTGCTCGCAGCACCCCCAACATCACGTCTCTCGGGGTGTGGCGGACCATGAGGGCGGCCCTGCCTTCACGCCCACTCAGCAGCCCCCCACCTGCAGGCTGGGCGGCGGGGGCCGGGCCGGGCCTCAGGGGGGCGGTGGCGGGGCAGGACAGGAGGTAGTGCACCAGTGGGTGACGGGTGTACATCTCGCAGTGGTCGCACACTGCCCCTCGAAGTCCCCTGTAGCTCCTCTCTGGTGCAGTTAGCCCAGACGCACACGCTGCAGTAGTGCGCCATCTGCCCTGGGTTGTTGCTGGTGGCGTCCAGTGGGTGGTATAGTCGGTGGCTGCAGCGTACCAGGCCGCCTGCCTCTTCCTGGCTCCAGCTCTCGGTGTGTCTGGTGAGCGCAGTGTGCTGCGGCCCGTCTCGCTGGCCTTGAGCTGCTGTAGGTGGGAGGCACGTGCATGGTGACGCTGGGGCCGTGGCGGCTCGCTTGGCGGCCGCGTCCGCCGCCTCGTTACCTCGGATCCTACGTGGCTGGGGATCAGTGAGCCTGACACGCCTTCCTGCGCGACAAGCTCTTGTAGGCTGCTAGGATGGTGGTGATGAGCTCACGTTGTCTTGGGGATGCGGCTGTTGGAGGGCCTGCAGCCCGTCCAGGAGTCGGTGTTGTATTACCACAGTTGCTCCCGGCGGTGCACGGCATGTTCGAGGGCGTGCTGGATGGCCACCAGCCAGTATGGAGTGGAGCAGTTGTTAGACGTCCGCCAAGACAGCTCTGTCCCACCGTGGTGACGAAACGCGGCACCTGTTCTGCCACTATCGGGTCGACCGAGCCGTCAGTGAAGTATACACGCTGTCCCGCTCGGCGACCTGGGCCATGGCCATCAGCGCGTGCTGCCGCAGCTCCCGGGTGGATTATTTGATTTGTAAAGGTTTATTGTACAACTAAGCATACAGGACACACACACACAATACAAGTATGTACAGAAATGCATATGCAGGAGCAAAGAAGTACAAAGCGGGCATCAGCCACGCCATGTGAGGAGGGTATCCCGTCAGGCTACGGGAGGGTCGCGTGGAGACGTGGTGACGGTGAGTCACCTACGTCACTTGGTCACCCTGCCGGGCGCGACAGGGTGTGGGTACGTGATGTATCAGCGGGGAGGGGGCGCTGCTCGCAGCACCCCCAACATCACGTCTCTCGGGGTGTGGCGGGACCATGAGGGCGGCCCTGCCTTCACGCCCACTCAGCAGCCCCCACCTGCAGGCTGGGCGGCGGGGGCCGGGCCGGGCCTCAGGGGGCGTGGCGGGGCAGGACAGGAGGTAGTGCACCAGTGGGCGACGGGTGGGCATCTCGCAGTGGTCGCACACTTGCCCTCGAAAGTCCTCCTGTAGCTCCTCTCTGGTGCAGTAGCCCAGACGCACACGCTGCAGTAGTGCGCCATCTGCCCTGGGTGTTGCTGGGTGGCGTCCAGTGGTGGTAGTCGGTGGCTGCAGCGTTACCAGGCCGCCTGCTCTTCCTGGCCTCCAGCTCTCGGTGTGTCTGGTGAGCGCAGTGCGCTGCGGCCCGTCTCGCCTGCGCCTTGAGCTGCTGTAGGCTGGGAGGCACGTGCATGGTGACGCTGGGGCCGCTGGCGGCTCGCTGGCTGGCCGCGTCCGCCGCCTCGTTACCTCGGACCCCTACGTGGCTGGGGATCCAGTTGAGCCTGACACGCCTTCCCTGCGCGACAAGGCTCTGTAGGCTGCCTAGGATGGTGGTGATGAGCCTCACGTTGTCCTTGGGATGCGGCTGTTGGAGGGCCTGCAGCCCGTCCAGGAGTCGGTGTGTATTACCACAGTGCCTCCCGGCGGTGCAGGCATGTTCGAGGGCGTGCTGGATGGCCACCAGCTCAGTCTGGAGTGTGGAGCAGTTGTTAGACGTCCGCCAAGACAGCTCTGTCCCACCCGTGGTGACGAACGCGGCACCTGTTCTGCCACTATCCGGGTCGACCGAGCCGTCAGTGAAGTATACACGGCTTGTCCCGCTCGGCGACCTGGGCCATGGCCATCAGCGCGTGCTGCCGCAGCTCCCGGGTGGTGCACAGGCTTTACAGGCAGGCAACTGCGTGGCGGTGAACTCTGCGGCGGGGGGCCCCCACGGGGGCGGAGCATTATAGGGGGGGCGGGGGACATCGGCTCCCGCCACGGCCCGGTGATCCCCGCGTGAATGAGGCTGATGGGTGGCTAGCGAGTGTTGATGAGCCACGTGTTGCCGCGCAGGCACTCGATGCCCTGCGTCATGGCCAGCCGGTAGTCTCACTCTGCGCCACGCCCTCCACGTCGCGGCGGAATACTCTGGCCACGCGACAGGCCATGATGCACTGCACCCTGGTGGCGAGGGGCACCAAGCTGGTCTCGCTCTGCAGTACCGCAGCGCTGGACCATCTCGGAGCCCCCAGCATGGTCCTCATGGCGTTGTTCTGGAGCACTCGAGCCGCTCCTGCTGATTGGGGGAGAGCGCGATGATGACAGGGGCGCAATAATCACCAGGGAGCGCACAGCCTGCACATAGTACAGCGGAGGACAGAGAAGGTGGCGCCGGCGTTAAGCCGCGTCATGGCCCGCATCACGTTCAGCCTGGCCTGCGTCCTTTCCCTCAGGTATCAAGCTGCGGCGTGAACGACAGCCGCCTGTCGAGCCACACCCCGAGGTACAGGTAGGAGTCCGTCCAGGCCAGGCCGATGCCCTGGACGCGCAGCTGACAGACTGGGTTGGCTTGCCTTGATCAGTCATGGCCCGGGACTTCTGCGCCGAAGATCTTGAGGCCCAGCTCCTCGCACTTGGCGGTGATGAGGTCGAAGAGCGCGCTGCGTCTTGCAAAGCCTGTCACCCCGCCCGGTGACAACGAGGGCCAGGTCGTCGGCGTAGTCGAGCCAGGACGGTGCCAGCCTGGAAGGGCAGGGCGACTAGCTCTTCCATCAGCAGGTTGAACAGGAAACGGCTGAGGATGCCAGCCCTGGGCGTCCCGTTCTCCAGTTCCTTGTAGCGTGATTTGAGGCCCTGGAACTTGACTCTGGCCCGACGGTGCTGGAGGTAGTTCCTCGAGCCAGGCGAGCAGTCGGTTTCCCCGGATCCCCTTCCATCGCGAGGGTGGCGAGAATAGCGTGAGGGACCTGGCACAGCTCGAACGCTTTCTCAAGGTCGAGGAAGACTGTGACTGTGGGGCAGTGTTGGCCTGAGTCCAGCAGGTGAGGAGGCTGTCAGCTGTGCCCACGCCGCGGGTGAAGCCAAACACGTGAGGGTGGAGGGCTCACCACGCGCCACTGCAGTCGCGAGAGCACCATTCTCTCGGCTGTTTTAGCAGTGCAGCTGATGAGGGAGATAGGCCTGAGCTTGGTGGGCTCCCTGGGCTTGGGGATGGGCTGAATATCGGCCTCCTTCCACGCTGGTGGCAGGTGGCCTGCCAGCCAAGACGCGTTGAGCGTGGCGAGCAGCGCGGCGTCCCCGGCAGGCCCGGCATGAGCGAGCATGGAGGTATGTCACGCCGTCCGTCCCTGCAGCTGTGTCGCGCCCTTTTTCCTCGCCGACGACAGTTCCTGGGGAGTGAAGAGGTGGTCCGCCACGTCAGGTTCCCCTCGCGCTTCCCTGACAGCCTCGACGCGGTGTTGTCGAAGCTGTTGCTGGAGGTGGCGTGTGCGAGGAGGAAGTTGGGCGCTGGAGCCACGCGCGGTAAACACGCCGATGAGTCTCTCCGCCTCTCGGTGTGGGTGTGGGTGGGCGGCCGGTCGGTGCGGGGCGGCACCGGAAGCCGTCCTGACATTCCTCCACAGCTGGCCGAGGGAGGTGTGCTGGTTGAAGGAGGCGCACCACTCCAACCACTTGGCCTCCCTGGCCCGCTGAGACACCTGCCGAGCGCGAGTCACACATCCTGGCAACAGCCGCAGGTTGGTGGGGTGGGCTGTGTTTATACAGCTTTCTGTGCAGGTTGACTCGGTGGTTGTGCTCCCTGAGTCCCGTTGTAGAACCACAGTCGGGACGGTGGCGGCGGCCCGGAGAGCACTTAGGAATGGCTGCGTCGGCTGCCCTCTGAAGGGCTGCCGTGAGGTCCCTCTCCTGTTGGTGCAGGTCGTCGGGTGGCTCGTAAGTAACCCACCACTCGTCAAGGGAAGCATGAAACTTGCCCCAGTCCGCCCTCTTGATGTTCCATCGCGGCAAAGGGCGTGGCGGGATCGGCGGCGACGCTATGAGGGTGGTGAGGGTGGCGTAGTGGTCACTGGTGAGCGTAGGGTGCACCTGCCACGATGCGCCGGCCGCCAGGTCACCCGACACCAAGGTAAGGTCCAGTCGCCCCCCCCGGATGTGAGGGACCTCCTCGAGCAACACTGCTAGGTGACGACCCGTCCGGTTGGTTGCCGACACTGACTGCAGGATGGGGTGGTGGGCGTTAAAATCGCCCGCCACTAGGAGGCTAGTGTGCGATGCCATGGTGAGCAGCTCCCCTGCCTCCAGTTGGTGTCGCTGGCTCCTGTACAGGTTGTACACAGTGAGGTCGAGTCCTCCCATGTGCAGCTCCACCGCCAAGGCCTCCACGCCATCTCCACAGTGCGCCGGGTCGGTGATTCTGCGGTGAGGGATGGCGCTCCTCACCAGCGTCACGCAGCCACGGGTGCCCTCAGTGGCAGGGAGCGAGTGGAGACTGTAGCCCGCAATGCGCCACTTAAAGTCAGCAGGTGTGAGCGTCTCCTGTAGCAGAACCACGTCAAGGTCCTCCTCGAAGATGGCCTGCAGCACCTGATGTTTCTTGGGGCGGAGGCCCTGGGCATTCCACTGCAGCACCTTGAGCCTGGGGGCGGCCGCCGGCGGCGCCGCATGGGGGGTGCCGGGTGGATTAAAAAAACAATAACATATATATAAAAAAAACAGATTTAAAAATAAATCTTACATTAGTTTATGCTCAACGCGCTAATGGTGTGCGCGTTGAGTAAAGGGTGTATGTTGAGATTGAAGAGTTAATTGTTGGTTAAATACATGTATCAAAAGCAAACATAAAATACAGAGGTATTAAAGTATACATGAATACTGAACATTAATAAAAACAAGTTATAATAGTGTGGGCTAAAACCACACGTTTTCTCTTGTAGAGCTGGTGTAAGAGAGAATGAAGTTTGTAGGAGGGACTGCTACAAACTCTCCTCCTAGCTGTGTGTAGGGGGGAAGCCGCTACATGGGGACCCTAAGCGCTGTTCGGGTCTGTGTCTTTTGTTGCGGTCGCCCTCACGCTGCTGCTCCCTGAGACTCGACACTTAGACCTATCTGAAACCACCAATTTCTCAACCACCAAAGTAACGTAGGAAGAGGGGAAGATAAATGTCTCAACAAACAAAAATGTGAGCACGAAAGAAACTACATAAGGATTTAAAAATGTATCATATGTCGGAGAAGATTGATATGGTGATAGAGGTCATTTGTCTTTAACGGTAAACAAGCACCGGGGGTTTTCATTCAAGATGAAAACAAATCTATCGACTGGAAAAAATAACTTGAAAGTTGTCAATGACTGCAGTGTTTCCAGATACCATGGACACGTTATATGTACTGAAAATATAAGCTCCTGAAGCTATTTGATAAGCATCTGCCCACCCGTCACGGCCAGTGAAAGTATTGAGTCATTCTTCATCACAGGACACTAAAACCAAGGTATTGAACACGTTGGATGTATCGTAGAGAGTGCATGCATGTATAGTTTGCTGTGTTTATTTATTGTAAATTTTATATTTGATATGCCTGCTTCACACCTCTAGTTTTTACTTGAATTATTTTGATCATAGATAACAGTAGAACTGGATGTGACACTCATCAACTACGCGCGCTGGACACTGCAGTACTGGCCCCATGGTCAGTCTGCTGGCCCATTCACTTGCTGCATATGACTATCATATAGACTGGATTATCAGTATATATGATATACTGTAATCTTCGTAAATGTTTGTTCTATAATATTATCAAATAAAAAACAGTAAAACACATTAAAAAATGCCATTACGCGACTGAAGAAATATGCATGAACTTAATATTCACTTCAAGAGTCTTCGCCATTCAAAACTTTGCGAGTCAACTTTTATCATGCAGGGTACCAATGAGGCGCATTTGTATTAGCTTTCCATTGATGTATTTCGTTTTCTGAGAAATGAATTACCACCATGCATAAATTAGCGTTAACTAAATAGATAAATCATCAATCGGTTAATTTTCCCGATTGATGATGTTATTTAGTTACTTATATATTTAGTTTTCTGATAAATGAATTAGCACCATGTAGACATTAGCGTTAACTTCAAAAATTGCCTCATCAATCGGGAAAACTACGCGATTGATGATTTTATTTATTTATTGAACGCTAATTTATGCATGGCTCTAATTCATTTATCAGAAAACGAAATATATCATGGGAAAGCTAATACAATTGCGCTTCTATTGATACCCCTCATGATAAAAGTTGACTCGCAAAGTTTTGAATGGCGAAGAGTTGAAGTGAATATTAAGTTTGTAGTGACCTTGTCACCTACATGGTTGATAAACAGACACCCAGGTTGTTGGATGGTTTATTGGAGAGAGGTTGTTGGTGGCACAAGTCTTTGAGTTCAAGTGCCTGTCTCTACATGAGACTTGCTTATAAAGGAACCCCCATACTCACGACCTAAAGCCTAATCCCTTAATGGGCAGGGGGCGAGATCATAGGTGATGTCGCCAGGGAAAAGGGGGGAGGCAAAAACCGGGGGAGATATCTTTAAATTTCCAAGAGCTCATTTCCAGACGCAATTTTTTTGTTTTTTACAGCTAACTCCGTAAATAAAATTTAAAATCCATTTGCAAATTTTACTCTTAAATACGATTTGTAAGGACTTTTAATTTTTTGCTGAAAAAAAGGGACAACAAAAAAAACAAAGGGGGGACAAAACAGGGGGGTGGGGAAAAATACTATTAAGTATTATAATCATATGGGGGGCCCAAAAACGCAGCTGTCACTAAATGCAAAATATCCGTTTACACAACCAGTTTGATGTCCCTTTAATAAATTTGATGACGAGTATTTTACGGTGCTCTGGGGAAATTTGTGATCCCACTCCCCAAGGATCAGAGGAGGGGACGCCGGGTGCTGAAATCCGGTTAAATCTGTAAAGGAGATTTTTTGGTTACAAATTTGGGACCCCAAAGGGTTTAAAATTTTCCACTAAGGGGATTAGTATTACCCAGGGCCCCCCCCCTTAAATGTAGTATTCTCCCCCCCGCCACAGCCCTAACCAATATTTAAACCCACATTCGCCGAAAAAGCGCTCCCTTTTACACTTACCCCAAGCACACCCGAAATATCCCCATAAAAGCACGGGCAACCAGGGCCCCCAAAAGGGAAGAACCTCATCTACAAACCCAGTTTTGGGGGTTTGTTTTGGTTTGGCTAAAAAATTGTTCGACGCAACTTTCTAAAAACTTTTTCCGGTGAAGCTTTCTACCATACGAGCGATAAAAGGGGGACTTTTTAATCCGAAAAGGTTTGAAAGATTGTTCGATGCCGCTGAAAAACATGTAAGGCGTGGAAAACATTTCATAATGGTGCACGGTTGGGTGGGTATGGTCCTCATTACAGAAAACGACAGATTTTGTAGCTTTGGTGCCCAAGATATTCAAAAGATACACAAATGATAGTTTAGGCATGCTATAAAAAACATGTCCCTACTTTACATATAAAAAGCTTTACATATAAAATGCTTTGATCCCAAGATAACAAAATTTTGCGGGGAAAAAAACAAATCTGAGTGAATTGACAGACTTTTGTGAAAAAACCTCAGGTAAAAGGCGTACACGTTCAGACACACACCCACACACACAAAACCACCCCACACACACACACACACACAGAGAGGTATATGCGGAAGCGGGGGATGACACGAAAATATATTCTCTCTTTCTCTCTCTCTCAAACACAAAAAAAACACAAAAAAATAAAAAAAAAGGACAATGCTACATTTGTGAATATAGTTTCAGGGGCACAACAATGTTTATAAAACCCAAAAGTTCATTCAAAAACATTAGTGAACAGATAGTATTAATCTTTTTAAAATCACTCATCTAAAAACCATTTTTAAATGAAGTAGCCAGGATTTAAAAATGTGATGGACTCGAGCAGAATTTTTAGTTCCCTCCCCAACAAAAAAGAAGTACACTATATTATTCATATTTTTGTTTTTTTTTTGGGTAATTTTTTGATGAAAATATTTAAAAAAACAAGCGTAAGGGAAAAAAAAAACCAAGTGCTTACAAAGAGGCATTTTTACGAGGGTATTTCCATTTATGATTTTTAAAATGTTTCAGGTTAAAAACCCTTTAGATCCTTTAAAAAAAGGGAGGCAGCAACTTAAAAACATTTTCCCCCTTTTTCGCGTAATACCAGGGCTCGTCCATGCTATCTATGCGCCCCTATATTTTTATCGGCGAACTGCTTTAAAAGCAAAGGGTACTTAAAACCCCATAAAATATGATCCCTTTTTAACGGACCAAAAAACACATATATATCTAGTAGAGGGGGTTTTTCCCAGCTGATTTATATTTTCCCAAAGGAAAATCAGAAAAAACTAGTCAAACCGCAATAATGATTTACTTAAAGGGAAAAGGGGGGCATGAAGGAGTTGGGGTGAAATTTTAAGGTAGGGGAGGACCTATGTGCTAATTTATATTTGGGATAAAACCTATTTTGTCATGTATTATTTTGCATTTTGTAACATTATGTTACCTGGGTAATGGCATTGTAGTTTTCTTTTGCCTTCCCATGCAAACCATCGCTATTAAAATAAAATTTTCCCTTCATCTATTTACCTTTAAAAACACTAGCTTTCACAATACTTTACCTAATTATTACTAACATCTCCTTATTACGTATGTAATACTAAGATGCATAAGTAAGGGGGGAATTTTATTTCCCGACATCCAACCCTGGATGGTGACGTATGCCAACCCTATCACGCAATACCCGGTGCGGGGTGGTCCCCCCGGGGGACGCCCCCTTTGGCCCCGCTTTTGGACACAGAAAGACACCAGCAACGACTGAAGGGGGACGGGGTGTACTTTTTGTGTGAAGAGTGTGCATTAGTGAAATCAGATAGTTTACCGATAACGTTTCCATACAAATAACGATATATCAAAAAAAGTATTTGGGAAAATTTAAAAATAATTCTTAAATGAAAAGATTTCTTTTTTCATAAACCTAGGTACTAGCCCAAAACCCTTCGTAGGCACGCCACCATTAATCCCGGGCCCCCGCCTGTAGACCCGTTTTCAAAAAAGGGTTTTTGGGGGGATTTTTCACTTTATTTGGTGAATGGGTCACAGGACATGGAAAAAAAACCCAGGTGTTGTTGCCATCGCGCCCCGAATGCCGATAGGCTAAATCAAATATGGCCGATGCCAGCCCCAAATAAAAATATATCTTTTTTATTATTTGAGGGGATACATTTTGTAATTCCCCTAATCCCAAAAAAAATTTTAGGGGAGGGAATTTATTTTTGGGATTGTTTTTTAACATTTGAAAAATTCGGGGTCACCTTTACCTTTAAATGTTATAAAACAATTTTGGCCCAAAACCCGGCTATTTTAGTGATAACCCAAAAAATTAATTCAAGAAATTTTCACACATTTATTCATTTTTATTATATTTTACAAACGATTAGAAAGCAAAATGACCCTGAAAAATATATTTCAATATCATTGTAAATAAAATGCTCATTAAGATTGACCAATAATGTTATTGGGTGTGGAAAATAAAAAAAACAGTGTGAATAAAACCCAAACAGATGAAAACCAAAATAAAGTTTGAAAAAATTCCCAAAGGTCAGCATACCAAAGTATTCGTAATTTAACTTTCCAGTCCCCGGTTTTTTACATGATAATTATCTTTTTTTCCATGGCAAAATTACACCTGACTAAAAACCGAAGACCCCCCCAGAGTCGAGTGGCGCCCCTTTGCCTGCACATTGCTGTTGTGAGCAGAGTTTTGACAAGATCTTAAAGGCATTTTGATGCAACATGTACCAAAATACTCCTCCCACCCATCCCCCACTGGTTTTTGTTTTGCCTCATGTCTTCGGCTGTCAAAAGTATTTGGCGTGTTTTTAACACCTGAAAAATTCGCATTGAATGTCGCCTCTATCCACTGTTTGTAGGGGGGAGTGAATAAATTCCACACTGCCCCCTGTATATTTATTTACCCTCAGTTGGTCAAATGGCGTATTGATCCCCCAGTATTCTCAAAAAGATATGTATAGCTACACTCCCCTAAATAACTTTAGGTATGTTTTTAAAAAGGTAAGGGAATTAGTATTACCTGAAAAATGTACCACCGAATCTTTTAAAATATTTTTCAATAAATTCAATACACTTTTCAAGACACTTTCCAAAATTAAAAAAGTTTATATATAAAAAATAAACCGTTTTAAGTCCTATTCCCCCTGCTCTAAAAAGGTGCTTACTAAAAAAAACAGGTTGGCGAGATTACAAGAAAGTGGCCTCTAATATAAAAAAAAATACAGGCAATAATAAACAACTTAAATAAAACATAAAAATGTGCTATGTACATATTATTACCATACACTTCTAATATGTAATAAAATTCTATTTTTACAAAAACTTCATAATAGTACATACACTTCATAAAATGTACATAACTTCATAATATAACAAAAATTTAATGTACAAAAACTTTTATAATTGACATAAACTTCATAATATTAAAAATTTTTAAAAAATTTGTAATAAACTTATAAATTTTACAAACTTCATAGTATTACTAATATGTTTGAAATTTGTTTTTTTTAAAAAAAACAATTGTTTTCCCTTCATCGTTAAAAGTCGATTTTTTGATGCGCCTCCTCTCCCCTTTTTTTATGGATGTGAATCGTGGTTCGGTGCCGACACGAAACCCGTTATTAAACTGTACCACTGGCTAGAAAGCGTTGTTGGGGGTAAGAAAAAACCATCTAATCTTGTCTGTTTTGCTGAACTGGGGGGCCCGACTTTGTCAACTTTTTTTCAACATAACAGCACAATTTTTTTTCATAGGTTATGGCTAGAAAGGGGCTGGATGGAGGTGATCCTTTTCTTTTTGTTTTAGAATTTCTATTGCAATGAATACACCTGTTGCCAAGATTATAAATAGATATACACGAGATGAAGTCACGGACATGTCCTTATTGGTAGGAAATGTACATAGGGCTATTTTGTCGTCAGATACGTCGAGATGTAATGTATATATGGACATTAATCCTACGATGAGAGTGCATGATGTTTATAAACAGAGACATACAGTAAATGATCTGCACAGAGTCTCGTTCACGAGGTTCAGAGTTTCAGGGCATTCACTGGCTATTGAGACGGGACGGTGGAACAGCGGGGGCGTGGTCGCCTTCCTGTGGAGGAGCGTGTGTGTGTATGTGGATCAGTCCAGACGGAGAGGCATGGTCGTGGAAGTTGTCCTGTGACTCAATATTTGAAAGATAGTTACACATTTAACACTTTGGATGATTTGTTTTGCAATTTTAGTAATGATGTTATGTGCAAGATTGTTTATGATATATTGCGGGCGTATGATTAGTTGTGTAGTTGTTAAAGTGTGTTTTCGGAGTATATTATGTGTCTTGTAATCATACCCAATAATGTAATGGTTTGTTCATGATATTATAGTTGTTAGGGTTTGTTTCGGAGTAAGATTAACCTTCTTGGACTACAACTAGTTGTTATATTTATAATGATAGGTACCATTGTATATTTTACTGTAATCTTAAATTATGAATGTGATTATGTTTGCTTGTAGTCAATAAACTAAACTAAACTAACTAAACTACATAAACTTCATAATATGTACATAAACTTCATATTATGTACGTAAACTACATAATATGTACATAAACTTCATAATATGTACATAAACTTCATAATATGTACATAAACTTCATATTATGTACATAAACTTCATAATATGTACATAAACATCATAATATGTACATAAACTTCATAATATGTACATAAACTTCATAATATGTACATAAACTTCATAATATATACGTAAACTTCATAATATGTACATAAACTTCATATGTACATAAACTTCATAATATGTACATAAACTTCATAATATGTACATAAACATCATAATATGTACATAAACTTCATAATGTAACGCGAGAAATTACATTAATAGGGGAAGAGATGAAATAACACATAAGTATCAATAAGCAAACGAGGAATTTTCCTCCACGCCTCATTCCTGAATCACTGGTTAGGCTTATATTTTAAACCAGTAGTAATTAGACACGTAGCGAAACGAGGTGAAAAACGGGGATTCTAGGTTAAAAATAATTTGGGGAAGCAGCTGGGACGTTGGGGGTTTAAAAGTCGCCTTTTTGTGGGGGGTGATATTTGCCCTTGGTAAAGGTATTTTGGGGAAATGTTTTTTAACTAGAGATGTAGACATAAATTACTGGTGATTTTTTTTGTTAAACCCAAAATAATGAAGTGCTTTAATTAGGGCCCCAAAAGGGGTAGGATGCTGTTGGGGGGACCGGGGGGGCCAAGCCCCTCACAAATTAGCAGGGGGGGGCAAACCACAAAAAGGGTCACAGCCAGCCGTGTGAGGAAAAGGAGAAAAGAAGGAAATTGAAAAAAAAAGGGGGGGGGAAACGGGTTGGAAGTGGGATGGGATAGTTTTACTTTAATTGGGGATAACGACTTGAGCATTATGTGGTATCTTTAAAGGGGGAAAACAGTGCGACTGAAGTTACCAAAGATAGTAAAATTATATAGGAAAAACGACTTGGCTTTTTCGCGGGGTTTATCGCAGGAGGGAAGGAAGCCCTTAAAATTTTAAAGATAACTTATGAATGTACACCAGTGGGAAGTGAGACAGTAAAGAGTTGAAATATTAAATTTAAAAAAATATATTAACGAGTTTCATTCAGTTTCCAAATACATTTTTTTAAATCTTTTATTTTTGTTCAATCAAAATTTTTTTTTTCCCACTTAATGTGGGGGGTGGCAGCGGAGAAAAACCGGGAAATGTAGAGTCCCATCCCAAGGGGGGCCCACTACAAATGGTAAAAAAGGGTTTGTAGAGGTCAAAAAGCCCACTCCCCCTTTTTGGTGACGGGCCGGTTTTGGATCCATTCGAGGTTCCGTTTACCCCCCGACCCAAAAACAAAAACCCCCGGGTTATTTAATTTTTTTCCCAAGTGCCAGTACACAGGGTCATATCCATTTTATAGAGTAGCTTTAAAGTAGGACAAAAGCCGATCCCTCGGGACTTTGGAGGTGGAGAGCAAAAAAGTAACAGTGAATTTTAACAGAGCGCCGGGGGGGGGCAAGGTAGCCCCTTTCCCCCCTTGAGATGACAGACTCAACGGAGTATTACAGAAAAAAAATTGAGTTAGTTTTTTCCTAGGGTTTTGGGAAAGTAATGATTTTAAAGGAAACCCAGAAAGGGGAAGAAATTTGTGGAATATTTTTAGGAAAGAGTGGGAAACTTTTGCAGGAAAAGGCCCGATGTGAGAAAAGGGATTTGTATGTTTTAGAAAATAGAATCAAAAACAGCCCTTTCCGCTAGGAGATTTAGAAACAAGAAATTTTATGTTTAAAAATAAGCGGGGCCCAATAAACAAAAAAATTAAATAAAAAAACTAACGATTTTCAGTATAGGAAATTAAGTTTTAAAACGGCAAACCCTATGCACACGGCTTTAGCTTTATGGGGGGTGTTTTCGGTAGGCCCCGAGCGGGGGGTTTTATATAGGGGAAGCTATTTAAAATTTTAATGGGGGACACAATACGGGAAATGGGCGGCAGTGCAGGCGTTAGGGGGGCCCCTGGTCACCCACCGTAATTAGGACTTTAAAAAATACGAAAAATAAGTGTTGAGGTTGGGAAAGGGACCCCCCAGAAAGTAAGATCTTCGGGGGGTTGTCGTGATTTTAAATAGCCCCCGGGGAAACCCCCAAAACACTTTTTGGGAAAAAATCGGGGAAATATACATTTTTTTTTATTTAGGGAAAGGGAAAATTTAATTTTTTTTAAGATGGGGTTTTAAAATTTTTTTTTTCAGTAAAGGATTTGGAGGATTTCCTCCAAAAGGAAAAAATTGGTGGGGAAGAGCTTAAAAGGGAAAGGGAAGGGGAAGTAACCCCCAAGAGAGAGGGGGGAAACCCCCCCCGTCCCGAACAATGGGGGG
Source organism: Chionoecetes opilio (assembly GCA_016584305.1). Taxonomy (NCBI): domain Eukaryota; kingdom Metazoa; phylum Arthropoda; class Malacostraca; order Decapoda; family Majidae; genus Chionoecetes; species Chionoecetes opilio. Next base: position 170,228 of record JACEEZ010002470.1, on the reverse strand, counting down.
AGCGATTCAAGGGATGATTTCAGCTGGGAAAAAAGGAAGTACCCAAAGACGAAAGAAACGGTTGAATTTTTAAAAAAATAAGGAGGGGGAAAGGCGGGAAATTTAGGAGCCCAAGGAAAATCATTAATAAAACCCGGGGAGATTACAAATACTAAAACCTGGGGGATTTACAAGGTATCGAAGCAGAGGGAAGGTTGACATTTTCCCTTTTTCCCAGGTAGAAAGTTGTTCAGAGGTTTTGAAGGAGGAAAGGGGATATTTATGTAAGAGTAGATCCGCAATTACCCCTTAATGATACAGAATGCCCTCAGCCCGGCATGATTTTAGATCAGGGAAAAACCCCCTTTAACTTATTGGTTATACGATGAGTAACAGCCCAATAATGTGGGAAGAACCCTTAACAGTTTTTCAAAAGCCAGATGGCCCGGATGGAAGATCCACAAAAAATTTTCCCAAAAAAACTAAAAATGCAAAAAAACCCCTTTTAACTGGAAGCGAAGTAAAAAATCCCCAGGGAAATTCCCCGGGGATAAAATCATTAAAGAAAAAATATTGCGAGGTTTGGGCCAAAGTCACGTAAAGAAAAATTTAGAATTTTTTTAGGATGAAAAAATCCCTCAAAAAAAAAATTAATAGAGAGAGGGAGACCGAGAGGGCCATTGCCATCGGAAGGGGGGACCCCGAAAAAAGTTCGGGGTTTAAACCAGCCAGGGACGGCGTCAGAAATAACCCCCGTTTCCCCCGGGAGTAGTCCCCAACACAGGGGGAACAGTAAAGGGGAAATGTCGGAAAAGTCGTCAGAGGTTAGAAAAATGGTGAAACAGAGGAAGGGAGGGGAAGGGAAAATTAAAACCCTGGAAGTTTTGAAAACGACCAGAAGCCGTCGAGTTTAGTTTGGAGAAGGGATTCACAAAAGTTTTGTCCCAAACTGTAGAAGGAACAACCACTCAGCCGCGGGAAACTGTCAAAGGGAAAGAAAAAATAGCAACGCTTTTTCCCCCGTTTTGGGGGAAAAATAGGATGTGGGAAGAGGGAATCCAAATTTTCCGGGGGGGGACAGGATTTTCCCCGGTGACTAGTTAAACATCAATCCCCAATAACCCCTTTTAGCCATTAATGATCAGGGAAATGGAAGTTTTATTAGACAAGGAAGCGAATTTTCCCATTTATAAAAAAGGTCCCGTTTAGATTTCCCAACTTAAAATAAAAACCCAAACAGTAACCCCCCTAGTTTAAGGGTTTTATAACGGGCAAGGATTTGAGAATCTTAGGTCAAGTAAAGAGAAAAAATTTCCCCTTTAGGAATAGATAAAACCCAAAAAAGTTTTGATTTTAGCTGTTCCAGATCAATATTTATCCCCCCAAAGCCCTGTTTTAGGGATGAACATAATGGGGAACTAGAAGAAATAACTACAATTAAAAACCAAAAAAAAGTCATGTGGGCAAACCCAAAAACTTACCCCTTAAATTTTTTTAAAAACCCGATCGGTACCATCAGAGCGGGTTAAGAGTAAAAAATTGCGAAGAGGAGGGGGCATAAATCAAGCTGTCATAAAAAGGATAAACAAAATTTGTGCCATAAAACCAAAAAGGGAATCAATGGTTAGAATTGTCAGGGGGGACGAGGTAGGGGGAAACCCACTCTCTTGGTGGACAAAAAAAAAAAACAAGTGCAAAATATGGGCACCTGTAGGGGTCCGGTTCCCAAAAGAAAGAACTATCTTTTCCCAAATAATTAATAACAGTAGGGGGGCCCCCCCAGTTTGAATTTTAGTCCGGGTAAAATTTTTAGCAAATATAGAGTAGTAAACTCAAAGAAATTCAAGAACAGAAATTTTACGGCAGAAACACGTTGTCTAAACCACTAGGATGGTAACGCAATGAAAACCCGTTTGGGTGAGGGTTTAGCGAGGGAAATTTGGTACTCGACCGGAGCAAAAATACAGGAATTTAGAAAAAGGAAAAACTGGAAACACTTAAGTAAACCCGGAGAGGCATCATCTTTTCGCCTTGATAAAAGAGCCCCAGAACTTTTTATCTTAGATGCAGGAGAACTAGGTACCATGAAAACTAAACCCCCGCTCATTTTTCAGGTGTTAACCCAAAAAACCATGAAAGGGATTTACTTTAAAGGACCCGGGGGAAAAAGGGGGGGCTAAAAAAACTAATAGCTAAAATTTTGAGGAAAGGGAAGGGGAAGGACATAATAGAAAACCCCCCAGTGCGGGGTTTAAGCCCTTTATAGTACTGGTTAAACAACCCAAAGGGGGGAAAAAAGGATGTTGTCTAGACATAGAAATGGTTTAAATCAACATTTACCCCCCTGAATACCCCCCCTACCAAATTTGGGAAAAGAGTTAGTAAAAACGGTAGGGGTTTGAATACTTTTGCCCCCCTTTAGTATGAAAGAGCGTATTTTCAAGACTGTTAGAGAAATTGTAAAGATCTAACAATTTTCGGGTGAAGGGTTTACCCCTTATAAGATTAAAAAAAATTTCCCCTTTGGATTAAATTGCATTTGCAGCAATTTTCTCAGGGAAAAATTACCCCAGATTTAAACTCCTTTACTGAAAGAAAATTGGTTTAAAAAATTACCCTGGATGACATAATCCTGATGGCACCCATTACAGAAATTATTGGGGAAAAAATCGATAAAATATTTGGAATCTTTACTAGATTTGGAGTCAAATAAATCTGACCAAATGTAAATAGGACAAAGAAAAAAATTTAATTTTCTGGGACATTTTTGTGAACCCAAGGGGAAAGGGTTTCCAAACCCCCCCCAGACAAAATGGCAGCCCTAGACAAAAATTTAAACCCCCAACTAATGTCAAGGAAACCAGAAGATTTCTAGGTTTTGGGAGGTTTTTAAGGAAGTAAAAAGAAGGATTTCGCTAAGATAAACGGGGGGCCTATCAATAAATTTTACCAAGAAAAATAACCCATTCAAAGGTCAGAGGGAAAACCGAAAACATTTCAGAAATTTAAAAGGGTAAACTGGACTAGTGCTCCCCTTTTTTAACTAAGGCCAACATTAATAAGCCATTTGTGGTTTGGGTACCGATTTCAGCCAAACCACGTAGGAGCAGTACTGAGCAGTATAGTGTGAGGGCAAAGCCCAAGGGAATTTTCTTTTTTTTCAAAAGAAAATTAAAACCAGTTGAGGACGCGTACTCAGCGACAGAAGGGAAACCTTAGGGAAAAGTTTTTGCTTGCAGACCGGGTTTTATCATTCCCGGGGGGGAAAACCAAAGGGGATTTATCAGAAAAGACCACCAAACCCTTAGGTCAGTCTTTAAACAACGAAAATAAGCACCCAGGATGAACAGAGGATCCTAGAGTTTAGAGACATAGGTATCAGGGAAAAAAGGGGGGGGGGGGGGGGATAAAAAAAGGGAAAAAAAAAACACTGTAGCAGGGCCCAAATTAGGGAGACCAGTTTAAAAAATCCCTTCGATGTCAAGTAGAAAAAGAGGTGGTTAGGAAAAAAATAAAGAAGAAAATAAAGGAAATGCCCAAAGAGAGGAAAATAGATGGAGAGAAATGATAGGTATCTAGAAAGGGGGCAGGGAAAACCCAGATCTAAATACCCCAGAAATACTTTTGATCAATTCGTAATTTGAAGGAGGAATTTCATATTTAAAATAAAACCCCAGTTTGATAACAGTATACACTATTTATTGGTTACCTAGTGAACTGAAGCGAGCGGCTTTTGGGAAATTTAAATTCCCCAATAAGGAATCGGGTCCCTTTAGGGCCCGAGGAAATCAATAAGTAAAGCAGAAGGGGTATTTTTTTTTGGCCCAACCTGAAAAAAGGATGTGAGAGAAAGTGAGGAAAATGTTTGACATGCCAACAGCATAAGGGTAGTCGTGGACTCCAACAAAAATGGCAAGAAATAACCCTTAAATAAGTAAACCTCTAGAGAGGATAAGCATTTGACATAACAGAAAATGGGAAAAGGGAGCCCCCCGGATAAACCCCTATTTATTAACCATAATAGATCCCCTTATAGTAGGGGTTTTCTACCTTTTATAAATTTAAAGGGCTAGGATGACCGGGCGAAGTATGTAAGAATTTTAGGGAATATGTTTAGTTTTTTTGGAGCACCACATACCTTTTTATTTGGAATGCTTTAAAGGGGTTTACGTCACAAAATTCAAAGGTTGGGGTTTACTCAGGGGAGATTTCAATTAGGAACACCAAAGGGCCCTTTCCAAACCACAAGGTAAAAGTATCTCAGAAAGGAAAGCCCGAAAAAATTAAAAAAAACTCTCAAAAACCCGTGGCAAGGGTTATCCCCATAGGTGGCCCAAAATTTTCTCTTTGAAACTCAAAGAGTATTAAAAGTGCAGTGCATGGAGACAATGGGGAAACCCCAAACCTTTTTATGCTTTTTTTTTTCCCAACGTCAAGGTTGATTAGTGGAAAAATTTCCACAAATTGGGCCCCCAAAAGGATGAAAAAAAACAGTGGCACACGGGAAAAAATTTAAAAGAAAAAAAATTTGGAGAGAGGAGAAAATGGGGGGAGAAGTAATGTGAAAAGGAAAAAAAAGAAAAAGGGTTTGGGAAAAAGGGCGAATTGGGTTTGTGGGTAAAAAAGGGAAAGTTTTGAGACGGGGGACCAATAGAAAAATTTCAGTTAAGTGGTTGGGACCACCCCCCCCCCCAAAATGGTGGAATATTGAGGAAGGAGGTTCATATGTATTTGAAAAAAAAATTGACGGGAAAAAAATTTTACAGCGCGCGGCCCACAAATTAAAACGATATGTAGGGGCCCCCCAAAATGGCGGCTGTTGGGGAAACCCCAGAGATAGTGTTGTAGGGAAAAGGAAAATTTAGCCCAAATCCCAACCTAGAGGGGGAGGGGCCCCGTGAGGATTTAAATTTGAACAAAGGGGATTTACAGGCATAAAAAGTTAAAACCCCTAGAGAGAAAGAGAAATTTAAAGTTCACCCCCTTCTCTATGAAAGAGAGATTTTGAGGAAGGCCCTAGACAGAAATTGTAGGGTTTAAACATTTTAATTTTTTCTTTAGAGGGGCACACCGATTGCCCCTGAACACTTTAAAAACCCCCTTTGGTTTGGTTCCCCTTTGACCCCAAGGGTGTGCTTGGCCCCTTTAAACTTTGCTCGATGGGGTAGACGCAGGAGTATGATGCCTCAAGCAGGAGGTTTTAGCCTTTTTCCCCAAAATACTGAGGGGGTTTGGGGTAGATTTCCCGTCGTGATTTTTTCCCTCGCACCTATGCCTAGGATTAGGGGGGGTTTAAAAAAGGAAATTTACCACTCCCGACTAGAGGGGGCGAGTCCAGTTGCGAATCTATAGGGGGTTTTTGGGCCTTAAAAAATAAAAAGAGGGGAAAGGGGAAGGTTTTCATTTCAAGGTAGTAGTCATCAATTTTTGAGTGGGTATTCCCCAAAATGGGCAAATCTACTCGGGGTGAGGGAAGTGATTTAAGGTTTAAAAATACATTTCTAAACCATTTTGTTGGAAATTTGGGTTTGGGAAAAAATTGGAATGTGCGGGATGAGAATATTTGTTTGGAGTGATAAGAAAAAACCTAAGAAAATTTATATGAAATTTGTGTGAGGGGTTTGATTTAAATTTTTTTTTTTTTTAGGTTTGATATTCCCCGGGGAGGATTTCTTGATGAAGGGGGAGGCAAAGGAAATTTTTTTTTTGGGGGGGGGAAAAAAGCTATGTTTAAAGCGGAAAAAAAATTACATTAATAGGGGAAGAGATGAAATAAAAAACATAAGTATCAAAAAAAGCAAAAGAGGAATTTTCCTCCACGCCTCATTCCTTTAATCACTGGTTGGCTTATATTTTTAAACCCGTTTGTAAAATTTGACACGTAGCCCAAAAAGAGGGTGAGAACGGGGTTCTAGGTTAGAATAATTTTAGAAGCAGCTCGGGCGTTCGTTTAGTTAAGCGCCTGTGGGGAGGTGATATTCTCGCCCTTGGTAAAAGGGATGTTGGGAAATGTTTTTTAACCAGAGATGTAGACATGAATTACTGGTGTTTTTTTTTGTTGACCAAGACTAAGAAGTGCATTAAATTTGGGGCCCAAGGAGGGTTTCTGTTTGGGGGGACCAGGGGGCCAAAAACCCCTCACCAAAAATTTGCAGAAAGGGGGGAAAACCCCAACATGTCACAGCCCCGCCCTGTGAGGGGCAAGGAGAAAAGAAGGAAATTTAAAAATAAGGGGAGAGGGAAAAGTTGGGGAAATGGGGTAGACTACGTATACTTATATTTTGGATAAAAGACTTGAGCATTACATTTTGCGTATCGTTTTAAAGGGGGAAAAAGTGCGAATGAAGTTACCAAAGATAGTAAATTTATTTTGGATAAAGACCTTTAGCATTTTTGGGTGCGTAAACGCTAGGAGGGGGGAAAGGAAAAAACTTTAAAATTAAGATAAAATTATGAAGGTACACCAGTGGGAAAATGGACAGTAAAGATTTAATATATTATAATTAGAAATATATTTAAAGGGGTTATCATTCAGTTTCCCAAAATACATTTTTTTCTTAAAAACTTTTATTTTTTTTTCAATTTATATATTTTTTTTTCCCCCTTAAAGTGGGTGGTGGGAGCGGGAAATAAAACCCGGACTGTAGGTTAAAACTCCCAAAAGGGGGGCACTACTAATGGGAACAAAAGGGGTAGGGTGGTCCCAAAAAAAACCCCTACAAAATATGTACATAAACTCAAAATAGTACATAAACTTCATAATATGTAAAGTTTAAAATTCATTAAAAAGTACATAAACTTTATAAAATGTACATACATTTTATAATATGTACATAAACATATAATATGTTCATAAACCCTTAAAAATGTACATTTAAAATTCATAATTTTGTACATAAACTTAATTTTTATGTACATAAACTTTATAAAAGTACATAAACTTTCCCTTTAAAATGTACATAAAATTCATTAAAAGTACATAATTTTTCATAATAGAACATAAAATTCATTAAAAATGTACAAAAACTTAAATATGTACATTAAAAATTTGTAATATGTAAATAAACTTAAAATTTTGTACATAAAAATTATTTTAAAGTAAACCCAAACTTTTATTTACGTTTCATAAAAAATTCCAAAAAAATGTTTCATAAAAAAACATATTATGTACATAAACCAAAAATAGGGACATAAAAATTCATAATAGTACAAAAAAATTTTATATTATGTACATAAAAATTCATAAATTTTGACATTTAAAATTTTATAATATGTACATAAATTCCCCCAAAATGTACAAAAACTTCATATTTTGTACATAAAACTTCATAATAGTCATAAACTTCAAATATGTACATAAATTTTTTAATATGTACAAAACTTCATATTTTGACATTAAATTTATAATATGGGACATAAACTTCATAATATGTACAAAAAACTTTTATATTATTTTTACATAAAAATTCATATTATGTTTTGTAGAAAACTCTTTTATAGTGATACAATTTTCACCCCTATAATTATTTTGTTTCAGGGAAACTGGTACGGGCCCTGTGCGAAGTTTTCCCCCCAAAGTGACAGTTTATGGGATGGCCCCCTTTTCACTGGTGCCCGGCGGGTTTGGCGTACGACGTGGAAACCCCGGGCCAGGACGGCCTACCCCCTTTTTCTCCACGGAGGGTTACCCCGCGTGTATAAGCATGTTTTCGGGAACCCTTCCTTTCCCTTTACAAGGGCACAGGGGGGCCTTCCAAACCCCCGGCGAGAAGACTCCACACCCCAAATTGAGAGCCCTCGTCCAATACATAGAAAAAACGTGGGTTAAGGGCGCGATAGCACCTCCAAAAGCATGGAGTGTATATGGACAGTCAATAAGAACTAATAATGACACTGAGGGGTGACACAGACGCCTCAATGGACGAGTGCGCCAACTTGCACCATCATTCTACAATCTGGTCGGTTTCTTGTACAAGGAGGCAAAGCTTGTAAATTTACAAGTCCGGCTTGTTTCTGAGAAAGAAAAAAAATACAAAGAAAAAAACTAGAACAGCCCAAGCAAAAATATTTGCATTGTGGGCCAAATACAATATGAACAGCATATCAACCTCCGAACTTTTACGGTCATGGGGCTATGTCTAGGCCCAATATAGTGTGTGGGGTGTTTTGGGTGTGTGTGTGTGTGTGTGTGTGTGTGTGTGGTGTGTGTGTTGTATGTGTTGTGTATGTGTTGTGTATGTGTATGTGTGTGTGTATGTGTGTGTATGTGTGTGTTGTGTATATTTACCTAGTTGTATTTTCCTAGTTATGTTTTACAGGGCCTGAGCTACACTCGTGTGGTCCCCTCTCCTTTTATACATTTATTCAGTCTTTCTTGCAATTGGTGCACATGTGCCGATATCACCTCTCATTTAGTCCTTTCCCAAAACTTCAACATTTATATGAGGGAAGCTGTACTTTTTTATGTTGTTCAGGCATCTCCCTTTTCCTAGTTGTTTTGTATGTCCTATTGTGTATCGACCTTCTCTTTGTTTCCGAGTCAGTAGTCTCTCATTGTCTGTTTCTTCCATCTTTTTATCAGCTTAAAAAATGGTTATCAAGTCTCTCTTTCTCTTTTCTGCTCAAGTGTTGGTAACTTATTTCCTGCATTCTTTCCTAATAGAACAGTTCTTCTAGCCCTGGTACCATCTTTGTTGCCTTTCCCTCTGCATCGTCCCCAAACTTTTTTAAATCCCTTCTTTTTTATATGGGGACCATACAATGGCAGCATATTCCATTTTTGGTCGGACCATTGTAGTAATTATCTTTTCTATCATATTTTTGTCCATGTAATGAAATGCAACTCTAATATTTTTTCAACATCCTGATGGTATCTCCAAATATTTTATTTATATTTTTTTGGTTGTAGGTTTTTTCTGCATTATCACTCCCAGATCCTTTTCTTCATGAAACCAATGCAGTTTTTTCCCTTTTCCCCTTATATATGGCCATTTATATCTCGTCGCTTTTTTCCAATTTCCATCACATGACACTTATTTTAATTAAATTCCATTTCCCACCATCTGCTCCATTCGTAGATCTTGTTCAGGTCATTTTGTACTGTTTCACAATTTTTACAGCTGTTAATTTTGTTTAGTTATGCATCACCAGCAAATAAACCCATCCATTTCTTTCTTGTGTTGCATCAATTACTCCTGAGTAAAATCTTATTAAGTTAGTTACATATGATTTTTTTTCTCCTAAAATGATACTCCCGGTCTGTATTATACCTTAATTTTCTAAGTATTCCGTCCATTGCTTTCCCCTAACCCCCTAACCCCCTAAGCTAAAGTGCAAAATAGGACAAAAATACCTCAGTTTAATATAATTAAAATTAGAAGAAAAAATATAATTTAACCAATTTATTACTGAAGTAATCATGAAAAATATTATCATTTTTCTTTGCGTTTGTTCACTCCAGCTGATCATTTTTTTGTCTACCAAAGTACCGTAAATCCCCATGTACCGTAGATAACACTAAAGTCGCCAGGAAAAAACGTTTCTATTCTTATTACAGACGTGTGGTGGCGTTAATACTTACATTTCTACATCCTGATTTCAGGAAAGTCAGAAGGGGCTATCTGGAGAGTCTGTCATTTGTGTCTTCATTGTGTCATAGTATGGCTATAAGTGAACAAATTACAAAAATATATCAACCGAGTGGCGACGTTGATAATGGGCTACACTAAGGTCGCCATCTAGTTTATATGTTCTGAGTGTCCTCCCGCCGTCGTCGTCGCCCGAAAAAAAAACCGAGTAGTGTAATTTGAAACCGTATATATTTTGCAGATACAAAGCATAAAAACAACGCTGAAACAGGGAAGATTATACAGTCATGATATAAACTACTGCGTATCATCTTCAGTGGTACATACAAATCAGTAGTAATGTATCATTCGTAATATTTGGCGGTTGGCGACATTATTGCAGCTGGCGACTAAATTTAGTGTTATCTACGGTAGCTATAGGTAAAAACCTATCAAACCTATCAACACCTATCTATCAAAACCTATATATTATATAATGAATGTAATATTTTACATCGCAGAGAAGTGTTCATAAACTACAAATAATAAGAATAAAAAATTTTGATTTAAAAAAAAAAAAAAGAGATAGAGAGAGAGGAAAAGAGAGAGAGGGGAGAGAGAGAGAGGAGAGAGAGAGAGAGAGAGAGAGAGAGAAAAGAGAGGGGAGAGAGAGGAGAGAGGAGGAGAGAAGAGAGAGAGAAAGAGAGAGAGAAAAGAGAGAGAGAGGGGGAGAGAGGGTAGGAGGAGAGAGAGAGAGAGAGAGAGAGGGGGAGAAGAGAGAGAGGAGAGAGAGAGGGGAAAAGAGAAGAGAGTGAATCATCATGACTGTGATGGGTGAGAGAGATGGTATCATCTTCAGTGGTAATACACACAGTAGGGTGCTATAATCGTAATATATTTGGCGCCTGGTGACATTATTGAGCTGGGGATATATGTTTTCTTTGGTAGGGGTCATCACTATAAATGTCCAAGGTAAAGAAAATTTTCCTATGGAAACACTGAGGCAAAGTATCCGTAGGCGTATCCCGGGGTACCGGTGTTAGCCAGGGGTTTGTGACCGCCTCCAGAGGTGATGGCTCGGCCAACACTAAGCACTAAGGAGAATGATGAAAAATGTAGATAGGAACGAACATGCGAGGTAAACTAGGCCCCGTAAAATACAATACGTAGATGAATACACACACAACACACACACACCACACACACACACACACGCACCACACCACACACACACACACACACACAACATACTAATACTATCCGAATATAGTTATTCAATTATGTTACAAAATTTTTTATAATTTAGAAACCTTTTATCCTTTTTATATCATTGTTCTTAATCATCGTCATAATAAATATTCCCAAATAATTCATCTATCAGAATTGGCATTTTATTGTTTTAGTAATATTATATTTGGAATACCATTATTATTATTATCATTATTTGAATTATTATTTTATCAATTTATCATCATCATTTTGTACTAATATTATATTCATTATCGTTTTTATTATTAATTGTATCAATAGCATTCTTATTTTCTTTTCAATTATTGCGTTTTATATTTATCATCATTACTATCACTATTATTATAGTTACCATCATTATTATTATTATTGTTACTGCTATCATTATCATTATTTCGACCCTTATTCATTTTTCCCTATAATCTCTATTATTATTATCATTGTTTTTATTATCATCATTAATATCATTATTACTGCTATTTATAGTAATGGAAATTTCATCATCATTATCATCATTTTCATGTATGTGTGTATGTATTTGTGTGTGTGTGTGCGTGGGTGTGTGTTGGTGTGTCGAGAAAAATGGAGAGAGAGAGAGAGAGAGAGAGAGAGAGGAGAGAGAGAGAGAGAGAGAGAGGGGAGAGAGAGAGGAGGAGAGAGAAAAGAGAAAGAGAGAGGGGGATAAGAGAGAGAGAGAGAGAGAGAGGAGAGGGAGATGAGAGAGAGAGAGAGGGGAGAGAGAGAGAGGGGAGGGGAGAGGAGAGAGAGAGAGAGAGGAGAGAGAGAGAGAGAGGGGAGAGAGAGAGAGAGAGAGAGAGGAGAGAGAGAAGAGGAGAGAGGAAGAGGAGAGAGAGAGAGAGCGAGAGAGAGGGGATTTTTTTTTGTTTGGGAAATTTATTATTACGCCCACAGGGGTCAGGCTGACATATACAAAAAAGGACAAAATAAATACAAAGAAGCACATGCAAACAGACAGAACATGGGTTTCAATGACTCCCGGGGCGGGGTCATAGTTCACCCAGGCACTCTCACCCACGGCGGCGATGATAGGCCGGCATGTCAATCGGTCTCTCCATGGGCAGCCGCACGCCTGGCCTGCGGCCTTCACGTAGCGCCTGCCTCACATACGAGAGGCTGGCTGGTGCGAAACACGGGAACGAACAGCCACCAGTTTCCTCACTGACCAGGAACTCAAATGCCACAAGCAGTACGAGTAGGTCTGTCTCCCCGTAAGTATAGAGTCGTCCCTCCATCTGCGTCCCGCACTCGACCAAAGAGGTAAGGGGCCTGCACTGGGTCGCGGCGTCATGGCGGGGGGCCCCAGCAAAACTGCAACCCCCCTCCAACGGCCGCCATTTCCAAGGGGGCTGGGACCTGCGTCATCACGGGGGCCTAGGCGTCCACGTCCATATCCCCCACAGGGGACAACAGACGGTTTTCGCTGGGGGCCTCTTTTCCTTTTCCCCCTCCTGCGGCGGGGCCGTCGGGTCACGGCGGCGTCTTCATTCCGTGGAACGGGGGGCTGGGGTGTTTGACCCGAGTGGAAGCAGGGGAGCCTCCTTCCACTGCAGCTGGCGAGGAACCGTGGATCCAGGAATCTGCCGGAGCGGGCAGGGGAGGCGACGATTCCAGGCGTGATGCCTGACACCGCAGTTGGGGCACCGAGCCACGGGCCCGCTCTCCCACCCTCCCGAAGGAGGCGGGCGCAGGCCCGTGAAGCGTGCTTGCTCCCCACTGCACACACACCACAACAGCTCTTGCCGGTGCTGACACTGGCGCTGGTAGTGCCCAAACGCCTGGCAGCGGTAACAACGGACAGGTTCCTGGATGTACCTGCGCACCGCGAATGTCCCGAAGCAGCCAAGGTCCAGGGCGGCGGGGACGTGCCCCTGCAGCGTCAGCTGAACCTGGCGGGTCGGGAGGTGCCGTTTAAGGCCCGCGCTTTACGAGCACCGCACCGCCGACACGACGAGCGGGTGCTCCAATACAGGGTCCAGGGGGAGGCCAGTGGGGTATCCAACAAGGACACCTCTCCTGCTGGGTTCCCTCCTTGCCAACACGATGCCCCGTGGTTGGCCATCAGCCACTTCCTGGAGGGTGGCGGCGGCGTCCTCAGTCGCCCCCCGGAGAAGGAACTCCCCGGAGGCGGAGACATCCACCTTGAGGGCGAGCCGAAGCTCGCACTCCAACCACCGAACAAGCTGATAGGGGCTGGGAAAGTCGTCATGCGTGACGACCCTCCACACCGGGATTGGTCGCTCCGCAGCCGTGGCACCACTCTGCTGTGAAGAAGGCTTCGTCACCCTGAAGCGCTTCCTCTGGAGGATGAAGCCGGCGTCGTCTGGGTCCTCGGGGCGCCTCCGCGTAGACGTCATGGTGGGAGGTAACTCAACCACCACGACTAACAGCGGAGAGACGAGAGAACGGGGAGGAGGTCCGTTCACAACCAAAGTGCGAGGTGAACTCGAGAGAGAGAGAGATAGAGAGAGAAAGAGAGAGAGAGAGAGAGAGAGAGAGAGAGAGAGAGAGAGAGAGAGAGGAGAGAGAGGAGAGAGAGAGAGAGAGAGAGAGAGAGAGAGAGAGAGAGAGAGAGAGAGAGAGAGAGAGAGAGAGAGAGAGAGAGAGAGAGAGAGAGAGAGAGAGAGAGAGAGAGAGAGAGAGAGAGAAGAGAAGAGAGAGAGAGAGAGAGAGAGAAAGAGAGAGAGAGAGAGAGAGAGAGAGAGAGAGAGAGAGAGAGAGAGAGAGAGAGAGAGAGAGAGAGAGAGGAGAGGAGAGAGAGAGAGGGGGGGGGGGACTGGAGATGGAGCAATTAAAAGATTAGGAATGGAATGTGTGTCTCATTCTCTCTCTATCTCTCTCTCTCTCTCTCTCTCTCTCTCTCTCTCTCTCTCTGACGACATTTTATTGATATACTTGCTGTCAAGTCGGCTTGAGGAGGGAACGCTTGATGACGGTTTGTCCTAGGGGACAGATTGACTAGTGTACGGAATGGCTAGTGTACAAGTTCTACAAGGGACAAGATGACTTCATTACGGTATGACCTGATACCCAATTGTCTTGTGTCTTATATGACTTGGGACGCAAATGTCTTGTGGATCAAATGACTTCATTCACAATCGCCTCAGTACCCATTTGCACCCAGAAACGCGGGGGCTGGTAAGGCCCTCCCTCTCCCGTGCCGTGAAGGCACGCGGAGGCTAGTGAGGGCCTATCTGCCCCGTGCTGTGAAGGCACGCGATGGCTGGTGAGGCTATCCCTCACCCGAGCTGTGAAGGCATGCGGGGCTTGTAAGGCCCTCCCTATCCCGTGCCGTGAAGGCACGCGGAGGCTGGTGAGGGCCTACCACTCCCGTGCCATGAAGGCACGCGGGGGCTGGTGAGGCCCCCTGCGCCTCCCGCACGCGGGCGTGAGCCTCCTGCTTGTTGCATTTGTGGGCTGGTGAGGCCCTCCCTCTCTCGTGCTGTGCAGGAACGCGGGGGCTGGTGAGGCCTTCCCTGCCCCGTGCCGTGGTAGCATGCGAAGGCGGATGAGGCCCTCCCTGCCCCTTGTGACGTGAAGGCACACGAGGGCGGGTGAGGGTCTCCCTGTCTCGTTTCGTGAAAACAAGCTAGGGCTGGTAAGGCCCTCCCTGTCCCGTGCCGTGAAGGCACGCGAGGGTGGGTGAGGGCCTTCCTGCCCCTTGCCGTGAAGGCACGCGGGGGCGGGTGAGGGCCTTCCTGCCCCTTGCCGTGAAGGCACGCGGGGGCTGGTGAGGCCCTCCCTGCCCCGTGCTGTGGTAGCATGCGGTGGCTGGTGAGGTCCTTCCTGCCCCGTGCCGTGGTAGCACGCGGGGATGGTGAGGCCCTCCCTTACTCGTGCCGTGAAGGCACGCGGGGGCTGGTAAGGGCCTCCCTGCCCCGTGTCGTGAAGACAAGCGGGGGCTGGTGAGGCCCTCCCTATCCCGTGCCGTGAAGGCACGCGGGGGCGGGTGAGGGCGTCCCTGCCCCGTGCTGTGAAGGCATGCGCGGGCGGGTGAAGGCCTCCATGCCCCTTGCCGTGAAGGCACGCAGAGGCTGGTGAGGGCCTCACTGTCCTTTGTCGTGTTGGCACGCAGGGGCGGGTGAGGGCCTCCCTGCCCTGTGCCGTGAAGGCACGCGGGGGCTGGTGAGGGCCTCCCTGCCCCGTGCCGTGAAGGCACGCGGGGCTGGTGAGGCCCTCCCTCTCTCGTGCCGTGAAGACATGCAGGGGCTGGTGAGGTCCTACCTGCCCCGTTCCGTGAAGACACATGGGGGCTGGTGAGGCCCTCCCTCACCCGTGCCGTGAAGGCACGCGGGGCTGGTGAGACCTTCCCTCTCCCGTGCCTTGATGGCATGCAGGGGTTGGTGAGGTCCTCCCTGCCCCATGCCGTGGTAGCACGCGGGGGCTGGTGAGGGCCTCCCTGTCCCTTGCCGTGAAGTCACGCAGGGGAGGGGGAGGGCCTCCCTGCCCCGTGCCGTGAAGACACGCGGGAGCTGGTGAGGCCCTCCCTGCTCTGATCCGTGAAGGCACGCAGGGGCTGGTGAGGCCCTCCCTGCCCCTTGCCGTGAAGGCACTCGGGGGCTGGTGAGGCCCTTCCTTTCCCGTGCCGTGAAGGCACGCCGGGGCTGGTGAGGGCCTCCCTGCCCCATGCCGTGAAGACACGCGGTGGCTGATGAGGACCTCCCTGCCCTGTGCCGTTGTGGTACGCGAAGGCGGGTGAGGCCCTCCCTCCCTCGCTTTAAATGTGTTGGAAGTAAAGGTACGTTTCTGCTATTTGGTGATATTTTGCCTCAGTACTGCATCTCTGTCATGCTTCATAAGGATTTATCTATAAACTTAATAGCATGAAGAGAGCTTATGTGTATCATTATATCCATTTATTACATGTGATCTACAAACTCTCACCATCTTAATTATCTTAATTCAGTCAAATGAACCCTCCTGGATTATTAAGTAGCTTTTCTATCATATTATCAATTTTCTCTTTGTATATGAACTAGAAGTTCTACCTGGAGGTGATGAATTAATTAACTGTTTGTTAGCAATCCTAAACTACAAAATTACATTAACAAAAACAACTACCAATACGTAATTCTGGGCAATATCTACAGTGCAAAGACATATACATTGTGTCTGCACTACTTACCACTAAAAAGCTCATGTGTAAAATATATCAAAACATAGATAACAGTAGAACTGGATGTGACACTCCGCAACTACGCGCGCGGTGGCTCGGTGGCTCATCGTCAAAGGGCGTCACCAGGAGGCACTAAAGGTGATGACGCAGGTAGCCAAGGTCAACGGGAAGACATTACCGCCGGACCACCAAGTCTTGGCTGCTATGAAGGTCATTGGACAAAAAGTAAGTGTGTGTGGGTGTTTTTTTTTATTCTTTTTATGTGGAAATCTATGTGAGCATACAGTTGACAGTACAAGTATTTTCATTGTTATATAAGGCAGACCTTAAAAACACGAGTGATCACAATAGGGTAGTGGCCGATTCTCAGTGTTGGTACACAGACAGTCTTGCAGCCAGTGGTGGAGGTAGAAGGCAAGAGGACGGGGAGGGTGCTGTCCCGCGCTGTGCAGGCCATCAGGAGACTTTTCATCCTGTTCATGCTTCCGGAGTTCCGGGTTAGAACCTTGGTCGTCATCTATTGCTGTTGCAGCGCTTCTATGGTGTACTATGGCTTGGCGCTCAATGCTAACAACATCAAGTGAGGCATGTAGTAACATAGTCCGGTAAGCGCCACCATGACCGAAATCGAGTTAGATATGGCATTATATTGCCCAAACCCTCCTTTATCCCGGGCGAGTCAAGGGAAGTTAATATGCAACCCGCAATAGGGTCGAAAATCCATCCATCTAACATTGTTGCCAGGTCCGTGCCGCGGCGAGTCTTGCTTGTCACCGGAGGGGGACTCACAGACTATGGTAAGCGCCACTTGTGTACACACGTGGTGGCCGCCTATGGCGCAGCGCGTTTCATGACACGTAGACAAAGACTCGGCCAATCAGAGCTCTCGTAGCACCCCGCCATCCCAGCTGCCATTGCCAGTGTACCTCCATCGCTCCTTGACGCCTAATACTAGGATTGTACAGTGCGTGTTTTTTGTGATATATAGTGCTTTCTGAGGTCTCCTACGCATTATGTCGGACAGTGACACGTCCGCCGATGACCCTGGACCTACTACAGGCCGCCAGAGAGTGCGTAATCCGGCCGAATGGAAGCAAAACGTCGCCAAAAGAAGGAGGAACCAGGGCCTAGCTTATACCAGCAGAGCTACGGGGCGGGAGGTTCAAGCTAGAAGTATAGGCCCACCCTGTGCTGATGGCTGCTACGACAAAATAACTATGCCGATTATTACTATCATTCACAATAACTTTTGGCGTACCACCGGTGACTTTGCCCTCCAAAATGCCTACATTCAGAAACATGTCCAGAAGGTACCTGTGAAGAGACGGCGCCGTGTTCTGGACGCTAGTCAACCTCGCCGCCGCACCTGTACTATTAAGTACACGCTCATCTACAATGATACCGTCTACACTGTATGCATGAAAGGATTTCTAAACATACTTGCCATCACTGAGGCACGTGTCAAGACAGCCCTTGATTCGATGACCCCGACAGGGAGCCCAACAGGTGACAGACGTGGCAGACACCCCCAGGTCCGGGAGATAGTAGGCCCCCAGAAACAAAGCGTTTTTGACCACATCGGCAGTTTTCCCACTGTTAGTAGCCACTATACACGTGCCAAATCTCCTAACATTCGTTACCTAGACGGCAACCTCAACATAAAGAAGATGTATCGACTGTACACGAGCTGGATGGAAGAGAACCACCCAGATCACCCGTTAGTTAAGGACAGCTATTATCGACAACAGTTTAACAAACCCTTTCGACTAGGGTTCAAGCCTCCACAGACAGACACCTGCTCCAAGTGTGACAAGATGAACAATGGCATTGCCGCAGCCACTGAAGATAAGAAGCCAGAATTGCAGAGGAAGCTCGATTCACACCTGGCCTTAGCCCGGCAGGGTCAGAATACTCTGAAAGATTATGCCCGTGACAATGATCCTGACTGTCGGGCTATTTGACTTGACCTACAACAAACTCTCCCAATACCACGCATCTCTACCAGTGTCGCCTATTATAAGCGCAAAGTGTGGATGTACAATCTCTGTATTCATGACCTAAAAAAGAACAAATCCAAATTCTATGTGTGGGACGAAGTGACAGGGGGGCGTGGCAGCATAGAAATAATTGCTTGTCTGAGGAAATGGATTGACGAGGAATATGCAAAAGATGACTTTGGGACATTAAAGCTTGTGACAGACAATTGCGGTGGCCAAAACAAAAATATTAATGTGATGCTTTACTACCTATCAGAAGTTCATGGGGGGCGTTTTAACACAGTTGAGCACACCTTTTTGGTACCTGGGCACAGCTACATGGCTTGCGATAGAGCCTTTGGGAACATTGAAAAGTGCATCCGTCAAACTGGTGAAATCTATGACTTTGATGGCTATTGCAAAGCCATTAGACTTGCGGTTGTTGAAAAAAATGAGGTGTTCGTTATGAAGAGGGAAGAATTTCTGGACATTGACACTCTGCAGAAGTACGTGACAATTCGCCGGCCACGCCCCCCTTACGGATTCCAGGATGCCCGCCGCTTTGTAGTACGGCTCAACTTTCGTGAGGGTTATCATGTCGGCATGACTTATGAGGATCCTCTAGGCTCTATTCGTTTAATGAAGGGGAAAGCCAACTATAAGCCCTCGCTCTTCAACCTTGCCCGAGTTCCCCTTCTTCAGAAGTACAATACCCCTCGGTGTCTGAAGGCGTTGAAGCTGAAGCACATGAGGGACTTGAGTGTCTTTGTTCCCATGCACTACATGCCCTACTACACTAAGCTTTTTCGGGAGCAAGAAGCCATTGGTGCGGATACTGACATTCTTGAGATGTCCGACGACTCTGAGGACATCGAGAACGACCTACTCGAGTATGATAATTGACTACCTGTACCTACCTGGAGTTGTTTCGACCTATCTGCAGAAGGTAAATGGAGCTTACTACTGTTTCTCAAATTTGTGTAATATATTGTGTAATTTGTGTCTTGTACTAAGCTTAACTTACCTTTGAAACATACTAAGCTTACCTTCGTTTGGTTGTCTTTCGTCAGCTTGGCAAGTACCTGTAGGGCCCTTTAAAATCATAAAAATCGTCTGCTGGTAGACGTAAATTTATACAATAGTCAAATTAAACATGAATGTTGATACAAACTAACTAAACATTATCTTTGGGTGGTGTAAGGTGGTCTACAGGGGCGTTTGTGACATTTTTATTCGATGCGGTCAAATTTAATTCGGAGAAAAACGCAGTCATTGTTTTATTTTTCAGAACGCTTTAACATCTCGGTTACTTCACAATGCTTGCCTTAATGTACAATGCCTTACGCTCATTTTAAAATAAACCCCAGCTTCCTAGCTCAATTCATTGCCGAGATACCGCATTCTGAAAGTCGCAAAACTTTGACTGCGTTTTTCTCCACTTTCTCTGTTTGGTGCTTACCGGACTATGTTACTATACACCTCAAGTACGTCACATGTGTGCAGTTTTTCGTTTCCGATAAGTTTATGTTTATCTCTAATGAGATAATATAAACATACCGTCACGGACTGAATCATGAAGCTCTAGGCTCTAACGCTGAGAAGTGTCTCTGAACCTGAAGTGTGGCAGTCATAAGGGAAATTGCCTTTTTTATGTAAAGTATTTTTTTCATGTATGTTGAAATTTCTTGAGCTGCATGATAATTTATTGGAGTGTCAAGTGGATGAATTTTCTGCTTTAGATCAGGGGAAATATTTTGTCATCACTGAATTAGAATGCTGATGTTGAACGTGATCTACACATTTTTTTCGTACAATATAAATATTATACTTCCCAGAAATTATCCTAGGTCAACTTAGGTGCTTCAAGAAAGCAGCACTAAAAAGTGCATACATTAATTATGTAAGTTGTTATGGTCCGGTGCTGTATCATCACAATACTTCTTTTGCCCTAACTCTCCAAGCACCGACCCTTACATGTATGTGTTCCTGGGAGGACTCCTTGAAGTGCCGTCTTACCTGCTGCTGTGGCCTGCGCTCATCTACATAGGCAGAAAGAAGTCCCTCTTGGCGTTATACTTCCTGTGTGGGATCTTCATATTCATGTTGATGACCCTTATCCTTCTGGAGCCCGCAGGTGGGTCTGTCTACATTTTCGAAACGGAAGTAAAAGCTTGAGTGTTACCGTTGCGTTAATTTAAACAAGCGCTTCCACTGATATCAACCACCGGTGTTCCAAGCAAGTGAGTCCAAGGCACACATGGAATGTAGTTGTGTCTAGGCAAGTAATGGAAACTAAGTATAAAACTAGATGAAAATTATTTGGTAATCATATTTATTCTGACAGATTCCTATCCATCATATCTGAATGCAAGGTCTGCATTAACTTACAGCTGTGACTTGTGTGTGTAAAATTTTTATGTTAAGAATATCATTGAAAAATATGACATAAATATAAACGGAGAGTTCACTATTTTGATTGAAGGCGGAGATATAAGAACCTACGGGAAAAAATCGGAATTAAGATATAATAGACATATTGGAGCATCAAAATCCTATACTGTTAATAGATTGGGATCACATATATATTCCCTTGAAGAAATATGTGAACTACTTTTTGTTTCTTTTTTCCCTCCTCCACCGTTCCTGCTGTGAAGGTGGTGAATGGGCTGTGGTGATCTTCTCCCAGAGTAGCAAAGTGGTCATCACTGCCGCCTACCAGCTAGTGGCTATATCACGGCGAACTGTATCCCAAAAGTACCGCCCCTTGCCATGGGATTGACCGGTGCGTTTTCCATGATAGGGGGCATGGCCTCCCCATATATCAATGACATTTTGGTAAGTATTCCTCGATCAAATTATCAGATCGTGTTTTCCGTATTCTCATTCTGTTAAACGGATTTGAATATGAACTTTTTTTTTCATGCTTTGTTTCTGTCCACAATGATGTTATATTCACAACTTTTTTCAGGGCATGAAGCAGGTGTGGGTATAACCGATGGGTGTATTAATAGCGAGTTGGTCACACTGGAGAGAGAAACTCTTGTTTCCAGTGGTAAAGTTAATTTTAATTAAAAAAACAATAACATATATATAAAAAAAACAGATTTAAAAATAAATCTTACATTAGTTTATGCTCAACGCGCTAATGGTGTGCGCGTTGAGTAAAGGGTGTATGTTGAGATTGAAGAGTTAATTGTTGGTTAAATACATGTATCAAAAGCAAACATAAAATACAGAGGTATTAAAGTATACATGAATACTGAACATTAATAAAAACAAGTTATAATAGTGTGGGCTAAAACCACACGTTTTCTCTTGTAGAGCTGGTGTAAGAGAGAATGAAGTTTGTAGGAGGGACTGCTACAAACTCTCCTCCTAGCTATGTGTAGGGGGGAAGCCGCTACATGGGGACCCTAAGCGCTGTTCGGGTCTGTGTCTTTTGTTGCGGTCGCCCTCACGCTGCTGCTCCCTGAGACTCGACACTTAGACCTATCTGAAACCACCAACTTCTCAACCACCAAAGTAAAGTAGGAAGAGGGGGAAAATAAATGTCTCAACAACAAAAATGTGAGCACGAAAGAAACTACATAAGGATTTAAAAATGTATCATATGTCGGAGAAGATTGATATGGTGATAGAGGTCATTTGTCTTTAATGGTAAACAAGCACCGGGGGTTTTCATTCAAGATGAAAACAAATCTATCGACTGAAAAAAATAACTTGAAAGTTGTCAATGACTGCAGTGTTTCCAGATACCATGGACACGTTATATGTACTGAAAAAAATAAGCTCCCGAGCTATTTGATAAGCATCTGCCCACCCGTCACGGCCAGTGAAAGTATTGAGTCATTCTTCATCACAGGACACTAAAACCAAGGTATTGAACACGTTGGATGTATCGTAGAGAGTGCATGCATGTATAGTTTGCTGTGTTTATTTATTGTAAATTTTATATTTGATATGCCTGCTTCACACTTGAATTATTTTGATCATAGATAACAGTAGAACTGGATGTGACACTCATCAACTACGCGCGCTGGACACTGCAGTACTGGCCCCATGGTCAGTCTGCTGGCCCATTCACTTGCTGCATATGACTATCATATAGACTGGATTATCAGTATATATGATATACTGTAATCTTCGTAAAAGTTTTTTCTATAATATTATCAAATAAAAAACCGTAAAACACATTAAAAGAATGCCATTACGCGACTGAAGAAATATGCATGAACTTAATATTCACTTCAACTCTTCCACATTCAAAACTTTGCGAGTCGTATTTTATCATGAAGGGTACCAATCAGGCGCATTTGTATTAGCTTTCCATTGATGTATTTCGTTTTCTGAGAAATGAATTACCACCATGCATAAATTAGCGTTAACTAAATAGATAAATCATCAATCGGTTAATTTTCCCGATTGATGATGTTATTTAGTTACATATATATTTAGTTTTCTGATAAATGAATTAGCACCATGTAGACATTAGCGTTAACTTCAAAAATTGCCTCATCAATCGGGATAATTACCCGATTGATGATTTTATTTATTTATTGAACGCTAATTTATGCATGGCTCCAATTCATTTATCAGAAAACGAAATATATCAATGGAAAGCTGTTAAAATTGCGCTTCTATTGATACCCTTCATGATAAAAGTTTATTCGCAAAATTTTGAATGGCGAAGAGTTGAAGTGAATATTAAGTTTGTAGTGACCTTGTCACCTACATGGTTGATAAACAGACACCCAGGTTGTTGGATGGTTTATTGGAGAGAGGTTGTTGGTGGCACAAGTCTCTGAGTTCAAGTGCCTGTCTCTACATGAGACTTGCTTATAAAGGAGCCGCGATACTCACGACCTGACGCCTAATCCCTTAATGGGCAGTCGGCGAGATCATAGGTGATGTCGCCATGGACAAGGGGAGGCGAAACCTGGGAGTATATCATAAACTTCCAGAGCTCACTTCCAGACGCAATCTTTTTTGTGTTTTACAGCAAAGCTCCGTAAATAGAATTTGAATCCATTTCTGTCTAATTTACTCTTAAATACGAGTTGACAAGGACATTTAATTTGTGCTGAACAAAAGACAACAAAACAACAAAGCGGACAAAACAGGGAGGTAGGCAAATACTATTAAGTATTATACATACATATGACGTCCAACGCAGCTGTCACTGACGCAAATATATCCGTTTACGCAACCAGTTTGATGTACCTTAATCCAATTGATGACGAGTATGTTCACGGTGCTCTGGGTGGTAATGTGATCCCACTACCAAGGATCAGAGGATGGGACGCCGGGTGCTGCAATCCGGCTAAATCTGTAAAGGAGATTTCTTTGGTTACTAATTGACACCAAGGTTATATCCACTAAGCGGTGATTAGCTATTAGCCACGGCCCCCTTCATGTAGTATTCTCTCCCTCGCCACAGCCCTAACCAATAGTTAACCCACATTCGCCGAACAAGCGCTCCCATTACAGCTTATCCCAAGCACAGCCGCCATATCCACCATGAAGCACGGCAACCACGGCCCTAACGAAGAACCTCATCTACAACCCAGCTTTGGTGGTTGCTGTTGGATGGCTGAAAATTGCTTCGACGCAGACATCTACATCACCTCTTTCCTTGTGAAGCTTTCTACCATATCGAGCGATGAAAGGGACTGTTTCATCCGAGAGATGAAAGATTGTTCGATGCCGCTGCAAACATGTAAGTGCAGTGACAACACTCATAATGGTGCACGGTGGGCAGGTATGGTCCTCATTACAGAAAACGACAGATGTGTAGACATTGGTGACAAGATAGTTCAAAAGATACACGAAATGATACGTTTAGGCATGCATATAACAACATGTACATACATACATATAAAAATGCATACATATATACATGCATTGATACAAGATCACAATAATTTGCTGGCAAACTATCTGAGTGATATTGACAGACTGGTGTGCACAACCTCAGGTAGACAGGCGTACACGTTCACACACAAACACAAACACACACACACACACACACACACACACACACACACAGAGAGGTATATTGCGGAAGCGGAGATGACACGAGAATATATTCTCTCTTTCTCTCTCTCTCACACACAAACAAACACACAAATACAAAAAAGGACAACTGCTACACTGTGAATATATGTTTCAGTGCACAACAATGTTTTATGAACCAATGTCTCATTCACAACAGTTAGTGAATCAGATAGTATTAATCGTGTAAATACACTCATCTATAACCAGTTAAATGAAGTAGCCAGGATTTGAAAATGTGATGTGACTCGAGCAGAATTTTGAGTTCCTCTCCCAACAAATAAAGAAGTACATCTATATTATTCATATTTTTTGGTTTTTTTGAGGTATTTATGATGAACTATATATAATCAACAAGCGTAGAAAAAAAACCAAGTGCTTACAAATTAGGCATTATTACTGAGGGATATTTTCCTATTTATGATTTTCTATATATATTTCAGTTAAGCCTTCATGATCCTTAAAGACAGCAGGCAGCAACTTACACTTTTCCTTATCGTCGTAATACCAGGGCTCGTCCATTCTATCTATGCTGCCGTATAATTTTTATCGGCGAACTGCATAAATGCAAGGATACTTAAGCTCATAAAATATGATCTTATTATACGGACCACAAACACATATATATCTAGTATGAGGTTTTACCCGAGCTGATTATCATGTTTCCAAGGAAGTCAGAAAATCTAGTCAAACCGCAATAATGATTTACTTGAAAGAATATGGGAGCACTGAAGGATGTTGGGATGCACTTGAAGGTAGGTAGGACCTATGTGACTAATTGATATTGGTATAAACCTATATGTCATGTATTTATTTAGCATGCTGTAACATTATGTTACCATGGTGTAATGGCATTGTAGTTATCTTTTGCCTCCTATGCATCCATCGCTATTATCATATATTCCATTCATCTATTTACCTATAACATATCACTAGCTTACATCAATACTTATACCTACTTATTACTAACATCTCCTTATTACGTATGTAATACTAATGTATGCATAATGTAAGGCAGATTATATTCCTGACATCCAACCCTGGATGGTGACGTCATGCCACACCCTATCACGCAATACCCTGCTGCTGTGGTGGTCCCCCGGGCTGACGCCCTTCGGCCCCGCTGGTACACAGAAAGACACCAGCAACGACTGAAGGGAGACGTGTGTGTCCGTGTGTGTGAAGAGTGTGCATTAGTGATAATCAGATAGCTTTACCGATAACGTTTCCACTACAGTAACGATATACTCATAATACTGCTATATGTAAATTAATATATAATTCTTAACTGAACAGATTATCTTTTTACATAAACCTAGGTACTAGCCTAAACCGTTCGTAGGCACGCCACCATTAATCCAGGACCTCGCCTGTAGACCCGTTTGCAAAATGGTGTTGGGGGGATTTTTCACTTGATCTTGGTGAATGGGTCACAGGACATGGAAAATAACCGAGGTGCTTGTCTGCCATCGCGCCACGAATGCCGATATGGCTAAATCAAATATGGCCGATGCCAGCCGAAATAAAAATATATCTTTTTTTATTATTTGAGTAGATACATGTGTAATTCCTCTAATCCAACTAATTTGAGGGTGAGGAATTCATTTTTGGTATTGTTTTGAACATTTGAACATTCGGGGTCACCTTGACCTTCAAATGTTATAATCAATTTGGCCATAACCTGGCTATTTTTAGTGATAACAAAAGTATAATTCAAGAAATTTTCACACATTTATCTCATTTCTGATATTATATTATACAGTCGATAGAAAGTCATAATGACCCTGATAAATATATTTCAATGTCATTGTAAATACAAATGCATCATTAAGATTGACCAATAATGTATATTGGGTGTGGAAAATAAAAAAAAATACCATGTGTGAATATAACGAGATACAGATGAAAACCAAAAACTAAAGTATATGAACACATTTCCAAAGGTACAGCATACCATAAGTATTCGTAATTTATACTTTCAGTGCCCGGTTTTTACATGATGAATTATCTTTCTTTCCATGGCAGAAATTGACACACTGAACTCCAACCGAATGACACCCACAGAGTCGAGTGGCGCACCTGCCTGCACACTTGCATGTTGTGAGCAGAGTTTGTGACAAGATCTTCAGGCATTTTGATGGCAACAGTGTACCAAAATACTCCTCCCATCCATACCCCACTGGTTTTTGTATTGCCTCATGATCTTCGGCTGTCACAAGTAGTTGGCGTGCCTTGAACACCTGAAAGAATTCGCATTGAATGTCGCCTCTGATCACACTGTTTGTAGGAGGGAGTGAATCAATTCCAGCACTGCCACCTGTATAGTTATCTACCCTCAGTTGGTCAAATGTGCAGTGTGTGATCCCCCAGTATTCTTCAATAAGATATGTATAGCTGACACTGCCCTCAATAACTTTAGGTATGATTTAGAAAAGGTAAATTGGAATAATGTATTACACTGTAATTGTACCACCGACTCTTTTAAAATATTTTTCAATGAAATCAATACACTATTTCAAAGACACTTTCCAATTAGGAAAGTTTATATATAAAAAATAAAAACGTCTTAAGTCCATATATCACTCCTGCTCTAAAAAGGTGCATTACTGAAAAAAACAGGTTGGCGAGATTAGCAAGTAAGTGGCCTCTAACATATAAAGAAACATACAGGCAATATAGAAACAACTTAACTAAAACATAAAAATTTGCATATGTACATATTATGTACCATAAACTTCATAATATGTACATAAAATTCATATTATGTACATAAACTTCATAATATGTACATAAACTTCATAATATGTACATAAACTTCATAATATGAACATAAACTTCATAATATGTACATAAACTTCATAATATATTCACAAACTTCATATTATGTACATAAACTTCATAATATGTACATAAATTTCATATTATGTACATAAACTTCATATGTACATAAACTTCATAGTATGTACATAAACTTCATAATATGTACATAAACTTCATATTATGTACGTAAACTACATAATATGTACATAAACTTCATAATATGTACATAAACTTCATAATATGTACATAAACTTCATATTATGTACATAAACTTCATAATATGTACATAAACTTCATAATATGTACATAAACTTCATAATATGTACATAAACATCATAATATGTACATAAACTTCATAATATGTACATAAACTTCATAATATGTACATAAACTTCATAATATGTACATAAACTTCATATTATGTACGTAAACTTCATAATATGTACATAAACTTCATAATATGTACATAAACTTCATATGTACATAAACTTCATAATATGAACATAAACTTCATAATATGTACATAAACTTCATATGTACATAAACTTCATATGTACATACACTTCATATTATGTACATAAACTTTATAATATGTACATAAACTTCATATTATGTACATAAACTTCATATTATGTACATAAACTTCATAATATGTACATAAACTTCATAATATGTACATAAACTTCATATTATGTACATAAACTTCATATTATGTACATCAACTTCATAATATGTACATAAACTTCATAATATGTACATAAACTTCATAATATGTACATAAACTTCATATGTACATAAACTTCATAATATGTACATAAACTTCATAATATGTACATACACTTCATATTATGTACATAAACTTCATAATATGTACATAAACTTCATAACATGTACATAAACTTCATATTATGTACATAAACTTCATATTATGTAGATAGAAATATCTTATATAGTGATGCAATTTTCACACTATAATTATTCTGTTTCAGGAATCTGGTACGCCATGTGCGAAGTGTTCCCTCACGTGACAGTGATGGGATGCGCTTTTCACTGGTGCCAGGCGGTGTAGCGTAAGACGTGTGACCTCGGGCTCAGGACGGCCTACTTGCTCCACGCAGGGTTACACGCGTTTATACGCATGTTGCTGGCATTACCCTTCCTACCCTCACAAGACATCAGGGAGGCCTTCCACTCCCTGGCGAGAAGAGCCTCCACACCAAAATTGAGAGCCCTCGTCCAATACATAGAAAAAACGTGGGTTAATGGCGCGATAGCACCTCCAGAAGCATGGAGTGTATATGGACAGTCAATAAGAACTAATAATGACACTGAGGGGTGACACAGACGCCTCAATGGACGAGTGCGCCAACTTGCACCATCATTCTACAATCTGGTCGGTTTCTTGTACAAGGAGGCAAAGCTTGTAAATTTACAAGTCCGGCTTGTTTCTGATAAAAAAGAAAAAAAATACAAAGAAAAAAACTAGAACAGCCCAAGCAAAAATATTTGCATTGAAGGCCAAATACAATATGAACAGCATATCAACCTCCGAACTTTTACGGTCATGCGGCTATGTCTATGCCCCAATATAGTGTGTGTGTGTGTGTGTGTGTGTGTGTGTGTGTGTGTGTGTGTGTGTGTGTGTGTGTGTGTGTGTGTGTGTGTGTGTTGTATGTGTTGTGTATGTGTTGTGTATGTGTTGTGTTATGTGTATGTGTGTGTGTATGTGTGTGTGTGTATGTGTGTGTTGTGTGTATTTACCTAGTTGTATTTTCCTAGTTATGTTTTACAGGGCCTGAGCTACACTCGTGTGGTCCCCTCTCCTTTTATACATTTATTCAGTCTTTCTTGCAATTGGTGCACATGTGCTGATATCACCCTCTCATTTAGTCCATTCCAAACTTCAACATTTATATGAGGGAAGCTGTACTTTTTTATGTTGTTCAGGCATCTCCCTTCTCCTAGTTGTTTTGTATGTCCTATTGTATATCGACCTTCTCTTTGTTTCCGAGTCAGTAGTCTCTCATTGTCTGTTTCTTCCATCTTTCTTATCAGCTTAAAAATGGTTATCAAGTCTCCTCTTTCTCTTTTCTGCTCAAGTGTTGGTAACTTTATTTCCTGCATTCTTTCCTAATAAGAAAGTTCTTCTAGCCCTGGTACCATCTTTGTTGCCATTCTCTGCATCGTCTCCAACTTTTTAACATGCTTCTTTTTTATATGGGGACCATACAATGGCAGCATATTCCATTTTTGGTCGGACCATTGTAGTAATTATCTTTCTCATCATATTTTTGTCCATGTAATGAAATGCAACTCTAATATTCTTCAACATCCTGTATGTATCTCCAAATATTTTATTTATATTTTTTTGGTTGTAGGTTATTCTGCATTATCACTCCCAGATCCTTTTCTTCATGAACCAATGCAGTTATTTCATTTCCCTTTATATATGGCCATTTATATCTCGTCGCTTTTTTCCAATTTCCATCACATGACACTCATTTTAATTAAATTCCATTTCCCACCATCTGCTCCATTCGTAGATCTTGTTCAGGTCATTTTGTACGGTTTCACAATCTTTACAGCTGTTAATTTTGTATAGTTATGCATCACCAGCAAATAAACCCATCCATTTATTTCTTGTGTTGCATCAATTACTCCTGAGTAAAATCTTATTAAGTTAGTTACATTTGATTTTTTTTCTCCTAAAATGATACTGCCGGTCTGTTATTATACCTTAATTTTCTAAGTATTCCGTCCATTGCTTTCTCCTAACCCCCTAACCCCCTAAGCTAAAGTGCAAAATAGGACAAAAATACCTCAGTTTAATATAATTAAAATTAGAAGAAAATATATAATTTAACCAATTTATTACTGAAGTAATCATGAAAAATATTATCATTTTTCTTTGCGTTTGTTCACTCCAGCTGATCATTGTTTTGTCTACCTAAGTACCGTAAATCCCCATGTACCGTAGATAACACTAAAGTCGCCAGGACAACGTTTCTATTCTTATTTACAGACGTGTGGTGGCGTTAATACTTACATTTCTACATCCATGATTTCAGGAAAGTCAGAAGGGGCTATCTGGAGAGTCTGTCATTTTGTGTCTTCATCTGTGTCATAGTATTGCTATAAGTGAACAAATTACAAAAATATATCAACCGAGTGGCGACGTTGATAATGGGCTACACTAAGCTCGCCATCTAGTTTTTATGTTCTGAGTGTCCTCCCGCCGTCGTCGTCGCCCGGAAAAAAAACCGAGTAGTGAAATTTGAAACCGTATATACTTGCAGATACAAAGCATAAAACAACGCTGAAACAGGGAAGATTATACAGTCATGATATAAACTACTGCGTATCATCTTCAGTGGTACATACAAATCAGTAGTAATGCTATCATTCGTAATATTTGGCGGTTGGCGACATTATTGCAGCTGGCGACTAAATTTAGTGTTATCTACGGTAGCTATAGGTAAAAACCTATCAAACCTATCAACACCTATCTATCAAAACCTATATATTATATAATGAATGTAATATTTTACATCGCAGAGAAGTGTTCATAAACTACAAATAATAAGAATAAAAATTAAGATTTAAAAAAAAGAGAGAGAGAGAGAGAGAGAGAGAGAGAGAGAGAGAGAGAGAGAGAGAGAGAGAGAGAGAGAGAGAGAGAGAGAGAGAGAGAGAGAGAGAGAGAGAGTGTATCATCACTGACTGTGATGAGAGAGAGACTGTGTATCATCTTCAGTGGTACATACACATCAGTAGTGATGCTATAATTCGTAATATTTGGCGCCTGGCGACATTATTGCAGCTGGCGACTATACTGTTATCTACGGTAGGGTCATCACTATAACTGTCCAAGGTAAAGAAAAATTTTCCTATGGAAACACTGAGGCAAAGTATCCGTAGGCGTATCCCGGGTACCGGGTATTAGCCAGGGGTTTGTGACCCGCCTCCAGAGGTGATGGCTTCGGCCAACACTAAGCACTAAGGATGAATGATGAAAAATGTAGATATGGAGACGAAGCCATGCGAGTGTAGCTCAGGCCCTGTAAAATACAACTACGTAGATGAATACACACACACACACACACACACACACACGCACACGCACACACATACACACATACACACACGCACACACACACACACACACACACACAAGGAGGATAATCACGACTGGACTTTGACCTGATTAGGACCTCAGCCGTGACCTCTCACGGAGGTCACATCCTACTGACATCCCTAGGGATGATTAATTATATTGACCTGGGTCATGCCACACCTCCAAGGCCCACACCCTATTCAGCCTCTCTCTAACTTCTAAGTCTATAAGGAGAGACTCAGAGAGACTGTCAAACTGTTTACTCTCTACTACAGCTGCCGTGATCAGAGGAGGATATAAAATAGCTTGCGTGAGTGACTTGCCACACAAGAGTTTATAAAATACATTAGTACATGTCCGTGCATTCATGCATATAAATAACACTTACTGTTGCTATGAGTTTAACCCACAGGGGAATTGTTGTCACTTTTTACGAAGGACATTTATTCCAATGCTAATTAATGATCAAGAGTATGTTGATGTATCTGATATATAAATATTCAGAAAAAAAAAAAAACACAGGGGGCTGCACAGAGAGGCCAGGATAGTCCCTCTTGAGACCCAGCTTGTTGCCCAGAACAAGCCATCCAGATCAACACGAAAAGTATACAAGCAAGTCCAGGCAAAGCTTGATAAGCTGTGGTAACGCTAAAAAAACGTACGTGTGTGTGTGTGTGTGTGTGTGCTCTACTTCTAGTTACTTATCTTGACGATATCAGTCGAAAAACAGCAATTTATGCACATTTACAATGAAATTCTTTTGCGCGTCAAAACACAAAAGTTTGCGAATTTGCGTAAACGTAGCTCGGCTCGTAGTCTCGCACAACCCCTCACAACTCGTATCAGATCTCTATGCACTGCCATCTCCTGGAACCCACGCCCTCTCAGCCTCCTCAGTGCCCTAGAACCACATTCTACGGTCCTCCAAAGATGGCACGGCGAGTACCCTTGAGCGTGGAAAAATCTGGGGCTACATTCAGAGAGGCTTACTTCCGGTCTGCACGACCTAGCGACTTCCAACAGCTGTTCTGGGCGACTTTTGGCATTCTGCAGGCACATTTATGACGTAGTTAAAGACGTTGAGCTGTCAAAATCATACAACTGCCTCCAGGCAGTTGTAGAGCACGCAATATACATAAAAATACTCATAAATAGAGTATATATGATGTTTTCTGACTCAAGAACTGAACAGGGCAAGTATACAAATGAAATTAGGCCATATTACAATGCCATCCGCTCGTAATGAGTTTGTTATGGGGGTGATGGGTCGAGTGGCGAATGTTGGCATCTCACCATGACTCACCACACCATACACCACCACGCACAGCTCCGCGAAACAGACAAGGTACATATAATATAATTATATTCCTTCTCCTTCTCCTTCTCCTCCTAGCCTTTTCTTGTAGCAGTTGGTGGTAGTTGTGGTATTGGCAGCAGTGATAGTGGTAGTGGTGGCAGCAGTAATAAAATATAAACCGTGTAACACACATTTCAGCGTGTTATTGGAGTGGTCTTCGTACCAAGACGATGCTTGGACGACAAAAACACGGCTTATATTTTATTACTGCTGCTTCTGCTGCTGCTATTGCTGCTGCTGCTACTGCAACTGCTGCCGGCTGCTGTGGGAAGGGGTTGGGAGGAGGAAGAGGGGGAGGAGAAGGAGAGGGATAAGCTAGGAGGTGGAGGAGGAGGAGGAGGAGGAGGAGGAAGAAGTACCTTTTCTTATAGCAGTTGGTGGTGGTTGGAGTGGTGGCAGTGGTGATGGTAGTGGTGGTGGCAGCAGTAATAAAATATAAGCCGTGTAACAAACATTTCAGCAAGTGTTATTGGAGTGGTCTTCGTACTATATAAGACGATGCTTGGACGACAAAAACACCGCTTATATTTTATTGCTGCTGCTATTGCTACAACTGCTGCCGGCTGCTATAAGAAAAGGTTAGGAGGAAGAGGAGGAGGAGAAGCTAGGAGGTGGAGGAGGAGGAGGAGGGAGAAGGGTGGAGCATTTTGGTGTGGATGATGAATTTGTTTATAAACACTGCTGAGAGCGTGGAAGCCTTGTGATTGGCTGAAACTTTTTGAGAAATACTACGTGATTCGCTGGCGAGCTGTGATGTTATTGTACTCGCTCAGCCAATCAGCTATCGAAGCCCATAGTGACACCGTAGCGCCACTCCCATATCTCGTACCAGAATCCCCGCGACTTCCGGGTTGTACAAATAGAGGAAGTTAGTTAAGCTAAACACCGCGCCCTTTAACTCTTTCTGAATGCTGCCCTGGCGCCTAAAAAGCATGGAAATAATTATAATGAGAGGCGAGTCCCAAAATGTATCAATTATGTATTTCCTAATCATTATACACACTTTTCACCGCGAGAAAAAAAAAAATCAAATCTCCTCGGCAGCACCAGGAGCAAGTTTTTGTGAACATATAATTATATCCTTGGCACTTTAAAGGTTAAAGAGATAGTAATTAAAGTAGTATCAATAATAATAATGCAAGCAAGAAAAGTTATATTTACGTAGGTGTGGGGAGCTAAGTCAGGGTCAAAGTGGGAGGAAGGTGAGGTCAGGTTACCTGACCTGACCTTAGTCATTAGAATCTATGTAGCAGATTCGTGACACCATTTATCTGCGTTTATCGTGGCGAAAAAAAGAAATACAAACCGTTACGCCCGCCTTCATCTCTAACCCCCCACCCCACCTTCCCCCCAATTGTCGGCGACAGTTCTAGTTCATGATCTTGATAATACAGTACCCAATATATAATTTAATAAGCCTTTAATCATGTTTCTGCATTCAAGGATTAAATACCAGCAATAACTTGAACTATCAAAGGCTTTCAATGGGATAAATATACTTGTAAAATTGTCAACACCCTTCTCCTGACTCCGCCTCCTTGGAGACTTGA
Source organism: Chionoecetes opilio (assembly GCA_016584305.1). Classification (NCBI taxonomy): domain Eukaryota; kingdom Metazoa; phylum Arthropoda; class Malacostraca; order Decapoda; family Majidae; genus Chionoecetes; species Chionoecetes opilio. The sequence continues at coordinate 136,433 of JACEEZ010002470.1, read as the reverse complement.
CCTGGCGCAGCATCGCAAGGCGATCGCAATAGTACGGCCTTAGGTGTCTTGAAGACACCTTCACCTCCCTCTCCTTAATTATCTCCTTCTCTCATTCCATCCTTTCCTCCTCTATTTCAACCTTGTTCGAGACAGACATATAGGAGCCACGAGCATATATATAATATATATATATATATATATATATATATATATTATATATAATATATATATATATATATATATATATATATACACACCCACACCCACCAGATAGAGAGAGAGGAGAGAGAGAGAGAGAGAGAGAGAGAGAGAGAGAGAGAGAGGGGAGAGAGAGATATGAAAATATATATATAATATATACACCCACCAGATAGAGAGATATATATATATATATATATATATATATATATATATATATAATATATATATATATATATATATTTTCATATCTCTCTCTCTCTATCTGGTGGGTGTGGGTTTGTATATATATATATATATATATATATATATATTATATATATATATATTATATATATATATATATATATATACACACCAGACCCCTTTTGGAAATCTAGTTCGAATATCAACCCCAAGCATTTATTATGAGTACATAAATAAACAAACAAACAAAACAAAAAAAAAATTTGCACTTGGCCAATCCTTATGATGAATTAAACACACACACACACACACTACTTGGTTGACCAATCTGTCGTCAGAGTTTGACCGATAACACACACAT